>CM070666.1:8601352-8801352 GCA_036346575.1 Dendrocalamus sinicus | reverse complement strand
TCAAGCGCATGTTGACACTCGTCAGGATGAGATACCTGATGATCATCGCCATTAAATCCCGGTACAAACCGCCGCGTTCAGGAGGCCGTGGCTGGCGCCGGCGCGGGGGCGACAGAAATCGACGTCCGGGCAGGAGAACGCATGCAGAGGCAGCAGCCGTCGGCTCGGCTTTGCTTTCGCTGTGGGCGCTCGCCCGAATCCGTGCGCGCGCACCGACGTACGCCCGGATGGATGGACGGGCTGGCGCCGCGCGCGGCAGGCGCATGTGGATGGGGCCCCGCGGTGCGGTGCCGGCCGTCGCTCCGTCTCGTCGCCTGGCTCCCCCTTGGCCTCTTGCGAGCCCTAGCACTAGCTATCTCATCCATCATCGTCCCCTGCAGAACTTCGGCAGGTTCCGGGCTAGCCTTGGAACTTTTTTGGTTAGCCTAGTTTCTTCGTGCTTTCATTTCACTTGTTTTTGTTTGCTCCCTCCCTGGTACCGGATGGTAATGGCAGTCTGCATTTTGTTAGCTCCGTAGGCTTCTTCTACTTTGTCGTTTGGACAATGGCTATCCGTTGCACAAGATTGACCCCATCTTTGGAAGAAGGCAAAGAAGCCAATGGTGGCAGTGGCACAAAGGAACTGTTCCCGGTTAGCTTCGGTCTTCAGGTTCAGGCTGCGCGTTCTGCAACACGCCATGCTGGGACTAACGTAGCTGTTAACTACAGCCAGCAACCTGGCAAGTCACAAATAACGGCCCAGGTCCATCCGTCTTTAAAACCCAGATCTGGACGACACGGGGATAGTTAAGAGAGCAATGCTGGCATAATTCTTCGTTCCAGAAGTCACACGTATTTATGCACAAGTACATAAAAGTATAGTTCAGTCGATATTTGAAGTTGCACAGCTGGAGGGTGAAGGCACACAGTGGCTGAAGCACGATTGAAACGTAATAACACTGAATGAATATTGTACAAACAGTGTGATCCAAACTTACAACACTGCAATGCCTTGCCATGACCACCCTACTTTGACAACCAGTAGATGAGAATAAGAAAGGCGCAGACAGACGCGACAAGGGAAAGAATGATGGTGTCCATCGACTTCTTTCTTCTGATCGACGCGAGGATGTGATTGATCTGTCAGATTTAGTGAAAACTTGTGAGGTGTACATCATCCGAGGACATGGAATGAGTTGTTTGGTCATAGCATACACGATACATACCGTGGGAAGCCGGCTGCTAACATTGCTTATCTTTGTAGTGATGCCACCAAATGTTGATCGTTGAGACATGAGAGCGCCTAGTGTTGCTTGAGCTTGTGATATCACATTATCCATCTAATATCATTTCAATGTATTGCTTAGGCATAGAAATGACAAGATCGTCATTCTGAAGTTGTAAAAGAGAAGTGCTTCCAAAAAAGCAATTTAATTCCATGCTTTGAGAGTACGACTCCAGAATATCAGTATATAATTTGCAAACAGGGCCTCCAACAGTATGATGTATGCACACTTTTGGTTTTTAGGGTTTACCAACCATTTATACTATAGAAGAAGTTCCTCAAATTAATTCTTTGGTTTACAATCTAGAGGTATATAGTAGCTAAGCTGGCAGTGGAATCAGAAGTATCTATTGGTTAAATAAAAAAATTGCTAGTCCACAACCCCTTCGGGCTTAGATTTTCTCAGCAGGGAAACTCTCATGAGCAATGCACCCTGGGATCTATACACTTGATAGACAACAGGCAGCAGATATACCACATGCGAGCTTTCAGTCAAAGTATGTAGAATCTGTTCTATGGATTTCAAAAGGCACAGCAACTGTCAAGCTCAAGGGGCCATACAAATCTTACCTGCAAGTCCGCAACACATTCTTCAACTTCCCTTCATTACATAGTAATAGTTCCCACAACAGTATAGGCATCAACAAGAGTAGCCGGGCATATTTAGGGCACTCCTGGGAATTTTTTAATACCACCACCCATCTGTAGCCTCGATGACAAAGCAGTTTTGACTTATGCTTCTACTTTCTAGGCTCGATTGTCTTCTTGAATGTGTAACTTTCCATGGCAACCGTTAGTGCCATGGCACTATGGTGTTTGGTTCTCAAGTTCTCATTAAAAAATTGATCTTTCCAGTGTTGGCAATGATAACAATGAATGCCACAGTGTTGAGAAAGGTGATTTGAGACCCAGTTAAGCATTGTTATGGATCTTCTTTTTACAAGACTACATTTCTTGTGTTGTAGACATAGTTAGACTGTCCTCCTCACAGGCTACTCCATGCTATGATTACTGGTCAAGGGAATACCCATTAATTTCTCATGTCCAGGCCCAAGTAAATGGCGACCTAGAAACTTGCGACTCAATCAGCTTTTAGACCCTATAGAATGGCATTGGTACCTATTTGCAAGTCGTGGTCCAATGCTTCGTAAGGTGATCTCCTCAAGCCAACAGCCTGTGATCTTACTAAAAGCTACGCTGGAAAATTAACTTATGCTCTTCTAGACCTTTCAACATAAACATACAAATGATATCATTTTCTATATTTCATTCAAGTTATTTCAGGTTTCATTAGAATCTAGGCCAAAACTCCATGCGGTAATGCACTACTGCAACACTAATTTTCATCTTAACAATGACCACCAGAAGCCCCATCACAGGGGGCTTTAAAGTTTTTTATATTTTCTCACTGGAGCATGGTTCTCAGCGGAAGTTGGAGCATATAGGTTAAAATTCTAGAAATTTTGCTCAAATGAATGGTAAATGTTGCAAAAATACAATTGTTATTGTTTCTGTTATGAATAGCGCTTGTATTCATCATGAGACCAATAGGCTAATATATATACATGTACAGCTATAGTATATATACAGATAACCCCTTATACAACAATGACAAGCGCAATGGAAGCAAAAGATGGTGGCGGCGGCTGGAAGAAGAACCAGCGCCGAAAAAAAATCCCTTGTTGGCTCTAATACCATGTTATGAATAGCGCTTGTATTCATTATGAGGCTAATGGGCCAGTATATATATTTACAAGTATAACATATATGCAGATAACCCCTTATACAACAGGGAAAATACACAGGTATAATACACATCTAACAGTCTCAATATACTATAGTCAAACCAAAATTAAACATTGTTTGTGGAACTAATATGGACCTTTCAGGAATTCCGTAGAACTACATGGAATCCAAAAACGTATTCACAACAAACACATTCACTCAGAACGCGCAGCATTTTTCATAGGGGTTCAAAAAAAAGGTATCAACATTGTTCTTTGATGATTTCCAGTGGTATTTGTTAACAGATATTTTATCAAAGAGTACATTGCACTTTGCATCTGGTAACTTATCGCTTGTTTCACTTTACACCAGAGTTAACTCATACTCTCACTTTGCACCAAGGTGGATCAAATAAAATTTCATTTTGCACTAGTCCAACCTTATTTAGCTACATAATGACAAGTCACTATACACAATTTTAATTGCTCTGTTCCTTCAATTTGATTGCCCTATTTAGGTCTGGAATTGATTTGCTAGTGCAAAGTAAAATTTTATTTGATCCACTCTAGTGCAAAGTGAAATAAGTAACAAATTACCTGGTGCAAATTGCAATTTACTCTCTTTCAAATTACATGAAAAACACATGCTGCCTAATCCCACTACCAATGAACGAATCAAAGCTCCTTTACTCTAAAAAAATAACAGGCCGCGATCATCATTGCAGAAATTTAACTTTTTTTTCTTTGACATTATCAAATAAAATTATCTACTGATAAGGAGGGTGAGTTCAAATTAAAATACTTGAGAATTCATGTTCAGAAACATAAATGTAACAACAACTATTCAGTTAAGCTGCACTCCTACAGTCCTAGTTTCGTTTTTAGATGCCTTATATATTGCTCTCTCAAAGAAGAGAAATAAATTAATATGATGCAAATATCAATAGAAGTAATTCAAGGATTCCCAAACAAAAGGATAGTCCTACCTGTCCAGAACTCCTGCTAATTGCAGTGTGTTCTCTAAGAAGAGCTTGATCAGAGTCTCCAGCCTCTTCAACATCAAACTTTGCTCTGTCAAAATCTCTCAAGTCAAGGAGGGAAGCATGTTGTTGCTTCACTCTGAGGCTTGATCGAAGCCGATAGAATTCCTGCATTGGATTAGGCAAACTTTAGAATTATGAGAAAAGTCTAGCTGTTTTATATGTGGTCTTCAAAGAGTATTGCTCCACAATATATCAAGATTACAGAAACTTACAACCAAGGAGAAATTAATAGATCCTTGATTTCAACATAATAGTTAAACTAATTATAGTTATGAAGAATGCAATTAATTAGTGTAAGAGGCAATTGGAACCTGAGTAAGGTCTTGCAAAATCTCCATATGGCGAGTCAACGTATGAGAAAGAACTTCAGAGCCTCCTGACGATATCCAAGTTTGCATTTGAGAGTTTGCTTGCTGAAGTTGCTTTAATGATCTTTCTATATCGGACTCAATATCATTCTCTGAACCATCTGATTTCATAGAAACCAATTTACGGTATGCAATCATTTGGTCGTCTAATTGAGCTTCCAACCTCCTCGCCTAAAAGGGGGAAATGTATACCATTTAAAACAAGGTAAACAATACACACAAGTACTAGGGCAGTGCAGCAAAGAACACTAATTAGCCTACTTAAAACAGCGTCGTGAAATCATAGAGCAATAGATTTCGCAAATGTGGCAATGGTACACAGGTGTGACTTCAATATAGAACGTAATTTGTCATTGCTTTCTCTTAGCCTAGAAAAGGATGGCTTGGGCCATGGACTTAATATCATACAATCTGAATTCTGAGCACCAAAATCATAAGTATCCTTCACACTGATGAACAGGAAGGAGGGCTCTGCTAAATAAAGCTGAATCCATGGAAAATTTGGCAGTCTAAGCCTGGACGAATCCAAGGTTCAGCACAGAGATAATAAAGAACATAAAGTGAAAAACAATTAGGAACACAAACGGGACACAACAGGTAAATTCACCCCCAATTCTCCACAATCCCATTACCAGGAAAGTACTAAAAATACACAATTCCGTCAGGAAGATCGCGCAATCAGTGCAACAATAGTCTGCAAAGGGACCGTTTGGTAGGATCATAAATCTAGTCCATACGGCATTGGATCAGCGCCACATTGCTCCAAGTTCACCGATTTCATTAATAAAAAAGAAATGGCGCATGGAGGCGCAAACGTATACATGCAGCGCAGTTTCTAGAACCTAACCAGTATGAAACTAATGCCTTGCTGTAACGAAAGCGCTAAAATTTCCAAGAGGAAAAAGTCACGCCCTTCACTCCACTAACGAAAAAGGCTACGTATTCAGCGAACAACGACAGGCAATTGCTCTAGTTTACAGGAGACGCCTCTCATCAATTCAGCGCGCCCGTTGGGTGGGGGGGGGGGGGGGGGGCAAGGATCGTCGGTGCGAGTATCGCAGCCGACACCCACCGCGACGCGCAGCCGGCGGCCAGAGCCAGATCTCGGGGTAACAGCTACCGGCGAGGCGACAGATTACGGGGGAAGAGAGAGAGCAAGCGCGGGATTCGGTGGGTGCCGGGTGGGCAGTCACCTGCTTGCGAAGGGCGTCCCAGGACGACGCCTCCATGGCTCCCGCCTCGTCGCCGGCGCCGTCCTAGCCGTCGGTGGGAGGGAGATCTCGGCGGGGGCGTCTGGATCTCGCGCGCGCGCGGGGCGAGCGAATCGGTGTGGGGTAGGGGGGTTGGTCGCCGATGTGTTGGAGAGGAAGAGGCATCAGGTCGGGTAGCCAAGCCACCGCTGTGGTCAACTAGTCGAGTGCGGCCGGGCTGGGCTCGGTGCAGCCACCAATCCGGCTCCCTTCTGTTGTGTTCTACGGCTGACCGAGAAAGCGATGGGTGGAAGGTGCACGATTTGTGTTCCTAACCACTACACGTCACACTAAGGACATATTCTTTTAATCTACTATCATCTAATGAATAATAATTACGGAAAGAAATCAAAGTCAAAAACCGAAAAAAGACCAATTGACATACTCCATTTTTAAACTCAGAAATAGACATGATGGGATGCAATATGCATGTCAAACTTTACTCCATCTCGACTCTCTCATTTCTGCGAGGATTCCAGATCTCAGAACTTGAGTATGCCATATTACAAACCGAGTAATTTTTGGAGGATATTATGCAAATATTATGATATTGGGTTTAGATCTATCTTCTGCTACTTTAGCAGCATCATAATACGCGACATGGCTCTAAAAAACGCATTAGACAGTCCAGTATTTACCTACGCAAAGGAAGGTAGCAAGTTCACACATTGTTGTTCAAGCTCATACATCGTGTGTGGTTTATATGTTAGGGTACATAAGTGTAACGTGAGTTAGGGTTTACAAAAAGAGCGGATGAAGATGAGATTTGTCTACCCTTATGTAGTCATTGTTTTTTATCTGTTGGGCAAAATCAACTATAATTTGATAGCCTCATCAAACCTAAACTGAGTTTCCATGTAACATATTGAATTCAAATAAGGATGTATGGGCAAATGGTCCTTCTGACTAAGGATTAATTCTTTATATGCTACTAGTGAATATTTGAGAAATGACCCACCATGTTGGAAGAACAAGGAATAAGTCTATATGACCCTCTTGACCTATTGCATTGGTCCAAAATTCGACATTCAACTATAAAATCAGACATTCGACATACTCAAACTCTTAAAACCGTTGACTTTTCATCCCTAGATTGGTTTAATCAGTGATTTTCGACATGTTGGTATCCACATAACACGTTTTTAGTTGGCATGGCAACCCACTCAGCAAAAGTAGCAAATAAATTTAAAAAAGATGGTATGTCCCACTCGTCAACTCCTACTCTTCTTCTTCCTCTGCTTCTTTTCCTCATGCTTGCTCTCTCTCTCTCTCTCCTCGTGAGTGGTGGCCATGGTTGTGCTCAGGACAAGCTCGCCGAGGGTAGGGAAGGGGCAAGGGGTTTAGGTGATGGCCAAAATGGGGCGGAGGCGGCAAGGCGGACTCAATGATGGTAGTGTCGCGGCTGAGCAAGCAGTAACACAGGCTGGTGAGCATGAGCATCTAAGTGGTGAGGAGAATGTACCAGAGTAGACGGATAGTGTGGAGGCGAGTCGGCGATGTGAGCCAACAGTGGCGTAGGGAGCTCATCGTGTTAGCGGCGCCCTATGGAATGAGAGGCCAAATTAAGGGTTGGGGAAGGGAGTGGGAGAGGTAAGGGTGCTCTGGGAGGGAGCAATTGAATTGGAGTTCACCGGAGAAAGCATGACATCCATGGCGGCAGAAGCATGAGGGTGATGAGGCCCATTGACGGTGGGGAGTGCAGGTTGCTGAGAGCAGGGAGGGCGATGGGGAGCAGGGAGCGCAGAGAAGAGGCAAAAGACGAGGTTGAGGCGTACGATGCGGAGGGCGGCACGAGATGCGGCATTGAGTGCATGAAGGGAGGGGTGGAGGCCGAGGTGGGAGGTGAGGAGTGCTACGGAGATGCGTTACCTGGGGTGGGGGCAGTGGCGGTGGCTAAAACCTACTACGGTGACGGCGACGAATTGTGTCGAGAGAGGGGGATGGGGTCGATAGGGAGATGGAGTCAAGAGAACAGATGAGATGTGGTTGAAAGAGGAGTCAGAAGGGACATGGTTTGGTCGAGTCATGGACAGTCTCGTCAAGCCAATTTATGGGCAAAACAGTAAATTCAACGTCAATATTATTTCTATTTGCTGACTAAAATGATTAGTGTCCATGTTACCAAAAACCACTGCCATATCAACGGCATATGGCTGAAAACCAGGGTGGAATAGTCTCAGAGGGTAAGTTGTCTGGTTTTGATAGTTAAGGGGTACTGGTTACCCAGTGTTGCTGTTGAAGGTTGAAACTTAGATCAACACTATAGTTCAAAAGGGTAAATTAGATTTATTCCTTAGAACAATGAGTCGTGTATAAAGGAAGACGTGGATAACGCACATGGTTTTAGGCTCGTGAAGCTGTTTGGAGAAGCCGCTTAAAAAAACCATCATATTTATTTCAGCTTTTGATTTTCACAGTTCCGCTTTCCGTGTAACATTTCATCATGGAACATTATTACTAGATGCCATCTGAGTAATTAAGTTGGCTTGAATATGTACTCTTATTGTGGAATATATAAGTTGCATATGGCTCCAGTTATGATGTTCTTGTGATTTGTATAACTGTATACGTCTACCACTTGTATTTTTATTTGTCTGGTCAGTTAATCAAGCTGGATATCGCCATGCTGTGGTGCTGACATGTACTTAGCTAAAACAGGAAAGAATATTGTTGTGGCTACAGGCCAAACAGTAAAGAAGGGGGACTCGTAGAGGAGGAAGAGGAGAGCCGGATATGAGGGAGAGTTGGTAAAAATGAAAGGATGTCCCTCCTCCTACCCCTCCTGGGGGTTTATATACATGAGTGGGGTAGAATAGAAAATCCCCATTCTACCCCTTAATACTTACAGAGGATGATGGTACATTGTTATATTTACATTGGTATATTCCTCTACACCATTGGGCCTTTTACATGTTGGACTAGTTGCACGGCCCAGTCGCGGGGGGTTGGGCCACCCCCACAACAGGTACTCCCTCGACAGCAAGCGCTGAGGTCCCGATGGCGAGTTGACGCGTTCAACTATTCCAACCCCCCGTTCCCCGACAGCAAGCGCAAGGGTGCCGACTAGTGAGTCGATGCAACTGGTAGCTTTCAGACCCCAAAGGCAATGCCTACGAAGAAATCCATGAAATCCTACACTGAATCCCGCATCGTCCCGTCGAGGCGATGCCTACGAGGCGGACAGCGAAGTCCTGTGCCGGAGCCATGCCGTCCCACTGAGGCGGTGTCTGCGAGGTGGACGGTTGAGTCGAGCGCTGAGGACGTGCCGTGCCGCGCGAGGCGATTCCTGCGAGGCGGACGGCGAAGTCGAGCGCCGAGGACGTGCCGTCCCGCCGAGGTGATGCCTACGAGGCGGACGGCGAAGTCCTGCGCCGGAGCCATGCCATCCCGCCGAGGCGATGCCTATGAGGCAAACGGCGAAGTCAAGCACCGAGGACGTGCCGTCCTGCCGAGGCGATGCCTACGAGGCAGACGGCGAAGTCGAGCGCTGACGATGTGCCGTCCCACCGAGGCGATGCCTACAAGACGGACGGCGAACCATGCCGTCCCGCCGAGGCGATGCCTACGAGGCGGACGGCGAAGTCGAGCGCCGGAGCCATGCCGTCCCACCGACGCGGTGCCTAAGAGGCGGATGGCGGAGTCGAGCGCCGAGGACGTGCCGTGCCGCCGAGACGATGCCTACGAGGCAGACGGCGAAGTCGAGCGCCGAGGACGTGCCGTCCTGCCGAGGCGATGCCTACGAGGCGGACGGCGAGGTCCTGCGCTAGAGCCATGCCGTCCCGCGGAGGCAATGCCTACGAGGCGGATGGCGAACTCGAGCGCTGAAGACGAGCCGTCCCGCTGAGGCGATGCCTACAAGGCGGACGGCGAGCGCGGAGGCAGGGAGACGGGGCCGCCGTTCCCCTGTCTTCAAAAATAGTGCCCGCGGAGAGCGGGCGCTTGCGGCGTAGGCTGAGGCGTCGTTCCCATACCTTCAAAAATAGTGCCCGCGGAGAGCAGGCGCTTTCGGCGTAGGCCGAGGGCACTACGCACGCCGAGGTAGGGAGGCGGGGCCGCCGTTCCCCTGTCTTCAAAAATAGTGCCCGCGGAGAGTGGGCGCTTGTGGCGTAAGCTGAGGCGCCGTTCCTCTACCTTCAAAAATAGTGCCCGCGGAGAGCGGGTGCTTTCGGCGTAGGCCGAGGGCACTACGCACGCCGAGGTAGGGAGGCGGGGCCGCTGTTCCCCTACCTTCAAAAACAGCGCCTAATCATACCCGTGGTTTTGCCCGCGGAGAGCGGGCGCTTGGGGCGTAGGCCGAGAGTGCTACGCACAACGAGGTAGAAAGGCGGGGCCGCCGTTCCCCTACCTTCAAAAACAAGGCCCGCGGAGAGCGGGCGCTTGCGGCGTAGGCCGAGGGCGCTACACACGGTGAGGTAGGGAGGCGGGGCCGCCGTTCCCCTACCTTCAAAAACAGCGCCCGCGGAGAGCGGGCGCTTGCGGCGTAGGCCGAGGGCGCTACGCACGGCGAGGTAGGGAGGCGGGGCCGCCGTTCCCCTACCTTCAAAAACAGCGCCCGAGGAGAGCAGGCGCTTGCAGCGTAGGCGGAGGGCACTACGCATACCGAGGTAAGGAGGCGGAGCCGCCGTTCCCCTACCTTCAAAAACTTGGCGACGCACTCCCTGGTGCAACGCGCGCTAGGGCACGATATCCAATTGATGCGCCGCCTAAAGCGAGGCACTCCCTGGTGTCTCGGCCATGTCGCAATTTTTATACTCTGTAGAGTGCGTGGGAATATCATCCACGTCTTATTTATACTCCAGAGAGTACGTATATGGACAACATCCATGCGTGCACGGGATCCGCGTCTTGTTTATACTCAGTAGAGTGCGCAGGGATAACATCCGCGTCTTATTTATACTCCGTAGAGTGTGTGGGATCAACATCCACGTCTTATTTATACTCCGGAGAGTACGCATATGGATAACATCCATGCGTGCGCGGGATCCGCGTCTTATTTATACTCCGTAGACGGCGCCATCTGTTGTGGCTACAGGCCAAACAGTAAAGAAGGGGGACTCGTAGAGGAGGAAGAGGAGAGCTGGATCTGAGGGAGAGTTGGAGAGTTGGCAAGAATGAGAGGATATCCCCCTCCTACCCCTCCTGGGGGTTTATATACATGAGTGGGGTAGAATGGAAAATCCCCATTCTACCCCTTAATAATTACAGAGGATGAGGGTACATTGATATATTTACACTGGTATATTCCTCTACATTATTGGGCCTTTTATATGTTGGACTAGTTGCACGGTCCAGTCGTAGGGGATTAGGCCACCCTCACAACAAATATCATGAAGTTTTATTCTGGCTAATTAAAGAAGACTGGGTTATGAGGTTTCCACGAGAGGAGAAATTGACCAAGCGAAGAGGAACAGTCGTGAACCGTGGAAATTATTGCTCATGTCAAACTTTGCCATTTTCATTTCTTGAAAATATGATCAAATTTGATATTAAAATTTGCAGGGTTATAAAACACCTCTCCCCTACATCTACGTTTTTGTGAGAAATTTGGAAATCTTGCATGCAAAGTTTACAGGGGTTTATGCCGGGATGGATTGTAGTACTGAGTATTTTCTATTGAATGCTTCAGACCCTCCTGCTTCCTGTGAAACAAAGTTTGGATATATGCTGAGAGCACCATCTAATAAACACCACATCTCCTAGTACTTACAATTTTAGTGTTTTCTAATCCAAAAGTGTCAATTTACACTACTTATCTTACCGGTTTATTCGATTGATGCATCATGTATGCGTTAGCTCGAAGAATCAGAGCAACATTTTTTGCCCCCGCCTCAAGGCTGGACTTGGAGTAAAAAGTGCGTACGATTTTTTGCATTTGATTTGTGGTTGCTTCTGTCATCTCTATGTATTTTGGATTTTTAATCCGACGATGCAACTATCGTTTGAGCCTGACATGCCTCTATATCCGCAAGTCTAGCTTGTGGCTGCATCATTTTTCCCATTTTCAGACCTGCCATAGCCGAAGTGTTTTTCCCTTGGACTTTTAGTCATAGCGAATTCCACAACCAAACTAAGGGACGGCTGGAGCAAACTTCTATCTTCTAACTTAAATTACATTGTGGCGACTAAAATTATACCATAGCTATTGTTAGTTTCTTTTGAATCATCCAATTGCAAAATAAGAAAAAAGAAAAAACACTATTATATCATCACAGACAATACAAAGAAATAAAAAAAAAAACAAAAACAAAAACAAAAAAGAAGTCAACATGTTCGGCCTTACTCAATTGGCCTTCAGCTTTTAGCTTCTAACTTTTTAATTTCATCTTTTTTTTACTTTTTAGGTTTTTTTGCATTATTTGTTTGTTTATGATGATATAACCTATTTTTTCTATTTTTTAAATTTAATTACGTTAAATAAGCTTATAATAGTTACAGTGCAAATAAAACATCAAACAGTATCAATAATGAAAAAATGTAAAAGCTAAAAGCTTAAGCTAGAAAAGCACTACCTAAATGGTTTTTAAAAGCTAAAAGTTTAAAGCAGAAGACTTTTAAATCATTTAAAGTAAAGGTTAAAACGCAAAATAAAAATAAAAATAAAAATAAGAACAACAGTAACCAGATTTTTTAAACTTAAAGTTAACTTAGACCGTCAACGACGTGCAACGAAGAAACCCAAGTCAAAGAAAAATCTCCAACCCAAACCCCATCCCTTCCTCCGCGGAAGAAGCGAAACCAGACTGCTCCTCCCTCCCTCCCCTGACGTGCCACCCGCACCTCCACAGAAAGAACGGCCGGACGGGCCCCTGGCCCACCGACCAGCGACCCGGAGCGAACCCCACGTCGGCACGCCCGGCCGGCAATCATCTCGCGGGCCCCGCCCTCCCGGCCCCGCCACGTGGCACCAATCCTGCCCCGGCGGCGCACGGCACCAACTTTCCCCATTCCTCTCCTCTAGTCCTCTTCTTGCCCCGAATCCCCAATCCCACGCCTCTTCCTCCCCTGGATCTCCTCCTCCCACCCCCACCCCCGCCCATGGGTGCTCCCACCCCTCGCCGCTGACCCGTGGGCCCCACCGCCGCCGCAGCCTTCCGCTCGCCCCCAGGATCTCGCCGTTCTCGCGAACCCTAGCCTTAGCTCGGAGGATTCCAGGAAGGAGGTGGAGGAGGAGGAGGAGAGGAAAGCTCGAATCTTGGATGCGCGGTAGCCGATGGCGACGCCGGCCGCAGAGAAGCCCGACGGGGTGGAGATCCGCGAGGTGTGGGCGGACAACCTCGAGGCGGAGTTCGCCGTGATCCGCGACATCGTCGACGACTACCAGTACGTCGCCATGGACACGGAGTTCCCCGGCGTCGTCTGCCGCCCGCTCGGGACCTTCAAGTCCGCCGCCGATTTCAACTACGCCACCCTCAAGGCCAACGTCGACATGCTCAAGCTCATCCAGCTCGGCCTCACTTTCTCCGACGAGCGCGGCGGCCTCCCCGCCCTCGGCCCGGGGGTCGCGCCTGCGTCTGGCAGTTCAACTTCCGGGGGTTCGACCCCCGGACCGACGTCGCCGCCGCGGACTCCATCGACCTGCTCCGACGCAGCGGGATCGACTTCGCACGCCACGCCGCCGACGGCGCCGACGCGCGCCGCTTCGCCGAGCTGCTCATGTCCTCAGGCGTCGTCATGAACGCCGAGGTCCGCTGGGTTACCTTCCACAGCGGCTACGACTTCGGCTACCTGCTCAAGCTGCTCACCGGCACAAACCTGCCGGACACGATGTCCGGATTCTTCGACCTCATCAAGATATACTTCCCCGTGGTCTACGACATAAAGCACTTGATGAGGTTCTGCAATAGCCTCCACGGCGGGCTGAACAAGCTCGCCGAGCTGCTTGACGTTGAGCGGGTCGGAATCTGCCATCAGGCAGGGTCCGACTCTCTGCTGACAGCTCTCTCGTTCAAGAAGCTCAAGGAGGCATACTTCAATGGGTTAACTGAGAAATATGCCGGTGTGTTGTATGGTCTCGGCACAGAGGGTGGGGAGACCACCTCTACTGCTCACTAAGTAATGGATAGTTAAATAAAAGATGAGCTATTTATGAAAAAAAGAGAGAAATTGTCTGCTGAATGTGTGATGTCTGATTGTTTCCTTTTTCTTGACACTGAAAAGGTACCACTTTCCCCCCTCAATTGTGGTTTCCTCAATGAGTTCGTTTAGATTAGGTGACAGTTTGTGGTCTGATTTTGCTTGTTGAGGCTGGTGGAACCATAGAATGCATTGTGGCTACTGGTTGAAGTATACAATGCTATGCTAGTCCTTTACACCATCAGTAGAGTCAAACGTTGAATAGCTAAAAGAACACTTCTCTGGTCATTTGATATAATAAGCTTATCAAATATAGTGTTACATAGTTCAGAGAGCGACTCCTATAGTTTTGGACATTTAGGTACATTGTGTTGGTTATTCCTTTCTGAAATGATATATATTTTTGGCCTGTTTGGTCACAAAATTTACATCCATTTTTTTATAAGCTTATATGTACATGTAATTTTGTAGTTCCCACGTTAGTTATCACAATATGCCACTTTGCACACGTTGTTCTGCATCATTTTAGGAGTTCGGCCGGTCAAGACACTACGTATCAAATAATATTGAATTGAACTAAACGGTGGAAGGACTGAAGTTGATTTACAGTCCTATTATTTGTGTACATTAAATATGGAGGATGCTGAGTGCATATCAACTGGCCAAGTGAGATGGAAACTATATGCCCTTTTTGCCTTGTTGCATAACTTCTGAAATAGGTTAAAGAAATCCTATTCTAGTAATTTCTATGTCAATTATCTTTGCATTTATGTTTTGCAATTTGACGATCATCAATTTATCATGTTCCCTTTGCTACTCTTTAACTCTTATTGTGGTGTATCTGCCTACTGTAGATTTTGTACCTGAATAGCGCCACACTTTGAATCTTATTATGGGGCTTCTTTATATCTTGTCATTCGCTGCCACCATTTTTACTTTTTCTTTTAAAATATTGTTGACTGCATCCTATAGCCTTGCTAGATCATAGAAAGTTCATGCTTCATCAAGTATGTACCAGTATATAGCTCTGTGTAATTTTTTAGGTATTGCCATTTCTTGTAGGTGCTCTCCATTGTTTACTGAGGGCAACTCTCTGCTTTTGTGTATCAGCAGTTACCACTGCTTTGCTGTGCATCATTCATGAGAAAAATTAGTCCTTTTTGATGTCTGAAAGTGAATCTTCTCTTCGTGTGTCTTATTTCGTAATATGGTGGTTATCCTGATGCCGCTAGCTCTACTGCGCCAAGCGTCTCATGATGATACGTACTATGGAGTGTGCATCTGAACATCTCCTCTTTATACATTTTACAATGCAGATCTCTGTTTAGGGTTTTCCCTAAAAATTGGTTGTGGGCTTCCTGCATAAGGTTTTCAAACATGTTCTTGTCCAGATCTACGGCCTACCAGAACTGGCTCCTGGTCTTGCAACCATTTTCAGCAAAAAAAAAGGTCTGAGCAATGGAATTTTCAGTGTATCTTTTTCTCTTTTTTCTTAAAGAAACACTTCAAAATTAACCAGAATTGAATTGGAACCAGCAATGTTGCTTTACAGCTGGTGTGGCTCAGCAGAAATGATATTGATGTTAGCCAAATCCCAACGCTCCACTAGGATATCCAGCCCTGTGGTTTTCTATTCAGTTATCCTGCAACCTCTGCTATATTTATGGCTTGATTTTGCGTTTTTTAAACAAGAACTTGATTTTGCATGCTGCAGAGAGTTATCACTCCATCTGCATTATCAGTATGCAGTATCAGTATGTAGCTTCTGTACAATACTGTTGGTTTTGGTATTTCTTTTAGTAGTTTGTTGCCTTCTGCTTGTGCATATAAGCTAAAGGAGCTTTGCTTCATTGGCTATTGTTCATGTGGGATTCTGTCTGATACTCATGACCTGTTGTTCCATAGGAATTTGTCTGTACGTCTTACATGTGAAAGTTTATCTTTGTGTTGTCTGTAACAGCTTTACTGTGAAAAATGGCACGTTGATGTCATTTCACCCCAACACTTACTTTCAGTTCTCGTGTCGTTTTGATCTGAAGTTTTGCTGTACTTCATCACTGTTTCACATAGTGCAGCCTTCTGTGCTGGGATCAACCCAACTGTTCCCGCGTCTACGCACGCCCGGCATCTTCATGAGCTGCAGGAAGCCTGACTTGATCTGATTTACCGTCATTTCACTGTGGTGTGTGTTTTTTAGCCACTTTATTTCTGAATTCTGGTTCTAGCTTGCCGGTGCACTCAGATGCAGGAAGGTTTACATGATCTGACGTAGTGCCATCACTGCAGGCAGCTGTTTTCAGCCTGGTGCTTTGTTGGTTTCACAGTGTGATACTATAGAACTACTACATGACTGTTATTTGAGTAGCGTTTGCTTAACTTTGGCATAAGCATGCTTTCCTCCTTATCTACAATGTGCATCTCAGGTTCGTCTTTCTGTGCTGGTCAGTTGGTCTCACTACCTGCTGATTGCTGAAAGCTCTTGGTGGCGGAAGATTGGAAGGTGGTGGTGGCAACCGACGAAGCGCAAAAGGTCATCGCAGCCGTCTGATCTGAAGCTGGTGATCAGATGGACGAAGTCATGGTCAAACGTTGTCTGGTAAGCAGGTTTGACCATTCCGGGCAGTCCACTACCAACCCTCATACTACCATCGACACCGTACGAAACTTCTTCCCATTTTCAAATTTTATCCGGTTGCGTTATATCTGCTGACTGAGCGCCGCCACCGTCCGCCCTGCCGGGTGGGGTGGTCTCGCTCTCGCCTCGCTTGGACCGACGAGCCGAGCGAGAGAGCGAGCGGTGGCGTCGTCGTGCCGCTCCACCCGCCAAGTCGCCATCACGCCGTCCTGGGCGTAGAATAAAGGCCTTCCGCTCGGCGACCGACGTCGCATTTACTCCCGTCCCTTGCCGGCCGGGTCGACGTGTGGCCTCGACGACAGCGTCGTCCGCACCGATGCGCTACCATCCCCTGCCCGGCCACTCGGCGTTGCCCCGGAGAAGGAGCATCTGCAGCCTGACAGGGAGAAACGTGGTAGGATCGGTCAGGTCGCTGGTGACACGGTAAGTGGGGTTGTTGGCTCGGCTCGATCGGCCGCGATCACCTGTAGGTGGGAAATAATCCTATTTATTACTAAAAATCAATGACAGATTTTTTAATACTAGAAATTTTTACAAAAAGCAAAATATCTAGCCATTAATTTGATAGGTTCAAATTATAATATTTTAGATTAAATAAAAGTCTATACCAAGTATAATCTAAACTCAACCACGATTACCACCCCATCTTATTGACATATTTCACACGCTATAGACTAATATCTTTGTGCAGATCACCTTGGGCCATTCATCCCATCGATAATTCCACATACTGAGGCCAACTTGAGAGATGCGAGTAGTAGGAGAGCCACAGCGTGTTGGATAATTTTGTAATTTTTCTTATTTTTTGGGTAAAGGAAAAGAAAATGGCCGTGGGGCCCACATGTAAGAGAGGGAATGAGAAGGGATAGAGAGGGGCGGCTTGTTCGGCTCGATCAGATCTGGCCAACGCTCTCGATTATCTTTTCTCCTCCTCCTTTGGCGACCACTTCGGCTCCACCCGTGCGTGGGCACCGCCTCATCCTCCCTGAGGTTTTCGGTCTCTTGGGCATTAAATCAGAGATGGGGAGAGCCAGGTGGAGGCAGAGTAAGCAAGAGCCATCATATCCAAATTTTGGTTGCCAATTTGGTCTTGGGGAGTGTTTGGCAACACCGTGTTTTCGGTGGTCACCGGACTGTGGCGCTCGTGCTCTCTGTCCTTCGGTCCCGTCTCTGGACCGTGTGCTCGCACGTGGTGGTTCTCTGATTTCTCGGCTCGGTTGTGGTCATGTGGTGTGCGACACAATCTTTCCTTTTTTTGGTGTTGCATCGACTTGTACCTTGGCTCCACGGATTGGTGAGTATTGATTTGTGGTGTAGGGCTTTGTATCTCCAATTGCCTCTCTGGTGATTATCTGGTATTCGCTGGTGATTGGTTTTTTGGGACATCGTCTTTGACGAGCCTAGCTCCTTTCGACCATCACGATGGCTTGGAGTGATGCCACTCTGTGCGCTTGCTCTCTACTCCTCTTACTTATATCGTGCATTTGTCAGCCGTGCTAGTTCATATATGTTGATATCTGAAATTTGTTGGAAGTTCTAGCACCAGGAGGATTTATGCATGATATTCTGTGGGTTTTTATGAATGCTCGATGAGGATAGCTTGTCAAATTGAAATCATTGTGACTATTGAGGAAGTATTCTGCTAGTTTAGATTTGTCAAAACTAGTTACATATCTCGGTTCTGTGTAGTTTACTACTGTTTAGTACTAAATCTTATTGATTTCAGTCCATTTTGCAGAAGCACTTAGCTGTTGCGTTTCCCTACTATTGCTGTGTTACTGATGTTCATATTCCAGTAGCAGTTTATGGTCCATGCTTGTGATTTGAAACTGAGAATTGATTCTGTGACATTCAGAGGTAATTTTAGAATCAAATTATCAGAATACTGAGAGACTAGTCTCTTTGATCGGTGAACTGTTGATAAGAGTTGAGAAAGCCAAGTTTTTCTATAACTTGTGCAACTCCTTCTTGAGAGCAATACTATAATTCTCAAATTTATGCATTATGCTGATTTTAAATGCCTACTTGTGTGTTTTATTGAGTATATTGTAATATGTTAATGTTCTGAAATGTTTATCTGCCTCAAGAGATAATACATATGCATTCATATCATTTTCATATTGTTGTCCTTATGCTTTATTGTGCTTAATTTAATTGGAATTAAATTGAAAATGTTGCTAAAATCGCCTAATTTCCAACATGGCGAATGTCGGGGC
Organism: Dendrocalamus sinicus; assembly: GCA_036346575.1. NCBI lineage: Eukaryota > Viridiplantae > Streptophyta > Magnoliopsida > Poales > Poaceae > Dendrocalamus > Dendrocalamus sinicus. The sequence continues at coordinate 8,782,779 of CM070666.1, read as the reverse complement.
ATGCTTGCCTCTGCCGTCCTTAAGGTGGTGACCCAAGAGATCAGTTCTGCCATCGGAGGCCAGATTAAGTTGCAGCAGAACTTCAAGGATGACCTACAGAAGATAAGGATGACGCTGGAGTTGGTGGAGGCGGTGCTCTAGGACGTCGAGAGGCGGTTGATCAAGGATGCGACAGTGCTCCTATGGCTGAAGCGGCTCAAGGAAGCCATGTATGACATCTCTAACATGATTGATGAGTTTGAAGCCTACGCTACAAAACCCGCGGCACGAAAGGTATGCATGCGCCTCATAAACCAAATGCTCTATTTATTACTAAAAAGTTGATGACTGGACTTTTAGAATTACTAAGAAAAAGTGAAATATGCTAGAAATTCTCATAAAAAATAAAACATCTAGCTCTTAATTTGGTGGACCCAAATTATAATAGCTCAAATTAAAAAAAGAGCCCGTATCAAGTACAATCCAAACTCAACCGCGACCACCACCCTGTGCAATGCCGCACAAACCCTAGCCTCCCTCCATGGGCAATTGCTGTCGCTCGTTGGCCACCGCTGCACGGGAGGACGTCAGGTACAATACCGGCCATGCCTACCTGCACGCACGCATGCATGTAGAGATCAAGTTAGTACTGCATGCATACGCAATGTCTCACTTGATAATTATACGTTATTCATCGTCAAGTCTGCGTGTAGTGATGACACTGACCATGCCTGGCTCCACATGTCACTGTATATCCAGCGCCAACGCCGTGTATGGAGGTGAGACCAAATGATGACGAAACTAATGCAGGAAAGGAAATTGCTTGCATTGTGTTGGAAGATGCTGAGTTTTGGGATCAATGCCAACATGTAGTAATGGTTATTGAATTATTGGTGTGAGTTATCCTGAGTTATCCGGTTGGTTGATAGTGATAAAAACCTTCCATAGGATATTTGTATGGGGCAATGGATAAAGCAAACAAATGTATTAAGAAAATATTAATGGATAAAGCAAACAAATGTATTAAGAAAAGATTAAGGAACAAATTTGAAAAACCCCAAAATTTCAAAATCCAAAAATTTGTGATTTTTGCCGGTTTTTGAGTGATTTTTGAAAACTTTCCTTTTTGGGAAAGTTTTCCCGCCGCCGCTTTCCCTTTCGGCTGGCGCTTTCTCCTCGCGTTGGCGCCTTCTCCCCCGCCTCCTCTCCTCCGGCGCCTCCGCTCTTCTCTCGCGTTGGCGCGCCCCGATTCGCGCGCGCGCCGAGCGCGCGGAGCGCCGCGCGCGCCTCTCGCTTCGCGACAAGTGCCGCGGCTTCGGTTCGCCTCGCCGCGCGCCGCCCCGACCACCCGGTCCAAAACCGTGGCGCTCGCGCCACGCGCCGCGCTCCTTCGCGCTGGTCCTCGCTGGCGCGCGCCGCTCTCTCGCGCGCGACGCGACTCCTCCGCGCGCTCCTCGCTCTCGCTCGCGCGCGCTGTCCCGACCACCGCAGCATCCTCGCGCCACGCGGCGCCATCCCTCGCGCCGACCCACCCGGCAGCCCCGCGTCACTTTCGCGCGACGCGCTTCCTCCCATGCCGCGCGGCGCCACCCCGCCGTCTTGTCACCTCGCCATTACGGCGCTCAGCGCCGCCGGCCACCGCCCGTCTGCGTGAGACGCTCCCCAACTCCCGTCATTCTGTTGACTCCGTGCCCTCCCGTTGCCTTCAATGGCATTCGCCCGAGCATCATCCTCCGTACTAATCCTGTTGGTGGGTCCCCTGGCAGTACTCGCCGTGGAACGCCGCCGTCGGCTCCTCCCGGCCGTCGCACCCTCCCGTGGCCGCTCACCTCGCCGCCTCCCGGCTCCCACCGCCACCTCCAATGTAAGCCTCCAACTCCCGGATGGTGTAGCCGCCCGATTGACCTCTCTCGCCGTCGGTGACCCCTCCACCGCGGACGGACCGAATCACCCCCTCTCTCTCCGCCATCCCCGTTGGTCCCCTCACCTCCGAGCCCCAAAATGGACTCCTCACTCAGACCTACCGGTGGTACCTCCTTTGCCGTCGGGACCCTTCGCCGTGGCGGAGAGCGAGGCGCGCCGCCGTCTCCGTCCCTCGGCGCGCGCTGGAGGTAGAAGACGATGGCGTGGCCCCTCCTCTCCGCCGGATCCGCCGTTGCCGTTTAACCGCGTTGGATCCTCCGTGCGGTTCGCGCCTCCCTTAAGTCCCACCGTCCGATCTCGTAAAGACATCACCCCTCGTCCGTCGGATCGCGCGCGCATCGCCGCCGCCGCCGCATCCGGCGCGCGGCGTGGCGGCGTGTCGCCATCCGCCGCTTCGCTGGCGGCTGCGCACTGGGCGCGGCCTCCCGCTCGCTCTCCTCCGCAGCGTTCAAACCCCGGCCGGCCGCATCAGAGCGACCGGACCGGCCCGATGCTGTGTATTTGATTTTCCCCGGATTTTCCAATTTCCAATATTCCAGAAAATCCAAATAAATCCTAGAAAATCACAGAAAATTCCAAAAATTCCCAAATTTCACCACTTTGCTCCAAATAATATTCCAGACCCTCTGGTGAACTCCATTCCCATAGATTCTCCCCAAATAAATTCCTAAAAATCCATTTGGGGTGTTTATGCAATTTACTCCTTTTTAAATAGTTTATTTTCCCTCGCTTGATTAGTCTCAAGCTGGATTTGATTCTGTTTTGTATGTTTGCGCTAGTGTCGGAGTCTCCTGAAGTTCAGTTGCAGCCCCAGGAGCCAGGAGGTTCTTCGTTCGAGCTAGCGGAAATCATTCGGATTGACGGCAAGTCCCAAATCCTTTGATCATATTGCAACCCATGCTGTTTAATTATGTTAATATGTTATTTGCATTGAGCTAGTTCTGAAATGTTAGTTTGAAATAAAATAAAATGTTTAGAATGACTCATTATGTAGTTAATCCTACCACCGTTAAATGCCATGTTTAATTTGTTGCCGTGCCTTTGTAACCCTAGAATAAATTACTTGATAATCTAGACAAGTGTAGGATATTATTATCATCATGCAAAGTCTTACATCGATAAGGTTGTGGTGTGGGCCAATAGAATTTGGAAAACCCGACTCTAAGGTAGGGTGGTATGGGACACCGTATCTTAGAGCGAAGAGTGCGGCGTGCACAAGGTAGGGTAAGGAGTGGGAGCGCGAGGCGGCCTTCGCCCATCTTTACCCTAGGGTGGAGTGGGGTAAGGTGAGTGGGAAACGCGGGACGGTCTCACGCCACCGCTTACCTTAGTTTGGGTCGCGGACCGGCGAGGTTGCGGGCCATGTGAAAATATAAGGATGAAACCCTTACGAGCAAATGTCACGATGATCGCTCAACCACAGGAGTTGACTTGTCAACACTTGTCGATTAGCTGCTCAACTCGATTGAAACTCTACAGGAGGATAGCAGTAAGGTTAGGCTGGCCGTGCTGCGGATGCCTAACAACGGTGAAATTCACTCGAAGCGGACGTGGTCCTCTCTTATGTGTGTGTGTGTGTGTGGGTGTGAGCCAGACCCGAGTGAATTCTACCGGGTAGAGCCTATATAAAGAGTTGAGCAGTGAAACGACCTGGCTTTCTTAACTCTTTAGCGGGAGTTAAGGGATCGTGTGGGTAAAGCTGAGCAAACTCTGAGAGTCAAATAAATGGTATTCGAATCGCCGTGCTCCGGTTATTGGAGCTGTGTCACTTGGGTGATTCCAGCTGCAAAGCTTAAGTAGTTTTGTAAACGTTTAACTTGTTTAGGTTGGTTAATGAACTCTTGTTGGAAAACCCCTGAGATCTTGAGGAGTAGCTTTGGGTCCCTTTTATAAAATGATTGCAAATAAAATTGCATCCACCAAACGTAATAAACCAAATATACACCCTTCCTTTGATATTCCGTGCATATAGTAAGTTAAGATCCCTTTGGGATTTGCTGAGCCTGTTGTTTGGCTCACGGCTTGCTTAATCATTTCTTTAGAGGATCAAGACGAAGGAGAAGGTCTCCCCGCTGAAGAAGTCCCGGAGGATCTTTTCTTCGACGAGGACCCTTGGTCATGGGTCTCGCTGCGCTCAAGCGGATTCGGAAGTCTTTTGTAATGTAATTACACTTTGGGCATGCACGCCCATTGTAAAAGCGGATATTAATCCTTATGTCAAATATATCTTGGACTTTGGTTGTAAGCATGCAATGGTATACTCTTGCGCGACACTCCATAATCGCTCATGCGTGAATAGTTGCGAATGTCAGAACCAGACGCTACCGAAACGGGCGTTACAAAATTATATTTGTATGGACAATATATTAAAGTAATTAATGCTTAAAAATGCTCTAAGAATAATGCCCGCGCAGGTGTGTGAGCCACCATTCTAGTTGATTGGAATTATTTGTATTATTTAGTTATCATATTCGATAAGATATAAATACTATATATCTTTTCCTTTCGATTAACAATTTCGATTCTATTTATATTCGAATTCGTATTATATATACACACACACACACATATACACACACACAAATATGGCATGGAATTTTACCATATGAAATGTTATTTTAACCAGACTATTCGTATTTGTATTCGACGTAGCAATGTATATATTTTGTTGCAATACGACTAATTAGTTAGATAAATTTTTTAATTTAATGTTAATTTGTGTTTGTTTAGATGAAGTAAATGAATTTGATTGATTAAGCGTGACTCTATGGGAATAAAATGTCATTAATATCTTCATACCATATAAATTATGATGATATCTAGATTCAATTGAATTGAGTAGATATTCAATTCGAATTCATGTTTGGTACAATATTCAATTCATTTTTGTATTCGTATTTAAAAATATTTAAATTTATATTTACATATAAAATATGAATATGATCAAGGTACTGTTCAGTTTATATTCGAGCCGTTTTCACCGTAATCGGCGCGACCACCAACGTGGATTAATTCGGGCTCAGTCTGAACAACTCAACGAGACAAATACGCATGTAGCTTTGTCAAGGGGATTAATGTGCATGTCGTGTCACTGTACTTGCCGTTTGATCCGGCACATGAGGAGCAGTAACTCCTGCTTAATTCGCTGCGCCTGCCAGTGTCGGTGGTCGTGCGGCCGTACGGTTTCCCTCCGTGAGCTTAGCTGTTGGCTTGTACTCCTAACACTCCACTGCAGAGCAGCAAATGTGATCCCAAGTCAAAACGCCCGAGCTGCTACCACCGTACGGCGGTGCTAAATGAGGTGGTAGCTAGTAGGACTGACTGCTTGAGTGAGTGACCGAGCAGTACTTGCTTGCTTCTGGACAATCAGAGCTAAAAGCTCGGCGAAGCAAGACTGCCCATTCCTGGATGTCCACTTGTCCAAAAGACACTACCATCTTTGAGTTCAAAAGACACTGTAGGTGACTCATGTCACCCATTGCACCCTAATAGCTCGACAGGGAGAGGAGATGCGCTGGCACCGAGGCGTGGTAGACGTGTGGGCCTGGGCTGCTGCCGAGCTGGCGCCGGCTCACCAACCGGCCAGGCAACACGCGACGTACACTAAGAATTTCTCATGTAACGTAATCAAAGGCGGAACCAGCCCAAGCCTAAATCTCGGGCTCACTACACCATGGTAAATTTTTAGCGTCAGTCGTCTGTGGGGAAAAGTTGACATTTAACATCACATAGTCTGTCGGTAAAGCATAGTGACAAGTATGCGCCGGAAATAGTTGAAAGCAACGACAAAGTATCGTAGGCAATACTCTTGACCTATTAGGACCGATCGTGCAGCCGGTAATTGTATGAACAACATCGCATATCTCGTGGCTAAATCTTTGTGTGTCGGCAATTGTTGTGCGCGCGAAAAAAGTAGGAACCCCGAGCGTGGAGGGAAATATGGCGCGCTGGCCAAATTTCCAGTGTCTCCCGCAGAAATTAACCCCTCAAACATTGAGTCTCCCGCAGAAACCCCTCAAGCGGTCTGCGCCGCGCCGCCGATCCCCTGCACCGCCTCCCTACCCACGTGCGCCGCGCCCCCCGCGCCGCCCTCCCAGCGCGCCCCCCCCCGTGCGCCGCCTCCCCTACCCCCGTGTGCCGCCGCCCCTCCACCCGTGCGCCGCCTCCCTACCCCGTGAGCCGCCGCCTCCCTCGTGCGCCGCCGCCCTTCTCCCTGCCGTCGCCCCCTCCCCCGGAGTCGCCACCTCCCCGGCCGTGGCCGCCCTTCTTCCGCCTTGGGTCCGCGCGCCTGTCGATCCCCGTGCGCTGCCTCCCCTACCCCGTGAGCCGCGCCTCCCCAGCGCGCGCCGCCTCCCCGTCGCGCCTCCCCTTCCCCGTGCGCGCCTCCCCTACCCCGTGAGCCGCCGCCTCCCAGCATGCACCGCCCCTCCACTCGTGCGCCGCCTCCCTACCCCGTGAGCGCCGCCTCCCCGTGCGCGCCTTCCCCTGCGTCGCCCCTCCTCCCCGGCGCCGCCACCTCCCCGCCATGGGCGCCGCCACCCCTACCCGGCCATGGCCGCGCCTGTCCGCCTTGGGGTCCACCGCCCCTTCTTGACTCTCGCCTCGTGCGCTGGAGCAACCTCCTCATCACCGCCTCTTGTTAGTCTGTTTGATGGCTTGATTTTTTAACACTTAGGAGGAGGGGGAAGAAAGAAAAACAAAGAGAATATTGTGCAGTATTCATTCTAGTATTTTGTATATTTGCAACACTAACATATTTATATCTTTGCCTTATATATTGTATAGTATATTGTACTGTTGATTTTATTTTGGTCAAGATGATGATAAAATGTATAATTGTACTGTACATGCAGGTAACCCTAATAGTTGTTCAAAGAAATCAGTTCTATGAAGTTGTTGTAAATGTTGTGCTGAAAAGAGATGCCTTGCTTCCCCGTCCATATGATGATATAGAAACTCTAATCGATGCTCAGTACATGTCCATTGCATGGCCAAACAATAGGGTATGATTTTGCAACTTATAGTATTTTAAGTTTTTTAGTTGTCTGCATCACATTGTAACTATAAATTATTGATATTGGAAATTTGGCAGTTGAAGGTTAGCAACAAATCTACAAAGCTCCAAAATGGAGGTATTTTCTTCCAATCCATTCTTTTCTAGTAGGTGAACAGGATTACAGGCTCTGCTAATAAGTCATAATTGATCAAATGAATGTCTTTTTATGTTCAAATGAATTGTCTTTTTGTGTTCATCTTAATGAAGGTGTTTATCTTTTGCCAACAAATGGAAACTACTGTCATTCTAAGATTTGTTTTTTAGTTCATGTGCTAGATAAGAGATCAAGTTACTGTTCATTTTGTTTCTTTTACAGGACTGTCTTTGGAATAGTACTGGACCAACATGTGCTAGGTGTGAAACTTTTGCTCACTTCTTGGTGGTGGCCTCTAGATGCTTTGTACCTGTGAAGTTGATGCTTTGTACAACATAGATAACTTAGTTAGAATCTATGGTTAATGCAATCTTTTGGACATTGTGATCTTTTGGACACGATGACATGCTAGCTGATCTTTTGTGATCTTTTGGATATGGTGACATGCTACCCGATCTTATGGAGAACTATTGTTTGAGCTATGTGAGCTTTTGGACTATTTGTGGTGTCTTGATCGAATTCTAGAGCAATTTAGAACTAATATGGATGTATATTTGTGCGTGACATTTTGGATGTATCGTGAAACATGTTGCAACTCGGACTATATGTGTTGAATGGATGTATGTATGAAGTAATTTGGTGTTGATTGCAATATTATGTGATTTTCATGTGTATGTATATATATATATATATATATATATATATATATATATATATATATATATATATATATATATATATATATATATATATATATATATATATATCTGAAAAAATCTGTTATTTTGTGATGTGTCAGATGGTCTGTCGGTGTATGCGCTATTTTTCTACAGAACATCTGTCGGTAACTATTTGTCTGTCAGCAATTATTTGTCTGTAGGGAAAAGAAGTCTATCGGTAAAACTTTAAAACTTGAACTTTACCGACAGACTGTCTGTCGGTAAAGGTTTGGTCTGTAGGCAAAGACCTTTACCGACAGGCTTTCTCCCGACACACATTTTCTGTCGGTACAGGTCTTTGCCTACAGACACGCTGATGTTAAAGACGGCTTTCGCCTACAGATGGCATGACGGTGGATTTATGCCATGGTGTAGTGGCTGAACTAACTGTTCTTGGGTCAGCTTTTGGGCTAACTCTGTTTTTTTGTGATTTTTTTTTATAAATTTTGCATAGGCTTTGGTTGCCAGGCCTTGAGCTACAGACCAAGTAGCCTGAGGCCTTGTCTCACCACTGAACGTGACCACCCATAGTTTGCATGCATGTGCATGGGATCGATCGGTGCGTGACAATATAATGTCATTGCGATAGAATTTGTTACTAATTCCTCTCAGAAAGCTTCGGGGACACCATGTCAGCTTCTTATTATAGGTTATCCTCGCTATTTGCTGCGTCGAAACAACCAAAAGCTGCCGCGCGCGAGCTTTTTCTCCCATGTCTGAAATCGATGTGTTTGGGGCATTGCAAATGTGGTAAACAACATTTGATTTGCGGATTAAGCATTGTTGAACCTGGATTTTAACAATTTAGAATTCTCTCTGATTGCACTGTTCCCTGTATTAGTAGATATTGCTTACAGATACATTACTATATATCAAATCATATCTTGTGGAAACGTAAATATAATAGTAGACTTACTTATGGCTGATCCAGCTAAAATCAATAAAAAGTAGCAGCAGAAACGGAAATGTCACACAAGCGGGACCTTCAGGACACATTCATAGGTAACCAACTGGGGTTCGCGACCTAGTTCTTGGGTTCATCGTCTTCCATCTCTGTTGACTCTTTTAGATGACCGCAAGGTTTGACTTTCTTCTTATTTACTGAATAATAGTAATTGAGTAAGAATAAGTATAAAAATACTTGGCAAGCTACCATATAGAATGTGGTAACAATGACACAAGGTTGTTAATTAGAGGCTTGATGTTCTTTTATTTACTAAATGCATCGTTTTTAAAGTGATAATAAATAAGAAATTCCCTGAGACTTAGCAGTTTTAACTAAATCAGATTTTCTGAAGTTATTTGAGAGAATGCAATAATAGTAATAGTGCAGGTGACATCCACCCGTTACAATGCATTGTTACCTGTACTGTATGCTAGTTTTGTTGCCAGGGCTACCTCCACCCATTATAATCACTAGGTTATGTCCGCCCAGGGGAATCAATTCAGGTTTCTAAAAGCTATTTTTCAGTTTTTTTACAGTAACTAGCTTTCAAATGGAATATCTTTTTAAGATAGGGTCTACAAGCGTATTGTAGTACACACTATAGTGACTTCATTTATATCGGCCAAAATCACAAGTGAATTTATGTTACTCCGTACTCTTACTTATGAATAATCTAAAAGCCATATGCCGTAACCAAAAACCATAAGCCAAAGCAAAAAAATAGACCCTTCATCCCATCCACAAAGTTTTAGAAATAGACACTAACTTGAGTAAGTTTTCATGCCTGTCCATGACCGTAGGCATAGTTGTTTGAACAGTTTGCACTCTGTAGAGTTCGTACACTTCACCCTCAAGAGACAATCAACTCGTTGTATTTCATATGTTTCCTTAGCAGGTAGAGAAGATTGTCATGAGGCCTTTACAATGCCTCGTCCCTTCATCATCTCGATCCATGAGTTTACCCCTTTCAAAAAAGGACCCATAGTTGTGTGGGAAGTTTACCTAATGACTAGTGCAACGGGAAAACAAAAGCTCCCTAACATCTAGCATAGTGGGAAACCCCACCCTCCCTCGGTGTCCCATTCAAGCCTGATCATAATCCACATGCACCATATTCTCCACCTCTTCACCATTCGAGATGACTCTAAGGTCAGGTAAATTATTCGGCCAAGTTGTACTCATTATAGACTTGTGGTCACACTATTTTACATTAGGAGGTCATCACATGATTCAGTGTTTAGAGTTATCTGAGCGGAGCTACAACAAACCACACATTCTCATGCTACATCCGCACCAACCTCTCTTAACATCTGCTCAGATATGTAAAACAAGTTTTAGTGTTTTGGGAGCATAAAATATCCGAATTCAACATACTAGCCACTTTCCACCAGTGGCTGCCAAAATCAAGTTTTTATGTTTGAAATGATATGAGGACAAATTAATACCCTAAGTATCTAAACAAGACTAAACATGATACTTAGGTACATACTTTTCTCTAATGTGTATACCATTATCTCTAGAGCGACAAGGGTTTGTGTCCAAAGCCAAGGGATGGTGGTATAATTAAGCAATTATTCATAGGAAATTAACTATGAACTATTGTGAATATAATTTGCGTAACAAAGTAAATCATGCAATTTGATACTTTTAAGTAAAGTAATTTGCATTCAAAAGGTAGGTACGATATGGTCGAAGTAATGACTTACTTTGCTCAATTTACCATGGTCTTGATCTTACTCAAAACCTTCTTAGTCAATGATCTTGAAACTCTTGGCCTTCGTCTTTATCCAAATCTTGATCCTGCTTGATCCATCGCTTCTTTGAGATTTCAACTTCTAATTACACAATAAATGATAAAAAAACCAAATAAAACCAAAGAATTTCAAAGTCCAAATAAATTCAATTGAGCTTATTTAAGTCTTGCTATGATTAAGAATATGAGAGAAGATTTAATGAATAGCGAGATGCTTGACAACATCAAACAAATTTTGAGTGAAAGGAGGGAATGGTGGGGAAGCTCCATCGAGAAGGGTATAAAAGACGCATTGACGTTGAAGGAGCACTCACAAGAATATTCAACTTCGGATTAAAGGATGGCTAGATATAGCCGATTACAAGATATCAAGGCTTGATCTTTAATTTAATAGTTTTTTTATTATTTTATATTTATTAAAGAAAATCTATGAGTTAGGTTAGATCTATGGTAGATATGAGAGTCTACCTGAGGCACTGGGTGTTATTTGATGAGTGTTAACATTTTAGAGAATTGGGTGTGAGTCCAATATGTAAAGAGTATAACTTTAATTTCTCGAGTTAACCTTAGAGTTCATATTTGACTAGAGTTCTCTATTAAGATTGTGCCTTGCGTTGTTGGTACAATAATTATTCTTAATTATTATTGGTGATTTTAAACCCAGATATAATGATAGGACGATTGTTAGTTAGGCAGGATTGCATTTTTCTCAAGACTTCTAATTTAAATTTGCATTTCTATTTAGATCGCAAGGGCAAATTAGTTAATTACCTTTTCTTTAGCTTAATTGTCATTCAAAATGGGGTTTGCATGATATTTGGCTATTTGCACAAGGCTATATTTTAATAATGTCTCTAAATAGTATTCGAATTGGAGATAAATATTAAGGGCACACCAATTACTTTGAGAATCATTTAATTGTTTTCAAGGGAATATGTAATTCAAATGGTGTACTTACAACTTAAATATCATTGGCTTAACATTCAAATTAACCACCATGTTATTTAGGTATAAATCAAGGAATGGCCTTAATGATTTTTGAGACATAGGAAGGATACTACTTATTTTTACATGGCTAAATTTCACACCAAATATTTTTATATGCTAATTAATTTGCTAAATTTTGATGGCATGAACTTAACCAAGATCAATCTCCAGTATCTTCTTTTTGTATGAACCTTCATTCCAATTTCATAATTCAATTTCTATTTGTAATTAAATTATTTTCCAACATATTTTTATTTTGGATCTTCATTTACGTTTTTGAGCTTATGACATACATCTATTGATGAGTGGTTACTTTGAATGGCTTTTGATTGAGTGGGCCCACATGTCGTTGAGAGAGATAGAGAGAGGGCAACCGATAGAAGAATAGAAGAGGAGCCACCAAACAGAGGAAACAGGGGACTGGTGGCACCGGGGTGGGCAGGCTTGCTGGCGGCGAGGGGCATCCGGAGAAGTGGTGGCAAGCGGCAAAATAGAACCCTGGGGAGTTTAGGAGGTCAGGGGAGGCGGTGCAGGGTCCGAGGTAGCGACAAGGCGGTTCGGGTGGCGGCTTGGGCGGCCGGAGGTGGGAGAGTAATGGGGCGACGGCGGCCAGAGAGATGGAAGAGCAAAGTAGGGAGATCATGGGCACGAGGAAGGCCAAGTGAACTTACCGGGATGGTTGGGTTGGCCGGAAAGAGTCCGAGGTGGGCCAGCGATGCTAGCCGACGGCGGTGCGCGGAGGTCACGGTTGAGGGGGTGCTCAGGCGACCGAGAGCTTCGGTCGGTGGTGGGGGAAGCTAGGGGACGCCGAGGTGATACTCCAGGTAGGAGAAATCGACAGGAGGAGCTCTGGGGAGAGGATGGCGGCGGTGGTGGTGCGTTTCAGCCGGAAACGAGGAGGAGCAGCGTTCCGACGAGCTCCACGCGTGGTAATCCAATTAAATGGGAAGGAGGGGCGAAGAAGCTCGGGAAGACACTTCGACGCGAGTGCTTTGCTGTCAAAACCATCAAATGACTGAAGAATAGAGGATGGACTGAAATATGAAGAATAGTGTTTCGTTGCCGATCGGATGTCATAAGCGGTGGGATGCTTTCTTACTTTTGGCGAGAATTGACGGTCAGATTGATCTCAACAAAGCGTGTTTATTGAGTAGAGTTAGTTGTTTTGCTAATCTGGTTTAATGATTGTAATCATCACTTAAACATCAATGTGTTGTCCTGTACTCATATATACTTTCAGGTGGAAGGAAAGGATACGCATTGAGCTGTCATATGTTGTCTTCTCTGTAGCCTAGTTCCTCTAGTGTTCTCGGTAGGTTCCTTTGCTTTCCCCTTTGGATTCCAGATTACCACTATTTCCACTCCCAATTCGGGTTCCCAACCTGGGGATGTGACAAATTGGTATCAGAGCTCTCAGATCCTTGGCGGGGAGAGTGGGGAACGATTGGGTTGGGACTTGTATCCTTGTAGAATCCCCGATCCCCTCCAACTCCGGCGGCGGAAGCGATTGGTGCTGAGTGAGGGTTCCGGACTTCATCCGTGGTAAAATCCCCAAGCTCTTGCATCGATCCGTAAGCAGACGACGAAATCCATGGCGAGGAACGAAGCGGAGGCATCCGAGCTGACGACGGCGAGGCAAGAGGTGATGAAGGCCAACAACAAGGTAGATGTCGTTCAACGCCAGATGGGTGACTTTCAAAAACAAGTGATGGGCATGCAAGAACAGATGAATCGCATGGAATCACTACTGCAAGGGTTAGTCAATTCTCAAGCGAGGGTAAATGAGTAGACTACGGGCAGAAGGGCATCCAACCCACGACCAATAGAAGAATCAAGAAACCAACAAGACCTGGTTCAACCGGGTGAACTGGAGATGGAAGACATGGGGCAGATCAACCTCAACAGTACATAGGGAGTACAATTGCAGGGAATGTCTGAAGGTAATTTCATTTCCCTTTCTACTGGTTACTCTGCAGTACCAATGGGGAGGTCAAAATCAGCTACCACAAGTTTTTGTTTCCTCTCCTACCTTGAACAACTTGAGTCCCAATCGTGGTCCTGATTTGGTTAATCAGTGGAGACTGAACCCTAGAGACTATTTGAATCAACCCCAATCTCATTACCATGCCAGACAGTGGAGCCCTAATCCCAGCAATGATAGGATTCACAATTTTTATAAGTCCATTGCCAAAGGTCCCAAGCTTGATTTTGATTTCCCTAAATTTGATGGTGGAGAACCTCTGGAGTGGATTAGGCAGAGTGAAACATACTTCGCTATGGCAAATGTCCCTGTTGAAGCTAAGTTTGATTTAGCACAAATATACATGGTGGGTAGGGCTGACAGAGGGTTAAGAAGTACTGGATTGCTTTGGAACCTCCCACCGTGGCCTGACTTTTGTGCAATGGTCTGTGATCGTTTTGCTCAACATAGTGATTACGAAGTGTTGGAGAATTTTCACTCAGTGAAGCAATACAACCATAGTGTCTTAAATGACAAATTCGAAGAGCTCATGGATGTTTACAAGAGTGAATCGATGAAGATGAGACATGAGGTGGAGGAAGAAAGGAAGATGTTGCAGTTGGCAGAGGTTTGGCGTGACGAGAGGGTGCATATGAAGCTTGTTGATGCAAAGCTGACACTAGACAGCAAGTATTCATAGTTGAACAAGTTTCAGTCTGACCTTGAGGATTTCCTTAGTTTCCACCGAGGTAATAGTGTAGATAAAGAATCAGTAAGAGATATAGAAAGGCTCAGGGAAGCAATTTGCTCGATGAAGTTTCATGATATTAAGGAGTTCTCTTACAAACCACCGCTTCCTCCAGAGGACATTTTCGCAGTGTTTGAGGAGCTCAGACAGAGGGAAGGTACTAATGAGAAGGAGATTGGGCAGTGTAACGAAGGTGACACAGCTAAGCTTGAAACCCAGAGTAAGTTGGATAAGGAGAAGAAGATACTCTCCATTCGGGATAGGGGTATCGGTATGACCAAGGAAGACTTGATTAAGAACCTTGGAACCACTGCAAAATCTGGGACTTCAGCTTTTGTGGAAAAGATGCAGTCTGGAGGTGACCTCAATCTGATTGGGCAATTTGGTGTTGGCTTCTATTCAATGCACTTAGCTGTTGACTATGTTGAAGAGGTCAGCAAGCATAGTAATTACAAATAGTATGTGTGGGAGTCCAAAGCTGATGGATCAGTTGCTATCTCTAAGGATACTTGGAGTGAACCCCTGGGCCGTGGAACTGAGATAAGACTGCATCTCCAAGATGAGGCCAAGGAGTACTTGGAAGAAGATAAGCTAAAGGACTTGGTGAAGAAGTACTCCGAATTCATCATTGTCCCCATTTACTTGTGGGCAACTAAGGAGGTTGATGTTGAGGTGCCAGCCGATGAGGAGGAATCAAGTGAGGAAGAGGAATCAACCACAGAGACTACAGAGGAAGAAGAGACAGAAGAGCGTGAAGAGAAAAAGCCCAAGACAAAGACAGTAAGGGATACCACCACTGAATGGGAGTTTCTGAACGATGGGAAGGCTAATAGGCGAAGAGCTTTTCTTTCCATTGGAAATATATCTGAATTACATGATTCAGTTGATGGTTCAGGTTCAGATGCCAATTCAAAACTTCCTTCCAACAAATCTGGTTCTAACTTCATGACAAGAACAATGTGCGGGCGGCGACCTCGAGACTTCTCTACGATTGATCGCCCCATGAGATTGTCAGAAATTCATGTTGCAGCTGAACATGCATTAAAACAGACGATATCCGATCCTGATTTTATGACGTCACTTTCATCACTAGAAGAATTTGAGAAAATATATATGGAGCTTACTAAAGGTGCAGCTGACAATTATCACCGCTCTTGGTGGAAAAGACATGGAGTTGTGCTTGATGGAGAGATTGCAGCTGTATTCTTTAAGCATGGAAATTATGACTTGGCTGCAAAATCCTATGAGAGAGTTTGTGCTCTTTATTCTGCAGAAGGCTAGGAAGAGCTATTGGCAGATGTTCTTCCTGATCTTACAGAATGCCAGAAGATTTTCAATGACGAACCTGGTTATTTGGCTTCTTGTGTAAAGTTACTTTCTCTGGAGAGTGGCTTATTTTCGTCTAAAGAGCGACAAGCTTTCCAGTTAGAGGTTATTCGGCTTGCTCACAATGAAAGGAAGCATCCTGTGCCCCTTGATGTCTCATCATTAATTACATTTGCTGGAAATCAAGCTCCACCATTAGAATTATGTGATGGAGATCCTGGTACACTATCTGTAGCGGTTTGGAGTGGCTTCCCAGATGACATCACTCTTGAATCTCTCAGTTTAAGATTATTAGCTTCCTCTAGTGCGGATGAAGGTCTTAAGGCAATAAAGAGTTCAGATGCACGTGTTCTTGTACCAGGTAGAAATATTATCATATTTGACATTCCTCCTCAAAAATCTGGTTCCTACGTATTGGGTGCTCTCACTGGACAGATTGGCAAGCTGTCATTCAGGTCGCATGGATTTTCTCAAGATGGTCCAGTGGGCACTGATGAATTCATGAGCTTTGAGAAGCCAACAAGACCTATTTTAAAGGTGAGAAAACCGAGGGCTTTGGTTGATATCACTCCTGTTGTATCCTCTGCATTACTTATGAATGAACTCCAGTGGATTGGATTGATTGTCAAGCCAATAGACTATTCTTTGAAAGATGGCATATTGCATATAGATGCGGGTGCTGGACTGAAAATTGAGGAGTCCCATATGATTGAGATAGAAAATTACAGGAGTGATGGGGAGCATTCTGGTCCTTCTGATGCTTCCACAACATCATCAAGTGCCACTGATACTGGAAGAGTTGAGAAGGTCCCTATTGATAATGGGAAGATAAAACTGCCACATTGGGCTAGTGATGTGACTACTCTTGTTTTGTTTCCTGTTCGTGCTATCGACGATACAATTGCAAGGGGAGCATCCACAGCGTCTCCTCAGAAGCAGAGCATAGTAGATAGGATGAGAATGATTGCTCTCAAGCTTGAATTTGGAGCTTTCCATAATCAAGTATTTGAAAGGACCATTGCTGTACATTTCACTAACCCATTCCATGTAAGCACACGTGTTGTTGACAAGTGCAATGGTGGAACTCTGCTTCTGCAGGTGATGTTGCATTCTGAAGTGAAGGCCACTCTGCATGTAAAGGATGTATGGTTAGACCTTCAAGTTGGATTTGAGCTCCTTAAGTCTTTAAAGGTGGTATACAAGCTACAGCTGCCTGAGAGAGTGAGAATTTACCCAGTGTTTCATGTGAGCCAGCTCAAAAGACACTGCGGCCGACGGCAATTCTCAGCCCAGACCTTCCTCTGGTCAGCAGTGACGGGAACACTAAAACTGAACCGCTGCTGTGCTGGAAACAAGAGCTTACTTCGCCGTGACAGACTATTCATGATTCCCAGATGGCAATACTTGAGGACAAGTATTCTGTTGAGGGGAAGGAAATGTCAAAACCGGCAAATGACTGAAGAATAGAGGATGGACTGAAATCTGAAGAATAGCGTTTCGTTGCCGCTAGTCAGATGTCATAAACGGCTGGGATGCTTTCTTACTTTTTGGCGAGAATTGATAGTCCAGATTGATCTCAGCAAATTGTGTTTATTGAGTAGAGTTAGTTGTTTTGCTAATCTGGGTTTAACAGTTGTAATCATCACTTAAACATCAATGTGTTGTCCTGTACTCATATATACTTTCAGGTGGAAGGAAAGGATACGCATTGAGCTGTCATATGTTGTCTTCTCTGTATCCTAGTTCCTCTAGTGTTCTCGGTAGGTTCCTTTGCTTTCCCCTTTGGATTCCAGATTACCACTATTTCCACTCCCGATTCGGGTTCCCAACCTGGGGATGTGACATTTGCGAAGAATCTTGCTGAGGTGACCGGAACAGCTTGGGGAAGCGGCGGCCGGCTCAGGCACAGGCGCGGCTTGGTTCCAGGGGGGTGTGGTGGTGAAGGAGGGGCGGCCAGGCGCTGTGGTGCAGCAGTGCTAGGGCTGGCAAAAAAGCTCGGGCTCGTGAGCCAGCTCGGGCTCGGCTCGGGCTCGTGGAGGCTTGGCTCGGCTCGTGAATGAAACGAGCCGAGCCGAGCCAGCAAAAAAGTTTGGGATCTAAACGAGCCGAGCCCGAGCCAGCTCGCGAGCGGCTCGGTTGGCTCGCGAGCCAACTAAAAAGTAAAAGTTATGTGTCATATAATCATCTAATGTGATGCAAAATGTTGATTTTTAACATCACAAATCATGCTTTCCATTCTAACATGTTGCTAGGAAAGTATTTGCATTGCAAAAATCTCGTATTAGTCTAATGCTTAATTGGATTTATATATATATCTAACATGTTGCTGGCTCGCGAGCCCTCGCGAGCTGGCTCGAGCCGCATCACGAGCCGAACCGAGCCCACAAAAAAGCTTGATATCCTAACCGAGCCGAGCCGAGCCGAGCCTCCATTGCACCAAGCTTTCACGAGCCGAGCCGACTCGTTGCCACCCCTAAGCAGTGCCAGGCGGCGACTGTAGGATATAGCTTCGGAAAAGTTGCCGAGTCTCAAAAGACAAAGTGACGCTACAGTCTAAACACTTTCTTGAGTATAATTAGGATCAATGGCCCAACCATGTTTCTGTCTTCAGCTTTTGCCTGTGAAGGCCGGAAGGGCAGTTTGAATTTGACATCGATTATAAGGACAACCAAAACTTCAGATGGGAGTCTGCCTACTTCAGTAATTCCTAGAAGATCATCCTACTAGCTAGCACCTTAATCAAAGAAAAAAAATCCTCCTTTTTTTTCTTGGAAAAAAATCTTTCTGCAGTGCTGGAATTTCACTGGATTTCTGCAGGGTTTACACTGTTTCCTACAAATTTCATACGACTTCCCTTAGTTGATAGTACACCCTTGATTGCATAGTTTGACTGAAGCAGTTACACTGCTACTAATAGGTTGGCTAATGTTCATCGTCCTTATCCTTGCAGGCCCGAGCCGTCCAAATTAAGGGATATTTTCGTAGTCCACATCTTTTCATAACAACGTGGAATAAACATACGGCTGCGAGTCGATATTATGCCACCGCACTGCGTCAGCGTCTGTCATACAGACATATGGATCAGCATCTGCATGATTGGTCGAAATCTCGCAGGTGCAAGCGTCAGAAGTCAACTATATATGTTGTTGAAGAGGGAAAAAGGCTGGTCTCCAAACATATGAACGCAAGGAAACAAAGGGCTTGAATCCGAACATGTGCTCTCTAGCTTTGTCGGCACATTCTGATCCTAAATAAGCCGGCTGATTCAGTTCCTGTTTAGAGCATCTTAATCTGGTCCGTTACCGAAAACAATTACTGACAGAACTCCTCGATTGGGCTGAAGATTCTTTTGCCTGTGACTGGAGTTAGGCGTGTAGAAGAAAGTACAGCAATCCCGCTCAGCTTCTGAGCTGGGAGCCGAAGAACAGTAGCAGAAACCCAGACGGATGGGGTTACTGCACCGAACTTGGTTTGTTCTTGCAGGATTACTGAATTCAGAGGAAAATTGCAGTGCCTAGAACATCAGAATGCTTGTTCTATTTCTGCTTTCAGGGCCGGGGAAGCTAGACGGGATAGAAAGTGATTCGTGTTGTCGGATAAGTTATCTACAGGTTATCCACCCCACTTGACTCGAGTTCATCCATCAATGTGAAACATGCATGTACTACTAATTTTTCGCATGTCTTGGTAGTCCTATAGTATTATTTTGGCTCAAGTCTAACGCATGTAGATTCTATTCTTTAGGTTTCTGCAGCATTGTCCTCCCCTTAGAACAACGTGCTACCATGCATGCCAAGTCAATTGTCACTTACAAACACGTTAATCTTTCCTTAATCCTATGTGAACTAAATTGTTTCTTGTGAAATTCCTGCAGGGCTCTTGTGAAATCCATGCGTTCCAAACAAGTCCTTTGTCGTTTTTTAATTATAATTGTCACTTAGTCGAACGGTAGAAAATAGTCAATGAGCAATCCGACTCTATCATCAGCATCGATCTCAACATCTTGTTGTGATTGTTGTAGAAATGGGCCGTTCAAAAAGGTCAAGTAGGGAAATTGTCTAGTTCTCTCTCAGCAGCAGAGCTAACAGGCCGACAGCCCACTATTCATGGGCCGGGCTATTTTTGGGCCTAGCAGACTACAGATGCGGATTTAGCCCATAACTCCTAAACGTACACAATTTTTTCTCTTTATTTGCTTTTCTTCTCTTTTATTTTTTTGAATCACAGAACCCCAAAAGGAGAAGACTATGTTCTCTGTTTTTTTTTGAACCAAGGAAGGAGGAGAAGACTATTTCACTACAATCAACTGGTCTTTCAGCAAGGTCCTTTTTTTGAATTCGTAATGAAACCGTGGACTTCGAAATGTACAACATTATTGTGCTATAGTACAATCCAGATCCTAAAACAGCAAAAAGATATTGCAAATTGTGCAGTATAAATTCTGAAGATTAAGCCCTAATCTCAGTTGACATGTGCTACTTTTTTTTTTCTGGAAGAACACTTGTGCTGTAGCATGGCTGTATAGCTGTGGTGCAACACGGCACAAACAAGCTGGCCTCTCAAAAGTCTGAAAGCTAGTAATCCGGCAGCTTCTTCAGGATCGCCGCGGCGAGTGCGCCGGTGAAGTTGGTGTCGCTGGTGAGCTCGCTGGCCATCTGCTCCACCAGCGCCCTCCGGAACTCCGGCGATGCGACCTCCCGGCACATCTTCTTCAGGTCCTGCGGCGCCTCCGCCGCCGCCTTGACGACCTGCACGCCTCCCCCGTTCTTGGTGTGATCCAGCGTGATGATCGGCCCGGAGGAGTCGATGGAGATGGACCACGGCACCGAGCCGCTCCGCGTCGTCGCGCATCCCGCGGGCAGCTCACCGGCGCGCGTGGGCCGCGGGTGGTTGTGCTCACCCTCATACGTCGCCACCAGCATCGAGCTGTCCTCCGCGCTTCTCTGCACCTGCTCGGCCATGGATCGCACCGAGAAGCGTAAAATTAGCGACAAATTTGAAGATTTTGAGCAATAATTGTAAGTTTATAACTGTGCAAGCACAATGCTCATCGGATTGAGCAGGATTGCACGGTACCTTCTTCTTCACAGGGCAGGATGGCGCGAAGGCGCATCGGAAGTAGGCTCTGGGGGACGGGTTGTCCCGTGTCACCTTCTGCCCGTACTTCCGCCATTGATACCCATCTTTCACAACCTAGGAATGCCAATTTTGGGATCAGTACAGTTAGAATTGGCCATTGCTGTGATCAATGGAGGGCTCATTTGGATTCAGGTTATTGGTTTGGACTTACGAGGTTCGTATCCGACGGGTCGATCCTGGTGCAGACCCTCCTGACCTTGAACCTCCGGCAAGTACCGTCGCTCAGCAGGCTCTCGACGTGGTCGGCGTCGAGCGTGCCGCCGTTCTTGCTGCTGTTGGCGTCGCAAGAATTCGACGTCTCCATGCTCTCCCTGCCCCTCTTCCTGCCCGCCGGTGCTGCGCGCGGGGAAGGCGAACCCTCGCCCTCGAGGCTCCGCCGCGCGATCTGGCTGCTGTACAGGAATGCGATCATCTCTGTCAGCCTCCGGTTCTCCTCGCTAACCTGGGCGAACTTGGCCTCCAGGACCTTAGCCTGGAAATTTTCCACATTTCCATGATCAATTCAGCTCCTCCATTTCAGACAAGAAGAAACAAACAAGAGCGGTGAGCCGGTGACGAGGAGGGGTGGCTGGTTACCTCGTCGTTACTCATGGGATTGGCTGCTCCGCCGGCGCCGATGTCCCTCGCCGGAGACGGCTCGCGCGCCGTGGGAAGCCCGACGCTGAGGTCGAGGCAGACCGGCGAGTCCATCGATCAGCAGCAACGCGCGAGGCACGAGCCCACAAACCGATTGAATGCTTGGGACGCCCAGGACGTGGTAAATATAGGGGGGGGGGGGGGTGGGGTGGGGTGGTGGGGGGGGGGGGGTGTTGTTCGGAGACAGCTCAGACAGGTCGTTGGATTTGGATGGGTCCATTGGCCGCGGCGTGTTCGGCGAAAAAAAAATTCTGTTGGGAGGTCCCTGGCCTCCTCTTTGAGGTATTACACCATATCACGCTACGGACCATTCATACTGGGTTCTGTTGATGACTTTTGATTTTAGTTGATGAATAATAATAGTTTTAAAGAGCTGTATGAAGAGAGAAACTCACGTATAATTTTGGCGATATAAATAAAGTCACTACAGTATGTACAACAGAATCGACTAGTAGATCTTATTTTGAAAAGACACCACATTTAAAAGATAGATATTGTAGAAAAGTTATTTACTGTAAAAAAACATCTTTTAGAATCTAATATGAACATGGCCGTATATAGCATTAGCACAATCTAAAATCACTTCTTCCTAGCCATCCCTTCCTCATCTCTCCGCATGCCATGCCTGAGCTCAAGAGCTCATCGCTGCTGCCGTCGTCGTCGGTGGTGGACGTGAACGTGACGCCGGTAGTAGTGGACATGGCACCGCCATAATCTTGGCCATCCCGACCTCGGAGCTGTCTCGAGCCTCTTTGTGGTGGATCTCTCCACCCTGACATCGGCACCCTCAGATCCCGTCCTCGCCAACGGATCTTGCCAACCCAATGCTGTCACCTCCGAATCCCATCATCCCTCGTGTTCTCGCTGATAGATCTGGCCATCCTAACCCCGCGTCGCTGAATCCTATCATCCCTTATGTCCTCGTCGACAAATCTGGCCACCCCAATCCCCATGCTGCCGGATCCACCATTGTACTCTTTGTGCCAGGTGTGCTCCTCTCCTTGGCACCAGGTATGCTCCCCTCTCTTCTCTCTGGTTGTCGTGTCTCCGCGTGTACGCTCCCTCCTTACTGGCCCCTCTCTGCTGGCGAGGACTGGGTGTACTATCTAGTGTCATGTACACCAACTTGTTTGCTGTTCCCAAATCCGTTGCCGTCGCCGGGCACCGCATCGGTGTACTCCTCGCCACCTCTACTCTCTTTGCCATTGTGATCATCCCACTTTGGTAGTGGTTCATCGTTGGAAATAATCTTGTTTAGAAGTCGTACACAAGTTTTGGAAGTAATCGAATCCAAAGCGAGTAACAAATCAAGTCGAAGATAGAGACCAAGTCCTAGGCAGTCGAAACAAAGTAGAAGTCGTGTTAGAATCGGAGTCGAAGTCGTAGTTGGAAACAAGTCGAAGTCGTATTAGACTCGGAGTAGGAGTTGAGAACCCGTGTTGAAGTAGGACAGTAGGGTATAAAAGGAGGCTTAGAGCCATGTATTCGGATGTACCAAGCAATTGAGAAAATACCAAAAGAGGAAAAACCACAAAGCTTTGTGTTGTCGTGTGATTGTGCAAGGCGTGGTGGAAGGACTCACGATCACCGCAAGTGTGATCGGGAGGAGTTACGACCACGGCAAAGTTTCAACAGCGTGATCGAGGCGCTACGATCATGGAAAAGGCGATAATTCTTGACCACGTTGAAGAAGGCGAACGTGGTCGTAAAGTATTCGACCACGTTGAGGAGGCTACGACTACGGTGAACGGTGATCGCGGCATCGCTGCGTGTTCGTAAGAGTTTACGATCACGGTATTTTCGAGAGCGGCTGGAGGAAGACAGCGCTCGATAAGGAGGAGTGGTCGTAATTGCTACGGTGTTTTACGACTACGAAGAAAAGTTGATCGATAGAGTTTGAAGCGATCGAACTCGGTCGAAAGCATCCAGGACCGGTCGTACTCAATTCTATCTGGTCGTAAACGACTCTAACAAGTCGTGGAAGATCCTGGGAGGTCGTAAGACCTTACAACATCATCGTCCTCATCAATGCTGGGCCAAGGGTTTGATCTCAACCTGTCACTGGCGCAATTGCTTGTCCCTGCCTCATCTACCGGTCATAGGAGGGAGAAGAGGACTGTCCCGGCCTCCCAGGGCCTCCCCATAGAACCTTTTTTCCGGTGTGCTGTTCGTGTGAAAGCTGTGACGCAATTGCGGAGCAGAGTGATCGGACTGGCCTGTCCACGTCTGGAAGGGACGCACTCACGTGCCACCGGGCTGACGTACGGAAGCGTACGTCAGCTGTGACCTCATCGGTGCCGTCGTCACGGCCTTCTAGCACCGGTGGAATACTGGAACGCGGCCATGGCAGAATCTCGTGCACGGACGGAGCGTAGGCGTCGAATCGGTCTGTTCATGCACCGCGAGTTGGAACGCAACTTCCTTGATGGTGTCTGTTGTGTATACGTTGGATTTAGGCGTTTCCCGCGGCTAATCAGAGATATTTAGCTCGAAATGTTCCTTAGGAATAAAGTTGTAACGAAGTTACGCTATAAAATCGTGTTTTACCATCTACTCCACGGTTTCTTTTTTGCTTTCTTTGCTTTGTCATGTACGGCGTGACCTGGTGGACGACCGCGCAAAGAACGCCAAGAGGAGCCATCTCCCGTGGGTCCGGCGGTGGCTGCATGTGCCGCATCGCGATTTGTGATTAAATATGGATGTACTCGTCAATTCTCCACGGAAGTCTTTGTGAATGCTGTTGTCTCCAAATTAATCCAAGTCGTCATTTTTAGTGTAGTGCTTGAGAGGCGTTTTGCAGTGTGTTTGGTTCCTTGTCTTGCTTGTTTCAACCACTGAGCAACTAATCTGTTTATTAATGTGGTTTTTTCTCTTTATTTTTTCTCTCAACATTGTATGTAGAGATATAGCGGTGTTTTTTTGTTTATTTTTGTTTAATTAAATGCTTCAGCAAAACTAACAAAACTAGCAGCCGCTACAATATTATTTTAGCTAAAAGCCAAAAGTCATAAAAAAAAAGGCTAAATCAAATGAAGCCTAATACTGATAATCGAGAGGTGTTTTGTAGCGTGTTTGGTTCCTCGCTTGCTCGCCTAAACCACATAGCCACTAGACTGCTTATTAATGCTAATATATTTTGTGGGTCTCAAAAAACTTTGTCTAGAAAAGTCTATAGCAGGGAGAGCCAAATAATTGGGTTTTTGTTTGGGTGGGGGAGAGGGGGGGGGTTGAATTGCGCGTTGCTTTGACATGTTGCAATATAATGGTATGACTCACGATGACGTCAATGTAAACTAAAGTTTAAGGCCTATTCGGATTGCACTAATTTTTCTGAAAACAATATAGTTTTTAGAAATCTTACAAAATTACTATGTTTTAAATAGGACCTTAGATAACAAACTCCTGGTATTATTTGATCCTTCAACCGCTCTGTAATCAGCCTAAACATATATTGAATATATAGACGATTCTCTCTATCCAGTCTCTCTTTGGAAATTGGACAGAAAAATGCTTTCTTGAAGACTTGAAACCAAATAAGAACTCCACATATGTCGTACGTGGAGACGAAGTAATTTATGACTAATAAGTGGCATTCTATGAAAAAGCCACCCTTTGATAACATATAAAGATGTAATACTTCCGTAGCACCAACCAAGTAAAGAAATGAAATCATTTTGTACTCCAGTGCCAAGCTGGCATGCGTGATTTTCAAATATTGATGTCCAACTGCAAAATTTTAACTGAATATTATGTATGAGAAATACATAATTAAGCTTGAATATTAGCCTCTCTATTTTTTTCTTGACTTTTTAAATTTTATACTTGTATTTAGATTGATTATATGAAAATTGTATCATTAAATTTATCATTAAAAACACTATCATAATATTATAATTTTATGAATATATATTAATATAAAGTTATAAAAAATAATAATCAAAGTCTCGTCTCAACAACCACAACATAAAAAAAACCATCGAGTAAACGAGAATGGATAGACAGAAGGGAACAGTGCATCTGTGGATGACTCGGATGTGCCTAGCAGAAACACCTTTTTCTAAGCTCTAACAGATCCCGTACGTCGCGACTCGCGACTTTTGTCCGCTTTTACGTTGGATTCCTTTATCAGGTACGTCCGGCTGCTTTCTTCTGAGGAAGCTGCTTTGCGTGTTCAACATGACGTGACGTGTGCGGCGTCATGTATGCTCGTGGTTTCCCACGCTGGTTGAAGCTGAGAAATGCCGTACCATTGCATTGTTAGCATTTGAGGATTACTGTGTTCATTACGCTTCTTTGTTGACTTGAATAAGTTGTCAAGATGGCGATCTGCATTGTAAAATCTTACAATACTACATTCATGTTGGACCACTCTGTTTAAGTGGTGCTTAAGTTGGTTTACGTTTTTGGGTTTTTTTGGCTCTGATTGGCGTTTTTTGAGATTCTTTTTTTTTTTGCACTATAACTATTGTAAGTTTTTTTTAACATAATTAAATCAAAAAATTTAAAAATAAAAAACAGGTCCTCTCATCATGAAAAATGCAAAGGAATACTGAAAAACAAAAGAAAAAGCCTCAAAAGAGCCAGAAGTAAAAAAAAAAAAGAAATTAAGAAGTTATAAGCTAAAAGATAAAGCTGAATTGAGTATGGCATAATATCATGATTTGGTGGTATCAGACAACGCAGTAGACTAACTGTTGTGGTTACAGACCAAACAGTATATAAGGGGACTAGGAGAGTGTGAGAATGAATCTATCCATTTCTATGTTCCCCCTAGGTGGATATTTATACATGACCATAAGGCCTTATTACAATTTCACCCCCATCCTAGGGTACTATTATAAGGGTATTTATGTCCTTTTATGTCCCCCGCTGAACCTTTCAGCTCAACAGGCCGAACGGATACGGTAGGGGGCCATCCTCACAATAGGAGCCTCTCATAGTAAAAGACTTCATCTCAAATAGGCTAAAACCATGTCGCGTAGACCTTTTGGTCCGCTCCGTCGCTTCTGCCTGGAAATGGAGTGGAATACAGTCCTGTGGATTGCATGCTTTCGGTCTTGTGGACCGCGTTTAAACATGGTTGGCGTGACTAGGGACACATGCCGCCCCTCGACTGGCTTGTGGCAAACTGCTCCACTCTTGGGCGCGAGTTCTGAAGAGTTGGCTGAAAAAGGCGTGCACCTTTAAAGCACGGCGTGCTGGGCGTAAAGACGTCTCTGGTAGTCTTCTTCGTCTCGCCTCTCACAGTAACGTTCTTGCTACCTCCGCCATTCGCGCTGCTTTTGGTTTCGTTCGCACCCATTCCGCCAGATCCGATGCCGCTTTTCCTCTGCATTGGAATAATGACTCGTGGAAATGACCCTTGCTCTCGTCACAGCAGTGGAGGTGCGTCGTCAAGCCACAGCGGCATGTTCAGCCGCCGAGGTTCGTCGGCGACGAAGGTGGAGTACGAGCTAATCGACCGGGATTCGTCGACAACCAACAAGCGCTGGAACGCAGTGAAGAAGGTACACGATATGTGCACCAACATGCTATGGCAGAGCTTGGTGACCGAAGATCTGATCGAATCGTTGGTTCGTGATGGCAAAATCACGGATCATGAGTCGGTCTGCCTACCAGCCGCCGGTGAGGTGGAGCCCCACCCCTCTGAGATGGAGACAGTCGTGTTCATCGCGTACTTCGACATCGGTCTCTGGTTTCCGACGATGATGTTCGATGGTGAGATGCTGAGGCTGTATGGGCTGGAGCTACCGCAACACGTTCCTACACAACGCTCACTGCCAGCCGAAGAAGCACGCGGATGGTGAATATTCCAACTTTGGCAGTGTCAACTTCATCCTCTGATCTGCATGCATGAAGCTGTTCCCTGCGAATTCGACAAGGACAAAGTGGGAGTCGGGCTGGACGCGGCTGTGGTTCTACCACCAAGTAGAGGGTGGCAGTAGCCTGACGTGGTCAGGGCGGCAAATGGACTTTAACATGTCCCCATCAGTGACCCTCGACCATGATGACGAGTAGCGCGCCTGGAGGCCCGTCTGGGTCACTCTTCGATTCAACATGTGGGATCTCTAGAGGAGTACTGTTTACATCCGTGGCATGTGTAGTCTGGCCTTGCCAGTGACAACAGCGTCTGGCCTAGCTTTGCTTCACTGTTGAGGCTGGCCTATCCAAGTAAGAACGCCTTAAGAACCATGCATATCTCCGTTGCTTATGGATGCTGTTAACAGTGCTTTTATACCCTTGGCAGGACTGACCCTATAGGACACAGAGCGCATGATGACCATCTTCCTAGGGTCGTATACCACGAAGGAGCACAGCCTACGGGCCTTAGTAACATCCAACATCAGCTGCGTGAACCGTGTGTGCGAAGCCCTCGGTGTTCCCATGGTAGAGTGCACCGAGCCCCGCGACAGCTGTTCACGGAGCTGTCATGAAGATGGGCCAGAGGCCCCCCTCCACAGTAGGGCACACGACCCCCCTCGCGGTACTGCAGGGGTAAGGTGGGCGAGGTTGAGGTATTCGCCACAATGATTGAGTTGGAGTCTGGTGACTATGGCAACTTGGATCTTGAGGTGGTGCACGATTGCCCCGTGGGCGGCACGGAGGCTCCAATCATTGCGAGTCCCAGGGCTGGTGAAGTTGGTGGACTTGAGGCTGACGCAGGAAGCAACGCTCTTGACGTGGTCATCACCCGCGTGCTGAGGTAATGACGTGTAGTCGAGAACCTCCCACCATGGAGGCTTGTCTGGAAGGTCAGGCAACGAAGCATGCCCGAACATGTCCCATACCCACGGCTGCTTGCACGGGATTTTGATTAGCAGTGATAGCGTTCATAGATGACCCCAAGTCCAATACCGATGCTGCGGCCCCCGGAGTACGCTCTGAGGCTATCGTTGCCGATGACGCTTCGGTGGGCCAAGCCATGGGATCCATGGGTGCCGACAGCCTTTGGCCAACCTCTCCAAATTGTGCTACAGGAACAAGTACATTTTCCTCTCGCAATTTTGCGAGACTTTCCCCGATCTGCTCTCTGACACTATCCCTGACGTCAACCTACCCTTGATCTTCAGACTCTAGCAACAGAGCCACTCATGGCACAGCTGGCACTACCACTACGGATGTGTCTTTTGGTCTGGCCCCTCTCGATGGCACTGCTTCAGAGTCATGACGGCTATTTTTAACAGACTTCATACCCCGTCTGGAGGCATTGAGGGGTTTGCAGGGGGCTGTGGACTACACGAACTCGGCCTTGGACTAGCGCGCGCTATCTTCATGCAGTTTAGAGCTCCTAGAGAGTGCCGTTGATGCCATGGAGATGAAGGTACACACACGCTGATTGCTTGATTGGTGTGTTCTGGTTGGCTGCTAAGCCTGGCTTTGCGTGTAGGCCCTCGCTCTTGCCCGATCTATTCAAGCAGCAAGGCAATAGGAGTAGATTAGTCTACAAGATCTTCTAGCCGCTGCAAAGGTAGAAGCTGCCGCTTGGGAACACACCGATGGTGCCCTTTAGTAGGCGTTGCAAAAGATGAACACATCCACTTCCTGGAGACAGAGGGTGCGAAGGTCGTCTCCAATGCACGCGCAGTGGCTGAGCATGCTCAGTGCGCGGCCGCCGAAGAGCGAGAGGGCCTGCTACATCAGATAGCCGCTCTGGAAGAGGAGAATGGCTGGCTATCCTCAGAGGTGGCTAGGAGAGATGGCCAGCTAGGCGATGCATCCCTGTCATCCTGGAACTCCGTGGAAGCTTTGGAGGGTGCTTTGATTGAGCTCCCTGTCACCCTTCGGACGTACGTTGATGAAGTCTGCGTAGGGATGAATCCTTAGAGCGCACACTCCATCCCACACCCTTCAGACATACATCGACGAAGTCTACGTAGGGACGAATCCTTAGAGCATGCACTCCATCCCACAACCCTTTGAACATACGTTGACGAAGTTTGCGTAGGGACGAATCCTTAGAGCATGTGCTCAGTTGAAGAAGTCTGCGTAGGGACGAAGCCTTAGATCGCGCGCTTTGTCGACGAAGTCTGTCTAGGGATGAAGCCTTAGATCACGCGCTCCATCCCCCACCCTTCGGATGTACGTTGATGAAGTATGTGTAGGGATGAATCCTTAGAGCGTGCACTCCATCCCACACCCTTCGGATGTGCGTCGACGAAGTCTGCGTAGGGACGAAGCCTTATATCATGTGCTCTGTCTCCCACCCTTCGGACATACATCGACGAAGTCAGCGTAGGGACGAATCCTTAGAGTGCGCACTCCGTCCCCCACCCTTCGGACGTGCGTCGATGAAGTCTGCATAGGGACGAAGCCTTAGATCGCACGCTCCATCCCCCACTCTTCAGACATACGTCGACAAAGTCTGCGTAGGGATGAAGTCTTAGTCACACGCTCCGTCCCCCAGCCTTCGGACGTACATCGACGAAGTCTGAGTAGGGATGAATCCTTAGAGCGCGCGCTCCGTCCCCACCCTTTGGACGTACATCAATGAAGTCATGGACTTCGCGTCTTAATTTATACTCCATGAGTGCACGCCTGGAGGTTGTGGACTCCGCGTCTTAACTTATACTCCGTAGAGTGCACGCGGAGGCTGTGGACTCCATGCATCTTTATTTATACTTCGTAGAGTGTGCGTGGAGGCTGTGGACTCCACGCGTCTTCATTTATACTCCTAGAGTGCGAGCGGAGGCCACGGACTCTGCACGTCTTCATTTAGACTCTATAGAGCATGTGCAGAGGTTGAGGACTCCGCACGTCTTTATTTATACTTCATAGAGTGCGCACAGTCTGTGGACCTCATGCATCTTAATTTAGACTCCATAGAGTGCACGTGGTCCGTGAACTCTGCACGTCTTAATTTAGACTCCATAGAATACGTGCAGTCCGTGGACGTCGCGCATCTTCCTTTAGACTTTGTAGAGTGCGCGCGGAGGCCAAGGACTCTGTGCCTCTTTATTTATACTCTGTAGAGTGCGTGCAGAGGCCGTAGACTCCGTGCGTCTCATTTAGACTCTATAGAGTGCGCATGAAGGGCGCGAACTCTGCGTGTCTTAATTTATTCTCCGTAGAGTGCGCGTAGAGGTCGTGGACTCCACGTGTCTTCATTTATACTTCGTAGAGTGCGTGCGGAGGTCATGGACTCCGCGCGTCTTAATTTATACTCCATAGAGTGCGCGTGGAGGATGAGGACTTTGTGCGTCTTTATTTATACTCCTAGAGTGCGTGCAGAGGCTGAGGACTCCGCGCCTCCTTATTTATACTCTGTAGAGTGTGTGCGGAGGCCGTGGACTCTGCACGTCTTAATTTATACTCCACAGAGTGCGCGCAGAGGCCGAGGACTCTGTGCATCTTTATTTATACTCCGTAGAATGCGCGCGGAGGCCATGGACTCCGTGCATCTCAATTTAGGACAACAATTAAGAGTGCTTTGCGTGAATACAGCTTTATTTACATCGATTCATTTGCGCAGGCTGGCTATTATAGATTCGCGTCTGCGCCGTGCAAGGAATGTACATGCTGCAGCCATACTACACGTAGTACCACCTCAACCGGTCTACGTTCCATGTGTGCTTGAGGTCTTGCCTGTCCAAGTTTGCCAGGCGATAGGCCCCCTATGGGAGGGCAGCCGTTATGAGGTAAGGGCTTTTCCACTTAGATTCAAGCTTGTCGATCATTGCTGCATGTAGCGCCTTGCGTAGGACAAGGTCCCCCACGTGGAAACTGTGCTGCTGGACAAGCTGATTGTAGGATTGGGATGTTGCTCACATGTACTTGGAGACATGCTCAGTTGTGCTGACGTGCATGCCGTCTAGAAGGTCTAGAGAGATAGCACGTTCATCGTCCAAAGCCGGAACTAGAACCCTCCTTGACCCGGCTTTTACTTCTTCCGGTGTGACTGCCTCATCTCTGAAGAGGAGCTTGAATGGCGTGAACCCCATAGGTCGTGTCGCCATGGTGCGGATGGACCATAGCACACTTGGCAGCTCCAGGGGCCATTTGCCCTTGGAAGGCTGACAAGATGCTTCTTGATTCCATGGAGATTGTGGCATTGGCTCGTTCAATCGCCCCATTGGACTGTGGGTGACCCACGAAAGCGTAGCATAGCTTGATGCCCATCCAGTGGCAGAACTCTCTGAAGGCAGTGGAGTCGAACTGAAGGCCATTGTCGATGGTGATCTCCCTTGGGACTTCAAAGCAACAAATGATGCTCTACCAGAGGAAGTGTTGCACTACCGCCGAGGTGACTTTTGATAAGGTGGCCGCCTCAGGCCACTGGGAGAAGTACTCGTGAGCCACCATAATGAACCGCAGATCCCCCGGGGCACGCGGTAGCGGACCCACTACATCGACTCCCCACCTCGCCAGTGGCTAGACTAGCGGGATGGGCTAGAGAGACGTCGGTGGCTTATGAACCATCCTTGCCATCCATTAACACCCCTGACATCTTTTCACAAGGTCTTGTGCATCCGAGGCCGCCGTGAGCCAATGGAAGCCTTGCTTGAATGCCTTACCGACGAGAACACGCGGGGCAATATGCAAGCCGCATAGATTGGTATGAATATCGGTGAGAAGCTGCTATCCTTCGAGGCGCAAGAGGCACCAGAGGAGCGGAGACATACTCCGCGCTTGTAAAGTATGCCATCAATGATCTTGAAGGCTCGCGCCACTGTTGAATCTGACGTAGTTGGAGCGGGTCATCCGGCTCATGTGAGCCTTCCAAGTATGCCCGAAAAGGCTTCTGCCAGTCGTCATCATCAGAAATATGGTGAACCAGAGCGGGGGAGCGCTCTTCCTGTCGAACGGCCGCAACGGCGAGGGTCTAAAAAATGCCCCTTTGGCAGCTGGAGTTCCTAGCTTGCTGCCTTGCCGAGCACGTCCGCGTCCTCTTTGTTCGACCTTGGGATGGCCTTTACTGTGATGCCCAAAAATTGATGGCTCGCGTGCTCGAACAGTGGCCAGATATTAGACTAGGTCAGCGTCTTTGGCTTGGTAGGACTTATCAACATTCCCTGCGAGCAGGCGTGAGTTGGTGTGTACCAAGACTCATCATGCTCCGAGGGCCCTAATCTTGGCAAAGCCGAACAAGA
This sequence comes from Dendrocalamus sinicus, assembly GCA_036346575.1. Taxonomy (NCBI): domain Eukaryota; kingdom Viridiplantae; phylum Streptophyta; class Magnoliopsida; order Poales; family Poaceae; genus Dendrocalamus; species Dendrocalamus sinicus. The sequence continues at coordinate 8,750,426 of CM070666.1, read as the reverse complement.
GGGCCTCATATTCAGCCACATTGTTGGTGATGGGAAATCCATACATGCGGAGTAGAGCAGACGGTGGCCTTCCGATGTGGTGACGACTGCACTGACGCCTGCTTCGGAGGCACCATAGGCCCCATCATTGTGGAGACTCCACACTGGCTCCACAAGTGGCTGGCATGCGATTGGGTCGGTGGGGTCCATTTGCTATGAAGTACACCAGGATTTATGATTTAATGGCCGTGTGTGAGGTGTAGGTTAGAGAGAATGGTACCAATTTAGCCGCCCATTTACTGATATGATCTATAGCCTCCTGGTTTTGCAGCATTTTCGCCAAAGGGAATGATGACAGCACTGTGATGGGATACGCTAGAAAGTAGTGCCATAGCTTGCGTGTAGCCATAAGGAGTGCGTAGACTAGCTTTTCCGGCTCCGTGTACCACATCTTGGCTCTTTGGAGGGCCTTTGATACAAAGTATACTGGCCGCTGAATGGACCTCTCCTCAAAAACGAGAACCACGCCGACCGCCGCTGAAGCAGCCACCAGGTACAGCAGTAGTGGATCCTCTGGTGTTGGAGAGAATAAAGTACAAATCTTGACGAGATGCTTTTTGTGGTTGCGAAAGGCCATTGCACAATCGTCATTCTAATGAAACCCATCACAAGCACGAAGTGTCTTGAAGAATGGAAGCGCTCGCTCGGCCGCTCTGGAGAGAAAATGACTAAGGGTGATGAGGTGACTGGTGAGCCTCTGGACCTCTCTTACTATTTTGGGCGGCTCCATAGAGATGATGGCATCGATGTTGTCAAGGTTGGCCTGTATTCCCTAGCCAGACACCAAAAACCTTAGTAGCTTTCCAGCTTGCACTCTGAAAACACACTTTTTCGAATTGAGCTTGATACCCGCTCGGTGGAGATTGTCAAAAGTTTCCTGTAGGTCTCTGGTGTAGGTGGCAGCCCTCGTACTTTTGACCACCACATCATCGACATACACCTCAATGTTCCTGCCCAACTAGTCGGCGAGGGCGAGGGCAGTGAGGCGGGTGAACATAGCTCTCACAAAGCAATGTATGCCTCCCAGGGTTATGAAGCTTGTCTTGGCTGTATCATCATCGGCCATGTGGATTTGGTGATAGCCAGAGTAGGTGTCGAGGAGGCTCATCAGTTGATAGCCCGCTGTAGCGTCCACCAGTTGATCGATTCGCAGGAGGGGGTAGTTGTCTTTTGGGCATGCCTTGTTGAGGTTGGTGAAGTCAATACACACACGCCAAGTGCCATTGGCCTTCTTAACCAACACTGGATTGGTGAGCCACTTTGGGTGGTGGACCTCGCGGATGACTCCAAATTGCAGCAACTTATCCATCTCACGTTTGGTAGCTTGTTGGTGCTTGAGTGACATGAGTTTGAGCCTTTGCTTGACTGGTTTAGCATCAGGGCATATGGCGAGACGATGTTCAATGATGCGCCGATCCACTCCCCCGATGTCCTTCGAGGACCACACAAATACATCATCATTAGCTCGAAGGACTTCGAGAAGCACTCCCTTGGCCTCTAGGGTGAGACCTTCACCGATGGTAACCTACTGAGAGTTGTTGGAGCTGTCAAAGTAGACCTTCTTGACCTCGCCATCTGGCTTGGGTTGGGCATCCATGCCGGGGAGTATGGCGATGAGGCCACGGCTGCCGTAGAGTTCTCACTGAAGGCGTGCACCTTGTGAAGAGGGCCTTGGGCGCCAAGCTCCATACAACGGGCGAGGTCCTGATCTCTGAACACAGTGACAATTCCTCGCAGACCCGGCAGCTTCATGCACAAGAAGTTATGACGGGGAACTGCCCCGAAGGCATCGAGGGTCGGCCTTGCAAGGATAGTATTGTACGGGTAGGGAAGATTGACGATGTCGAAGGTTACATTCTCGTACCTCGCTTGTTCCTGTTGGCCGAAGGTCACTTGGAGCTCTATCTGGTCTAGGGCTCATAGAGGCTAACCCCCAAAGCCCTGGAGGGGGACCCTGAGGCTTGTAACTTGCTCCAGGGGATGCCCATCTGGTCGAAGGCCTTAGCGAACAGAATGTTCGTGGAGCTATCGCCGTCGATAAGACACGCTTGACATCATAGCCTGCGATGCCAGCCTAGATCACTAGTGGATCCTGATGTGGGAAGTCGATCCCCTTCGCATTGGCGACCATGAAGGTAATGTCGTTGTGAGCCCAAGTTGGTGGTACTTGAGCATGGTACGCAACGACGTGGTGGACGCAATGGGCATAGGCCTTCTTCTGTCTTTGGGATGAAAACTCCAATGATGACCTACCTGTGATGACATTGATAACTCAGTGTTGTCTGGCCTTAGGGGTCGCGCAGTCCCGGGGGCCTTAGGGGTCGCGCAGTCCCGGGGGACGCTCTCCCGGAGCGTTGCAGTGGTGGGGCACTACCGAGAGAGGTGGTCGCCTCGGTCGTGCACCTCGCACCATAACCCTTGTTGCTCATTGCGGCCACGTTCCCTATCATCGTGGCCACGACCTCTTCCATGACCCCGGCCTCTGTGACCCCGCCTATGATTTGTGGGAGTGTTGTCATTGTTGTTCCCGCCATCGTTGCTTTCGTCGTCAATGTTGAAGACGTACTTGGGCCGTTGGTTCTTCTGCTGTTTCTGACTGGACCCCTCCTTTGAGGAGTTGGTGCTTGCTTGGACTTGGAGATGTCACCTCGGTGACCGTTTTAATTGGCTTGTGCGTGTTATACTCAGCTAATGGCCCTGGGCGAAGACCTCGCACTACCGTGTTGATGATGGTCGTCTTATTTACATCCTTCACTTGGCAATGGACCTTGGCAAAACGCTTGAAATAGTTTCGAAGTCCCTCCGAGGGCTTTTGCTTGATGGCAAAGAGTTGGTTTGCATGGACCCGTTCAACGTAGTTGCCCTGGAAATTATAGTACATGCCGTCTCAAATTTGCTCCCATGCATATATGAAATTTGGTGCAATGGTGAAGATCTAGGAAAGAGCTATCCCGTGAAGGATCAACAGCAGACCCTTTGCTTTTGTGGAGTCGACTCCACCGGTAGCCTCAATGGTCGTTTTGTACACCGGCATGAACTCCCGAAGGTTTGTATCACCCTTGTACGGTTTGACGGTGGGGAAATTGAAATCTTCTGGCCATAGGGACTATTGCAAGCTGACGGAGAGCGGAGACTCCGGGTCTATGCGCCGGGGTCCAGAGACAAAAAAGACTTCATGGCTATCTGCCCGCTTAGCTGCGACCTCTACTACCATCGCCACGGGTGTTGGCTAACTCTGAGCCTCTTGCATCTCTCGCATGGCATTCTGAAGGTTGGTCAACTCATACTGTAACGTGCCGAGGGCCGCCACAAGACTATCCTCCGTCATACGCCCGGCGGGGCCTATCGACGCGGGGGTGCCGGTCACGAGGTTGTTGGTGACAGTGACTTGGGCTCCAGTAGTCACACAGCGTGGAGGATCACTCGAGGTGGGGCCAGAGCCGGGGAAGTCGATGGATGTGTCCACACAGAGGCTGGGGTCGATGTTCGTGTCGACGCAAGCACCAAGGTCGACGGACGTGTCCATGCAGAGGGCGTGGTTGATGGTCGCATTGACGCGAGTGCCGAGGTCGATATCTGTGCTGGCATGGGTGCTTGGGTCAATGGTTACGCTGCCGTCGGCGCCCTGGTTGGCGGTCCCAGTCGCATTGGCACCCAAACTGCCCACGCCCCGTTCACCCCCTACAACAGCCGAACGCTGCTGTCACGAGGGAAATGGGCCCCCGCTCGCCAGCCCCTGCACCAATACGCTTCTCTTCCGCTTGGGTGTTGCCACCGCTTTCTTAGGAGCCATGGTCATCCTAAACTCACACCTCTCTGCTCGTCCCTATAGACTAGGAGAGTGTGAGAATGAATCTATCCATTTCCCTGTTTTCTCTAGGGGATATGTATATATGACCATAAGGTCTTATTACAATCTCACCCTATCCTAGGGTACTATTACAAGGGTATTTATATCCTTTTATGTCCCCCACTGAACCTCTTAGCTTAATAGATCGAACGGATACGGTAGAGGACCATCTCACAACACTAACCTTACACAATATCTCAAATCACGATTTTTGAGGTACGGTCCTAGCATAAGGCTACAACCCAATATGGCTGCGATCCTGATCTCACCACACGAGAAGGATCCTACTTAGTCTACTTAGTATCATAATTCTAACAACTTTGGGGGAACATGGTAATCTCAGACCCATCGGGCTCTGTTTGGAAAAGAGGAATTCCAAAGAAATTTTATAGGATTTATATTATTTTTTGTGAAATTACAAACGGGGATACGAAAGCTGGGTTAATTAAGCAAGAGTATGAAACCCCTCTTTAGGAAAGGAGATCGGTGTTTCGGAACTGCATGCTCAAATTAGGACTTTGGCCAACCAGCCTTGGCCAATTGAGCAACAAAGCAAAAAAAAAAAAAAAAACCAAGCCAAGTAAAAATGCAATTATGAGAATGAGTTATGGATATACGATTCTATCTACTATGGTTCAAATTCTGAGATCTATCTATATACACACCCGAGTGGTCTCAATAGAAACTTTTTGAGGAGCCAGATTTATCTCCGTCCTCTATCACTCTAGACGTGTTATGAGAGGCACACTCGTGTGTACATGAGTAATGGTGTGTGTACACATGTACGTCTTTCTTATAATAATAAAAAAAGCAATCAGGTAAGCATGGTCGTCTAGTGAGAAAAATGAAACAAAATGTGAACAAGTTCTGTACTTCGTCAACCCGAATGGTGCCACTAGCCGGCACCTGTTCAGTCAAGTCAAGAGGTTAACAATATCTCAAAACCAACTCCCAGGCCAAGCGGTCAATAACGATCGAACTTCATTACCCTATCCAAATTCTTTTTTTTCTTCTAAATCCACGTTTACATCTATCCTTAGCCGTAATATCTGCGAATCTTCGCTACTTACTTTCTTCCCTTTGTGCACACAGCATCTGGACATGCAAGTCTGTCAATGCATGCTTTGGTAGAAATGAATCAACGACGCTCGCAAGCTTGTTTTTTTACTCGCCCTTTTCACCTTCTCTTGAAGAAAATGTGCGTGTATGTACGACAAACCAACCAAGCTTAGCTCATACCCTGCCACAATATGAACGAGCTTTGTGTATGAAAAGAATATGAACGAGCTAACTGTGCTAATTAAGTAGCGAGTCCCATGGCTGTCCTTGTAGTATTTGTAACACCCCCGTTTCCAGGGGCGCGTACGGACACGGCGCTCCGCAACTATTCACGCATGAACAGTTATGGAATGTCGCGCAAGAGTATACCATTGCATGCTTACGACAAAAGTCCAGCATATATTTTACATACGGATTAACATCCATTTTTCAACAGCGGGGCGTGCAAGCCCAAAGTATACTTACATCACAAAAACTCCAGAATCCGCTCGAGCGCGGCCAAGACCTAAAGCCTCGGGTCTTCGACGGGAGACCTTTCCAACACGAAATCTTGAATTGCCTTCTTTTCCTTCATTATCGTGGCATTAAGCAAGCTGAGTACTCCGACCCGTACAAGCAAATCACAAGGGAAATCCTAACTTACTACTTGCGGATCAACAAAGGAAGGGAGTATACTTGGTTTATTAATTTGAGTGGATGCAGTTTTATTTACAAATATTTTTATAAAGTGGACCCAAAACTACTTCTCAAGATCTCGGGGTTTTTTGAAGAGTTCATTAACCAACCAATCAAGTTAAAGCATGTACAAAACTACTTAAGCCATACTGGAATCACCCAAGTGACACGGCTCCAATAAGCAGGGAGCACGGCGTATTCGAATACCATTTATTTGACTCTGCAGAGTTTGCTCAGCTTTACCCACACGATCCCTTAACTCCCGCGACAGAGTTAAGAGAGCCAGGTCGTTTCACTGCTCAACTCTTTATATAGGCTCTACCCGGTAGAATTCACTCGGGTCTGGCTCGCACACACACACACACAAGAGAAAACGGTGCCGCTTCGAGTGAACTCTACCGTTGTTAGGCACCCAATCACGGCTTGCCTAACCTCACTGCTAAACCTTCTCCACCGCCACACCTGTAGAGTTTCAATCGAGTTGAGCAGCTACTAGACAAGTGTTGACAAGTCAACTCCTGTGGTTGAGCGATCACTGTGACATTTGCTCAGCGTAAGGGTTTCAGTCCTTATATTTTCACATGGTCCGCAACCTCGCGTGCTCGCGACCCAACCTAAGGTAAGCGGTGGGCGTGACCGTCCCGCGATTTCCCACTCACCCTTACCCTTCTCCAAACCCTAGGGTAACGAGTTGGGCGAAGACCGTCTCGCGATTCCCAACCCTTACCTTACCTCGTGCACGCCACTCTCCGCTCTAAGATACGGTGTCCCATACCACCCTACCTTAGAGTCGGGTTTTCCAAATTCTATTGGCCCCACAGCCACAACCTTATTAGTATAACATTTTGCATGATAATAATAACCTCTGATTATTTAGATTATCGATAATTATTTCTAGGGTTACAAAGGCATGGCAACAAATTTAAGGGCATTTAACGGTGGTAGGTTTAACTCCATAACATGTCATTCTAAACATTTTATTTTTTTACTTTGAATTAGCAATTCACAATTAGCTCAATGCAAATAACATAATAACATAATTTAAATGGCATGGGATTTCAACATGATCAAGGACTTGCGACTTGCCGTTGATTTGGATGATCTCGACTAGCTCGAGCGTAGAAGCTCTGGATCCTGCGATCGCACTTGAGCTTAGGAATCTCCGACACTAGCTCAAACACATAAAATAAATTAAATCCAGCTTGAGACTAATCAAGCGAGGGAAAATAAACTATTTAAAAAGGAGTAAAATGCATAAACCCTTCAAGTGGAATTTTAGAAATTTATCTGGGATGAATCTGTGGGAATGGAGTTCACCAGAGGGTCTGGAATAATATTTGGAGTAAAGTGGTGAAATTTGGGAATTTTGGGATTTTCTGTGATTTTCTAGGATTTATTTGAATTTTTAGGATTTTGGAAATTGGAAAATCAAATGAATGAGCAGTGTCGGGCCGGCCCCATAGCTACTGATGCGGCTTGGCGGAACGGCCCGCGGCCGGGAGGCGCGCGTGCCCAGGCAAGCAAGCTGCGATTGCGCGGAGACGAGCGGCCGGGGAGGCGGCCGCCAGCGCGCGCCCATGCGGCTCGATGGTCGGGCGCGTGGCTTGGCGCGCGGGCGAGATGGCGGGAACAGGCGGGATGGATTGGGGTGGCGGAGATCGGACGGTGGGGATACAATGGAGGCGGCGGTAAGGAGGATCGGACGGAGGCGAAGAGGGGTTTTATGAAGATCCGACGGCCGAGGAGGCGGCCATCCGACGATCCAAATTAGACGGCAACGGAGCGTCGGGCGACGGAGGAGGGGCCCACGAGGTCGTCTTCCTCCTCCGTCGCTCTGGCGCCACCGGGACCGGTCACGGCCGCGACGGTGGTCCGGCGCATGGAGGGTCGGCGGCGGCGACCAAGGGCACCGCCGAGTGCGGCTTGACGAGGGGATCCCATTTTTGGAGCTTGGGAGGTGAGGGGCTAATGGGTAAGGCAGGAGTGGGAAGGGGAAGTTCGGCTTTTGGCGAAGAGGAGGTCGCCGGCGGCGAGAGGGCCGATTGGCGGCGGTTTCACGAGAGGGAGCTAGGGGATTACACTGGTGGTGGCGGCGTGGGCTGGGGAGCTTCGAGGAGGGCTGGCCACGGGAGCACGGCTGGGGCGGCGGAGGTCGTCGGCGTCAAGGCTCCTCGAAGGTCCTCTGTCGTGGGAGAGCATGAGGAGGGTCGGTGAGTGAGGAAGCTCGGGTGCGAGCAATTGGGGAATGAGGAGGGGAGCAGGGATTGACTCAGGAGTCACCGGCGCAAGGGAGACGGCGGCGGAGCCTCGGCAACGGGGCTCCAATCGGCTGCTCGGGAGGTGCACAGGAGGTGAATGAGGCGATGGGGAGCTCGGGAGCAAAGGAGGTAGGAGAAGGTGGGAGGGTTTTTATACCCGAGCGAGGAGGAGGAAAACTTCGGGAGAAGGCAGGCGCGCGGCGAGGTCAACAGAGCTGGTGGGGAGTCTTCTCCGCGGGATGGAGGTGACGGGTCTTTGCCGGGAGTAATGGCGCCCGGACGGAGAGGGAGTGGGTGGAGCTGCGGCATGGGCGGAGGAGCGTCGCGCGCGAGAGGGAGGAGACGGCCGCGCGGTGGGGTCGGGCGTAAGAACGGCGACACGTGGAGCGGAGATGCTGCCAGCTTCGGTCCGGGGCGGTCGGGACGGCGGGGGCGCGAGAGGGATCCGAGGGCGGCGTTGAGGCGGTGCGGCGCGGTTCCACGCATGGCGCGCGCAGGCGCGCGCGCGAGGAGAAAGCGGGAAGGAGAAGGCGCCGCGCGAGGGAAAGGCGCGGGGCGCTGGGGTGAAGCGAAGGCGGAAAAAGACGGGGCGCCAACGGAGAGGAGGAGCGCCCTGCCGAAAAGGGAAAGCGGAAACGGGGAAGACTTTCCCAAAAAGGAAAGTTTCCGAAAACACTCAAAAATTCAGGGAAAAGGCTCAAAAATTTCGAAATTTTTAGGGGCTTTTCAGTATTGGTCTAAAGCAGAAGCAATATTTGAAGAGGAAAACAAAGAGAAAATACATAGAACTAGAACTACATACACATATAATATTCCTCATGAAATCTCCGATTCAATTCAATCGTCAGTATTTCACTACCCTCGGAGGACCAGACGGTTTAAATTACTCCCTCACGTTTTCTTCCAGAATATAATGAAGAGAAACACAGCTACCGACTGAAGGTCTCCATCTAAAACGGCCGCATGTTTTGACTTGTGAAGTTTAGCTTTCAAATTCGTAGCTTGCTCTTTTTGTTAAGGGCATGTACAGTGGCTAGAGACAATCTTATCTCCAATTTGTGACCAGGGATGAGCCAGAAATTGGATATAGGGGCCTAAGTTGAAACATTAAAATTATGCGGACGAATTACACTTATAGACATGCTAATTGGATTAATGTGGGTGATTTTAAAGGCTTTTCTTATGGTGACATATGTGGTGAAAATACTATGAAAATCAAGCCTAGAAGTTTTCAAACAATAAAAAAAATTATGAGATGTATGGTGAAATTATGTTCTATATCTATGCAAAATTTCAAGATTAATATATGCACACATAACATAAGATTATTAACATTAGGAAGAAGCTAAAGCTAAATTAATAACAGGGACATGTAAGCGATTGAATTTATTATATAATTGAATTGGTGTATACACACACACATGCATACATACATGCATGCGTACGTACATACATACATACACTCTTTGACTTCTCGTATGGTGTTCGAGGACCAAACATCAAGACCAGTAAAAGACTAGGAACACATCCTTAGTTTATGCTAGTTATACTTTGTCTTACGCATCCACTTAGAGCTTGATGACGAACATCTCCTCTCCAAGTCTGGGTCCTTGCCTTGTTGTGCATCAACACGTGATGCTATCCACCACGTCGAGATACTGACTTGATGACCATTAACATATGATGCCATCTTTCATCCCAACCTTGACATGATCATCAATACATGATATTCATTGCTTGATTTGTTGGCGATCAACACATGAAGCTATCCAAAGTTATCCTCAACATCGGATCTAATCTATTTTATCAACTCATAAAAAATATTAGTCCTACAAATCGATTGTCATTAATTACTAAAACTCACTATTAGCTAATAATGGATGGACTAGATTTTTCAATCTCCCCCCTTTTGATAATAAGTTGATTTGCGAGTACACATTATGTACACAATAATTGTATACTCTAGAATAAGATTTGGAAGCAATTAGCTCATTTGAAAGAGAGCTTGACTTTAAATTAATTGCTAGCAAATCTACACATCCAGTTATTATTAATCATCCAAAACTTTTCATTAACACATAATGGAGGGACTAGATTATTCAACCTCCGCTGTTTTGGTGATTGATGACAACCTGATTGCAAATGGTTGAATTTGAATCAACATGAGTATATATAAACTACATAAGCTTTATATACTCAAGGGGTACATTTCAAAGTAAAGATCCTTAATACATGTGAATGAAGAGCAAGGATCAATACTAATGAAATCTCAAAATATAAAGTGAACTCCTTATAAATGTATACATACAAGTATGTGAGTTGGAACGGTATGCACATATCCAAGTTAGACTTGTTGTGGAGTTCAACCTATATTTTGGATCTAAGAAATGCAATAAATTAATAATATGACAATTTAACTTATGAGAATGAAAAACATGCATTCACAATATCCATAAACCATTATGGGCAAATTGGTAAAATAGTTTTCCCAAAATTAATACTTTACCTTTTTAAGCAAGCCCAAAATGTTTAACATGTTTTTCACTAAGAAAAATCTTTTAGAGAAAAACTCCTCACACAAAGGTTCTTCTCTTTGACACACAAAGGCTTCTTCTACTCCACCTTCATCACCTCTTTGAAATCCCAATTTCTCCTTTTGTCACCTCTTTGAACTAACTTAATCATTTGATGACTATACCCTGCAAGTCTCTTCCCCTTCCATGTATCCGATTTGCAATTACCAATTTCTCCCGCTTTATCATCAACTATCCAAAACCTTTGAGAGTGCATCCCACTTGGAATAACACACTTGAAATCACTTGTAAGAAGCACCACATGAAGAGTTTGAATTTTGACTTGAATTACTTGAAAGTTGAGGGTGAGATACACTTCCTTGAAAAATCTTCAAAAATCACCGCTTGAAAGAGAGAGAGAGAGAGAGACAAGAGGAGCTTGTAGGTTATAAGAGAGAGAGAGAGAGAGACAAGAGGAGCATGGTCCAAGAGAGATGCATGGCAAGGAATAAAGCAAGAGAAGCAAATGTTGAGGTCAAGAAGATCTAGGAGAGGTACCTTTGAAAGAATACCACTTGAATGATAAAAATGTCACATCAAGATCGAAATGACATTTGGAGTCAAGAAATCACTTAAAGGTAGCTAGTAAGGAAAACAAGGATCCACTTGACTTGGGGAAGCAACAAGAATGGTTGAAATAGTTGAAAATCAATAAATGGGACAAAGTCAGCCAAACTTCCCTGGTCCAGTCAGACCGGTCGCAAAGAGGCCGTCAGACCACTCAGAGAATTGAGATGAGAAGCTCACATTAGCTCAAGAGAATGAAATAATATGTGATGAGGATACGACTAATCCTCAAATTATTATTTATCTATAAATGATATGGTTATGTCATTATGCTCCTCGAGTATACCCCTTATTTATAAGAGAGAAATTTCACAAGGAAGTTATAAGCTCTTCTACAATAACCTGCTGGTCGTAAGCTCTTCTATGACTACTCGCAGGTCGCAAGCTCTTCTACGATAATTGCTGGTCGTAAGCTTTTCTATAACAGTCTCATACTCGTAAGTTATCCTACAACCGTAGCATAGTTGTAAATTATCCTGTGACCACTTAGTTGTCGTAGATCCCCCTACGACTAAGCCAAGCTCTGATTGACCTGTCTACGACAACCCATTGCTCTATGGGCCTGTCTGATTGGGCGATTAGTGCGAGTATTTATTCTCAGGAATAAGTACACTTAACTTTGTCCTGAAAGAAATTGCCGCACATGAGTGAGACATCAAGTCTCAAGTAACTCCCATCAGACGGTTATCACTCGAAACGTTAAGACATTTATTGGCGAGAAGGAACTGCCGCACCCGTGTAAGCTATATAAGGTGGACGTTAGGGACAAGAGGAGGAGGATCCGGGCCAGACCCAAGGGAAATTAAAGCAGTCTTTTTGCATTACTTTCTCCATTGTAATTTTGTATTACTTTTCTCCATTGTACTTACTTCTTTGAGCAATTGTCAATAGGTGCTTGATCGTGCAAAATAGCACACTCGCAAGTGCACGGGTTGCCACTGAAATAGCGGCGAGTGTCGTGTTCTCCACAGGGACTAGACTGAGGCTACCGGTGCTCGGCTAAAGCTAGGTCAAACGAAACAGGGGAGAACTAAACCAAAAACACCTACTAAAATAGTCGAACGAATGAACTACCGAACAAACTCTAAATCGCACAGACAAAACAACGAACGAACTAAACTAACGAACGAACAAAGGACGACGGGACGAACGACTGTATGAATGGACGTCGTACGACCGAACGGACAACACGACAAAAGACTAACTGAACAACGCACAAACAACGACACGAATGACACGACGACTAAACAGACGAACACGACTACCGATCGACGATCTAACTAACTACCGACCGTGAGACAGAAAGAGGTAGTCGAGAAGCACGGAGGGAGTCTAGAAAGAAAGAGGGGGAAGACGGCCGATGACTAACTAGACGGCGGCGGCAGGACAACACAAAACAATGAACGCACGCACGACTTAACTACCGACTGACCGCTAAGAGAAGCAAAGAAGGAGGCCGAGAAGCACAAGGGAGGATTAGAAGCAAAGAGAGAGTCGAGACAGAAATGGGAAGGGAGACAGTTGGCCGGCTAGTTAATTTGCGCAAACAAACACGACGAGGTCCACAGATACTAACACTGACTACTAACACATAAAACACTGATAGAGCTAAACATAGATCACAGTTGACAAGTACTAACACATATTACTAACACTAACTCACAGTTAACAATCTTTAACAGGAATAGTGCACCATTAACTACCAATCTACTGCATTTCCAAACACACAGATCCACACACATCAAAGATCACCAATACTGCTAAATTTAAACAAAGAGATCAACAATTTGACAGATAACAAAATTAGCATTCACAATCTCATTGACATATATCACATTCACTCCAAGTCACAGGAATCCATAGCACTAATTTGAGCAGTAAATGAACAACAACAAAAAAAGGGAGGGGGAGAAGAATCAGAGCTAGACCGAGGGGAGTAGAAGCAGCAGAGGGCTGAGGAGGGCGTCGGTGGTGCCGTGAAGATGTTGCCGGAGTGGTGGCGGTGAAGTGGATGCAGGCGGCGGCGCTCAATGTAGAGGAAGAAGCCGGAGTCGGTGAAGAAGTTGCTGTCGGAGATCGCCGGCGTCGGTGGCGACGGAGCAGTAGAGGCAGTGGTGTGGTGGAGCAGAGCAAGAAGGCGGCGGCCGGTGGATTTGGAGCAGTGGGTGGAGAAGGCGGAGAAGGGGATTTGGGGAGAAGCAGTGGGGCTAGAGGGAAGAGGAGGCGCAGGGGGCGCGGTGGCGCACGGGAAGAGGCGGATGGAGGAATGTGCGGAGAGGTAGGGGCGGCGGTAGAGATAGGCGGAGAAGATGAGGGAGAGGCGGCGGGGTGTACCGGAGTGGAGGTGATGGTGGCGACGAGGTGGCCGCCGGACGAGGTAAGGCCCGGCCTCGCCGGTGCCGTGGCTGGAGAAGAGGGGGGAGGAAGTAGAAGGGGGCTAAGGACAGACAGAAAACCGGGCTCAATCCCCCCATTGCGGCGGCTAGGGTTTTGTTTGGAGAATGGATTGGGGATTCGGCAGTTAGCAATTTAGTCCACATAATTTTCTGGCATTCACAATCCAGTCCTTCCCCTATTTGATTTCTTCTGTTCTGGCCCTCCGGGAGTCTGATTTCAGCGTGGTTTGATCCTATGCGTCCGTGACAACGCGCACATCTGTATGGAGCAGTCCCGAAGGTCCAGAATTGTCGTTTATACGCCTCGATCGCGCCGGCCTGTGGAAAAGCATAAAAAATGTAAAAGGGTCCAATTTGAGCAATTAATTTTAGGAAAGTGTATAAATGATGATAAATAATCTCAAAATGTGAAAAATATGAGGGTAAAATGACGGCTAAATATATGTAAAAATGACGCATGTCATACCCCCAAGCTTTAAACGTTTACTTGTCCTCAAGTAAATGGCATGATATTATCGAACCCGGACAACAAGTCATTATGGCAAAAGACTAGTTAAATGCATGCAATGAGTCAAGAGGCATATAACAATGTGAAATGAAATTATCTAACTCGAGTTTTGAGGACCATCTAAGATGAGAATGAATCAAGCAAAGATGCCAAAGTGATAACTATAGCATTCGACCAAATCAAGTTACACACTCAAGTATCGAAATACACTCAAGTGATCACATGAATCCAACAAAAATTGTAAGGCATCGGAACTAGGCATAACATCAAGAATGAGTATAGCAAAGGGTCATGCTAAGGCATATACTATTTGAGACAAAGAGACTAATACTTGCATGAAATTTATGAAAAAGCCCACACTTGAGCCATGATACCTAATTTTTGTTGATTTTTAGCAATTTTAAAACACACATTGGGCACTTGTGCCACTTATTCAAACCCTTGGGCAAACTTTGCCGCTTATTCAACACTCACACTTCACTTGGGCAAAACTTTGCCACTTATTCAACACATTTTCGAACCAATGTGACATAGTCACTTATTCCACACACGCACACATTGCAAAACAATTTTTTTCTTTTTCTTCTCTTTTTTTTCAGTTTTGATTAAGCATCTTTAACCGGTTTTCATTAATACTAAGTAACACGTGTCTCGAGACATGGATACCTAGATAAATCAACCAAGTTATTGGCTCAAGATAGGACAACCCCTTTCACAAATTTTACATTCAAGCAAAGTATCAATATCTAAAATAACATATGCCAAAGCATGAAACTAAGATATGATCATTCAAGAGGCGATGACTAGAACCAATTCAATCCGCAAATGGTCAAAACACATGCGTAACTCGCAATGAATCAAATGCTATAGGATCACAAGGCTTCTAAGCACATCAAGGATAATAAACAAAACTCAAACTCTATAATATGATGCCAAGTGACTTAAGACATACAAGGAACTAGTGACGATATAGCTCAATTAAGAAATTTTCGACATGACCTTTCTTGATTAATCATGGCATGGGCTCACATGGCCAAGATATACAACCAAGCATAACATGAGAGCAATAGTAAAGGTCATATATCATCAACACAAGCATAATATGAAGCACAAGAATGATCATATATCATCAACACACGACAATAAGCTCAAATGCTCACAAATATAATACAAACATGCTAGAACATCATCCATACACATACAAGTCCTCCCCCAAGCTTAAATTGAGCAATGAATCAAGAATGTGCTTAAAGGGGTAAGAAACAGCTCACCGGGCGTATATGATGCAGTGGAAGTAAACAAATCATCCCATGGCTTCTCGCACGTATAAGGATGAAGATCTAGCACGGGACCTGAAATAAAAAAGAAAGAAAAGAGGAGAAACCAACAAACAAAACAGAAATAAAAGGGAAAAGAGAAGCTCATTTGGATGTAGCGGGAGGAGGGCCAAGGACGGGACATGGAAAAGGCACATGTCTGCCCTCCTTATGAAACAACATGCCTCGAAATCCACCGGGATCCCAAGGGATGTCGACTCGAGCCATGTCCACTCGCAGTCGATGATACAAAAGCATAACCCTGCAAATAGACTCAAAAACATGGCAAGTATGTGTGATAGGGTCGACGCCCTCCAAGTCATCAATAGAATATCCAATCATGTAGGTATATCGATAAAGTACATCATGAGGTCTATCAGTGAGATGAGCACAACTAGTAATAGCATATGTCTCATCAGGGCCAAAGAAATCAAACCTGAGGTGGTCGGGGAAGAGCCTCCATACTACCTGAAGTGTAGGTGAAAGAGAATATACGGTAGTAGAAACCTCCAGAGGGGCGATGTCGATGAAGGAAGTAGCCGGTGGTGGATCAATAGAAATGTGCTCCTCCTCGACATCGGAAGCAGCCCCCTCATCAAGATGTGGAACCTAGAACTCAAAAGTATATCCATAATGAACTCATCGTCATCTGGCACAAAGCTCTCATCATCTATATCTAACTCATCACAACTCAAGAGTGAATCTACCGCAAACTCATCCTCATAATCAGGAGTGAAGCAATCATCATCAGGAGGTAGGTCCTCATCATCTAGCTCAATGTTCTCTATCTCAGAGTCAATAGGCAAAGGATCGGACTGAGGTGCCTCTAAGTGTATATGTGGTGTCTCCAACAACAGCCCTCGCTAGCAAGATCGGTGTAAGACTGGAGGTCGACACTCATCTCTATCCGAACTATCTCTGTGGTGCTAATGGAAGGCTGTGAAGCGGTAAAACTATCCACACAAGTAGAACTGGTGCTCATAATCGCCTCAATCTCGTCCTGAATCGCCATCGCACGATCACCAGGAGGAACAGTCATGAGTTCCTTGCATAATGCATCAAGTCTGGCAGCCTGATCTTCATGTGAAGGAAGTGGCTCATGAGACTGCTCTAGGAACTCAAACATAGGAACTGTAAACTGGCTCGGTGAAGGCATAGGTGAACTACAGGCAGGAGGTGTCGAATCTAATGAGAAGTCACTACTCATTCTTCTCTCGGAATCTCCTATAATCCTAGAAATCCTCTCCTCAAATCTGGTCAACTGATCGAGCTCAGGAGTAGGAGTCTGATGCTGAGGTATAGGATAGTGCTGGTGTGACCAATGAGAAATATCCTGATCTCCAAATCTAAAACCCTGCAATGGTGTACTAGAAGAAAATGATGAAATATCAGGGTTGTTGTTTCCATATGACGGACTCGAGTGCTCGGGCCATCCAGGTGATAAGTGTCAGGGAATGGCTCACTCGGCTGAGCAAAGCTCATCCCGTAACACTCTGGAGTGGACAAATAACCACACTTGCACTCAGCGGGTGAATGGCCCTGAAAACCACAAGTTTGGCATATAGGAACAACTGGAGAGTGGGCGCCTAATAAAGAACTGTAATGATCATGCCCGCTCTCTAACACAACTCCTCGCTCTAAAGCATAGCGTTCTAACTGACGAGACAATAGATTTACCTGTTCTTGAAGAGTATCATAAGTAGGGGTGCTCATAAAACCACGAGAATCAGAATAGTAAGCCATAGCCTCAATAAGTACCAATATCAATCAACCTGCGAGAATGGATACGAAGATCGCAAAAGAGAGAAATAACTAGGGAAAGGGTTAGGGGTTAGCGAGATATCACAAATATGAAAAATGACAAAATAAAAGACAGGTCAGCACAAACACAAAACAAACAAAAGAAAACAAATGACCTAGTCTATAGCCTAACACTGTCGCTCTAAGCTAGTCCCCGGCAATGGCGCCAAAATGCTTGATCGTGCAAAATAGCACACCTGCAAGTGCACGGGTTGCCATTGAAATAGCGGCGAGTGTCGTGTTCTCCACAAGGACTAGACTGAGGCTACCGGTGCTCGGCTAAAGCTAGGTCAAACAAAACGGGGGAGAACTAAACCAAAAACACCTACTAAAATAGTTGAACGAATGAACTACCGAACAAACTCTAAATCGCACAGACAAAACAACGAACAAACTAAACTAACGAACGAACAAAGGACGATGGGACGAACGACCGTACGGATGGACGTCGTACGACCGAACGGACAACACAACAAAAGACTAAATGAACAACGCACAAACAACGACACGAATGACACGACGACTAAACGGACGAACACGACTACCGATCGACGATCTAACTAACTACCGACCGTGAGACAGAAAGAGGTAGTCGAGAAGCATGGAGGGAGTCTAGAAAGAAAGAGGGGGAAGACGGCCGATGACTAACTAGACGACGGCGGCAGGACAACACAAAACAACGAACGCACGCACGACTTAACTACCGACTGACCGCTAAGAGAAGCAAAGAAGGAGGCCGAGAAGCACAAGGGAGGATTAGAAGCAAAGAGAGAGTCGAGACAGAAATGGGAAGGGAGACGGTTGGCCGGCTAGCTAATTTGCGCAAACAAACACGACGAGATCCACAGATACTAACACTGACTACTAACACATAAAACACTGATAGAGCTAAACATAGATCACAGTTGACAAGTACTAATACATATTACTAACACTAACTCACAGTTAACAATCTTTAACAGGAATAGTGCACTATTAACTACCAATCTACTGCATTTCCAAACACACAGATCCACACACATCAAAGATCACCAATACTGCTAAATTTAAACAAAGAGATCAACAATTTGACAGATAACAAAATTAGCATTCACAATATCATTGACATATATCACATTCACTCCAAGTCACAGGAATCCATAGCACTAATTTGAGCAGTAAATGAACAACAACAAAAAAAGGGAGGGGGAGAAGAATCAGAGCTAGACCGAGGGGAGTAGAAGCAGCAGAGGGCTGAGGAGGGTGTCGGTGGCGCTGTGAAGATGTTGCCGGAGTGGTGGCGGTGAAGTGGATGCAGGCGGCGGCGCTCGATGTAGAGGAAGAAGCCGAGTCGGTGAAGAAGTTGCTGTCGGAGATCGCCGGCGTCGGTGGCGACGGAGTAGTAGAGGCAGTGGTGTGGTGGAGCAGAGCAAGAAGGCGGCGGCCGGTGGATTTGGAGCAGTGGGTGGAGAAGGCAGAGAAGGGGATTTGGGGAGAAGCAATGGGGCTAGAGGGAAGAGGAGGCGCAGGGGGTCAGCGGTGGCGCACGGGAAGAGGCGGATGGAGGAATGTGCGGAGAGGTAGGGGCGGCGGTAGAGATAGGCGGAGAAGATGAGGGAGAGGCGGTGGGGTGTACCAGAGTGGAGGTGATGGTGGCGACGAGGTGGCCGCCGGACGAGGTAAGGCCCGGCCTCGCTGGCGCAGTGGCTGGAGAAGAGGGGGCTAAGGACAGACAGAAAATCGGGCTCAATCCCCCCATTGCGGCGGCTAGGGTTTTGTTTGGAGAATGGATTGGGGATTCGACAGTTAGCAATTTAGTCCACATAATTTTCTGGCATTCACAATCCAGTCCTTCCCCTATTTGATTTATTCTGTTCTGGCCCTCCGGGAGTCTGATTTCAGCGCGGTTTGATCCTACGCGTCCGTGACAACGCGCACATCTGTATGGAGCAGTCCCGAAGGTCCAGAATTGTCCTTTATATTACTCGATCGCGCCAGCCTGTGGAAAAGCATAAAAAATGTAAAAGGGTCCAATTTGAGCAATTAATTTTAGAAAAGCGTGTAAATGATGATAAATAATCTCAAAATGTGAAAAATATGAGGGTAAAATGACGACTAAATATATGTAAAAATGACGCATGTCAATAGGAAGTAGGGTTATTATTTACACTGTAGAAGGCCCGAACCTGTATAAAATCCCTATGCCTTGCCTCTGCGGTTGATAGCCAGGTTCTCACAAGTTTCCTTGAACCCAAACAAATCATTACGTAAGATCAATATTAAAACATCGACGGTTGGTGCCATCCGTGGGGATACTTCTTTGCCAATTCTTCGATAATTTCTTCTCAGTGAGTTCTTTTTTTATGTCCTCATGGTAGGATAATGGAACGAGGATAACTGGTTTGACATGGTGGAATACGCAGACTTCTACAAGGATGCCTGCTATGACTTCAAGCAGATGATGCTTTCATCTGACGGTGTGGCTATCTCTATAGATCCATCACGAGATCTCGGAGATCGCACCATGAGTAGGGCTGAGGTGGGATCCTTATCCCCCACAGCATTACGCTCAAAGAAGGAACCAGTTTTCCCAAAGGGCAAGGGTTAATCCGACCTCGAACATGACTTGCAACATGGCAAGGGGCCTCCCCCAAGTGTTCGAGTCCTACTATGGCCGTCAGATCAGGCTCAGTGAGTCCTAGAATCCAACATTATGGGACTCCATCGGCATCAAGTGGTCGTAACTACAGATGGTTAGATGTTGTATTTTGTGCATGAAAGGGCACAAGAATTTGGTACCCTTATGTAATAATTTAGATGTGGTACGACACATGTTGTTTAGTACTTAATTAGTTGTTCTTGTTATTCGTCTTCCTGAACTGTTATTGTTATGATAGGGAAAATTTTGGTAGAGTTTTGGCTATGGCAATGTAGTAATTGATAATAAAAGTTGTTGCAAGATAACTTTTGCAAATGACATGTCAAGTTAATTAGATAACAATCCATTGCAAAAGCACTGGTTCATGACACGTTAATTAGATAACCATCGCAACCATCCTTGACAAAAATTTCATAAAGCTAACAGATTATATAACACATAAACTATTACAACATTGATTCGGGAGAAAACGCACACATCGCAAATAATCTGAGAGAACACGGAAGAAATTTCTAAATTTCTTTATTCTCTTATTTGCTAACGCACACATCGCAAATAATCTGAGAGAACATGGAAGAAATTTCTAAATTTCTTTATTCTCTTATTTGCTCCCCCTCTTTCTTTGCTTTTCTCTTGCTTTTTTTGCTTGCATACAAAACTGGGTGCAAGCCTCCTGAATATATAGGCTAATACTCTCCTACTTGTATTCCGATTCAGACTTCAAGTTGGACTCAACTTCAACTTGAGTTATACTCGGAGATGGACTCTACTACGTCTTGAACTCTAAGTCAAGATTATTTCTAACAATCTCCCCCTTAATCTTGACTTGATATACTCTAGTTTTAGTCTCAATGCATTATGAACTACCAGCCACACCTCCATATGAAGTGTTCTACATGCAAGCTACATGTAGGAACTCAACTTAACTGGTACGGGTCCATCCAGATGCAAAAATTCTAAAATATTGAGATGGTCGGACTCAACTACGACTTACTAATGTTTATCATGCAGACCGGTTGCTTACTAATGCAACATGGAGTTGTCTTATGGGAGCTTCGAGTAGGCTGGCTCATCTCTCTTGAACCATTGATCGTGGAAGTACAGCACCAGATGAAGTTCCCAGTGCAGGTACACGTCTAGCTATCAAGAAGGCTTCATTGAGACATGCTGCACGATCTTTAAACTGGGAGGTTCTCGTATCATCAAATGCAATCTTAATCTGGGGAAGGCCCCAGGTCTTGCGCCTCATCCTGTACATCCTCCTTCCCAGCACGACTAGTCCCAACAACACCGTGGCGATGGAAATCCACCAAACCGGCTTGAAGTCGACTTCGATTTTGACGACTGCGACCAACACGCCGTGTCGCCGATCCGTCAAGATGACTACGCAGATGCCGCTGTGCGTGCCGCTGTACGTGCCGCGTCGGGAGTCGGCTCCTTTCGAGACAGCAATTAGGATCTTGAATCAAACTCTGATACCATTTGTTACAACATTGATTCGGGAGAAAACGCACATATCGTAAATAATCTGAAAGAACATGGAAGAAATTTCTAAATTTCTTTATTCTCTTATTTGTTCCCCTCTTTCTTTGCTTTTCTCTTGCTTTTCTTGCTTGCACACAAAACTGGATACAAGCCTCCTGAATATATATATATATATATATATATATATATATATATATATATATATATATATATATATATATATATATATATATATATATATATATATATATATATATATATATAATACTAATACTCTCTGCTCGTATTCGATTCAGACTTCAAATTGGACAACTTCAACTTGAATTATACTCGGAGACGAATTCTACTACGTCTTGAACTCTAAGTCGAGATTATTTATAACATAAACAGTGGTATTTGCTGGAAGTATGAAAACATAGAACACAATGGCAAAATGGTCATTTTCTATGGCCAAAAAGGGGAAGCTTCAATCCGCAATACAATCAAGATAATAGTATATTTTAAATCTAAACGTCTTTGAAGCGATGTATATTACTGCCTCATATGATGAATATTCTTAAGGGTAATTAATGGATGGATAATTTAAGGGATAATTCATGATATACCGTTCGAAATAATGGCATGGCTCAAAATGCCACTTGAAAGATTGACTTTTACTACATACCACTTCAGATATATTTAGATTAGAATATACCATCACCTCAACTTTATTACGAATTAAAGCTCCCCCCTTTTGGCCATGGAAAATGACCGTTTTGCCCATGAATGGCACTGTTAGGATAGCTGACAACTACAGATGGTTAGATGTTGTATTTTGTACATGAAATGGCACAAGAATTTGGTACCTGTATGTAATAATTTAGATGCGGTATGACACATGTTGTTTAGTACTTAATTAGTTGTTCTTGTTATTCGTCTTTCTGAACTATTATTGTTATGATAGGGAAAATTTTGGTAGAGTTTTGGCTATGGCAATGTAGTAACTGATAATAAAAGTTGTTGCAAGATAACTATTGCAAATGACATGTCAAGTTAATTAGATAACAATCCATTGCAAAAGCACTGGTTCATGACACGTTAATTAGATAACCATCGCAACCATCCTTGACAAAAAGTTCGTAAAGCTAATAGATTACATAACACATAAACAGCGGTTCATAACATATAAACAGTGGTATTTGCTGGAAGTATGAAAACATAAAACACAATGTCAAAACGGTCATTTTCTATGGCCAAAAAGGGGAAGCTTTAATCCGCAATACAATCAAGATAATAGTATATTTTAAATCTAATCGTCTTTGAAGCGGTGTATAGTGAGAGTCAATCTTTCGAGTATCATTTTGAACCACACCACGAGTGATATATCATAAATTATTTCATAATTTAATTGGCCCTTTCCTGGATGATGGGATTGAAGGTGAGTTTAATAAGAAGACCGACAGATTCTACCAGGACTCGAGACCTACGTGTCTTAATGGCGCAAACCACTCAGATATTAAAGAACTGAAAGCTTCTTCTCAGCAAGTTCCTGATCATGTGGGTGCATGTCGCTTGAGGAGGAACTAATCCTCGGCATGGCATCATGGTGTTATTTGGCAGTGACAACACAGCAACCTTCGTCAGCCTATGAAGTAGTATTAGTCAAGGTCAAGATGTAGTAGTTCCTTAACGGTTCCACCTCCCGTGACAGATTGCTAACGAAAGATTATTAGGCGCAAACTGCGAAAACAACATACTTTTCGGGAGATTAATTATCTCTTTTTAGAACGACTGTGGTGCAAAACATTTACCACTCAACATTTGTACACTGGCTTATACATCCGCAATTTTCTACTCGCATGGGCGGGAGAAAAACACGAAGCAGGAGGCCGAACTGGTCTTCAGTTTTGTACCGTCCCCATGTCTTTTTCTTTGTATTGTTCCCACAGGAAATTCAGACGTAATTGTGAATACCGTTTGGTCTTGCATGTGCACAACAGCTGCGAGAAGAAGCATGTATCCAATGTTATGTTAGGTTTCGTACGTTACCTAATGCAGGAAGCCAACCAATTAACCAGGTTAATGGCAATGCCCGGACTGCTTGACTCAAGAATAGGAGCCAAGTCAACTGGCAATGAAGTCATTAGAGGGAAAAAAATGTGTCCACGTGGAAGATGTTTATCATCCACTACTCATTCCAAAACTCTCGTACGTTACCTAATTCAGGAAGCCAACCAACCAGGTTAATGGCAATGCCCGGGCTGCTTGACTCAAGAATAAGAGCCAAGTCAACCGGTAATGAAGTCATTAGAGGAAAAAAATGTGTCCACGTGGAAGATGTTTATCACCCACTCATTCCAAAACGGTCTTTCTCATCCGAGCTGTGCTTCGTGACCACTTGGCACGATGCATGATGTCAAACAGTGATGCAAAATGTGATGTAGTCAATGTGATGGCATCAAGACAAGACTGTAGTGGGGTTGATTCGACATGTCTTGTCCAAATAAACCTTATTGCCGTGTAAAAGAATGCACTAACGTTTAGATATTAGACCGTTTATTAGTTGCTACCATGCGGTTGAGACAATGGGGGGTTAAAAGGTTGGACAACCACAATTCAGAAAGAAAAAAATCATTAAGTTGGAGTGTGAAACTAAATAGTAACAAGGGTCAGCATGCAGTTGGTGCATGTGTTCTGCAATGTAGAATCTCACCTAGTTAACATTAGCAGTTGCAAGGGAACCACCTCTCAGTGGGGTGTATAGTTATGGATGTACAATTCTAATGGGTGTATAATTCTATCTAGAGAGTGTCTATACAACATTCGACTGTTTTTTATGACAAAAACAGTTAGATTTTGAGCCGTTAGATGGAGATCCAACGCCTTAGATCATTTTTTTGGAGGGGGTCATTTTTTTTTGAAGGGGGGCTTGTATGAGTGGATCCGTTGGATGGAGATCTAACGTCCCAGATCAATCTGACTGTTTTTGTCCTCAAAAACAATCGAATGTTGTATAGCAATACTCTTCTATCTATTAGGATTCAAATTTTAGTGTTCACTTATTATGCATATATAAGTGTGCTTTAGTAGGAATTTGTGAGGTTGCAAATTTATACATGACCTCTGTTAGTTTATGCGTGTGCTAAGAAAGCACACTCATATGTATGTGTGCGTGTGATGTGTGTACATGTGCGGTTAGGGCTGTAAATGAGCCGAGCTCGAGCGAGCTTAGCCTTCCAGGCTCGAGCTCGGTAGAAGCTCGAGCCGAGCTCGAGTTGGGGTCCGAGCTTAGATTTAGGCTCGAGCTCGGCTCGTTGAAGCTCGTTAACAATTAAAATAATTTAATATGCACTATTTTTCAATAATAAGAAAATTTTAAGTTCGAGTCCGGCTCTAGTAAACTCGATAACGGTTTAAATAATTCAAATATACACTAATTTTCAACAATAAAAAAGCTCGAGCTTGAGTTCGGCTCGAGTAAACTCGGTAAGAATTAATATGTATTACTATTTAAGCTCGAATCGGGGCTAGCGAACTATTCGAGCTCGGCTCGGTGAAGTTCACGAGTTCGAGATCAAGCTCGAGTTCGGCTCGTTTAAAGTTCGAACCGAGCTTGAATTGAACCTAAAACGAGCCGAACTTGAGTAGTTTGCGAGTTTCGAGCTTTTTTTACAGCCCTATGTGCGGTGTTACTTGCAATCGCAAAAAAAATTAGCAGTTCCAACAAAAATTTTCCACATGTTTAATTGATGTCTTAAAAATGTTACCGCTCCTTTTTTTTGGGTTATTTTCACATCTTTTTCTACCATTTTATTGATATTTCAAACATGGGTAGAAGAACATAAATGGGTCAAATTAAGGTCAGCTAAGCGTGCGTTTTTGCTGATTCCATATCATTAAGTATATTATCTTGTCATTATCAACACCGTACCCCGGACTCAGTACTAGGATCCAGTCAGTCAAGTCTTCAAAATAATAGAAAGATTGATGTTGTCTTTCAGGCCCGCGTGTAGCTACTACTGCCACTAAATAATTAACCGCCCATGGCTTCTGCATACAAGTCAAGCACAGGTCAACTGCTTCAAGTCCTATTCTCCGATGCTACTTTTCCTCTAGGATTCTAGCACCACGGTTACGAGCGGGGAAAACGCCCCGTGCCGTGTCCAGTTGCTGAGTTGAGTGACGCGTTCCTCCAGCTACGTGGCCTACGTCACCTAGGGTTCGTTCGAATTCAATTCAACTGCTACCTTCGCAAATGCAAGCTTTTTTTTTGTGGGGTTGCCTGTACTCACTCGGCACAAATTCATGCTTAAGAATAGTAGGAGCAGTACCTGTATCGGTGCTTTCTCAGCCGGAACAAAACTGATGGGTCTTGTTGGTTGATCTAGGCCGTCCATATTCGATCCGATGGCCTTTCTTTTTAAGTGATCAGCGGCCAAGATCGGGATTTTTTATAATCCATTTTTAATCGAAATTACAGAAATATACCTATGCAAAAAAAATTTTATAAGAATGATCTTTAGTCGTCGAACCGTTAGGTGACCGAAACCTGTCGCTCAACGGCCGCACGACATGAAGACTATCCGTGGGCCGTTAGGCGACATAGCTGCAATCACCGAGCGGTCAGGCGACTAGAACTCACCCATTTTTGTGCAAACGGGCCACCGACCGCGTATGGGATAAATGACAATTGTTGTAGGTAAATAACATTTATCAAATTTTGTCTATGAGTTGTATTTTTTGAAAAAAAAAGAGAGACAATGTCGGTTGATCTATTTGTGATTTTCGTACATTATGTATGACAAAATATGTTAGATTGGCAGTAACAGTTTGCGATCGTCGTATGTTGTTATAGTGCAAGAAAATTTGTGAAAGTTTATTTGAGAACGATTGGGATAGCAACGATTGGTAAGTACAAAGATAAGCGATATTGTTATGCAACCGAGAATTCATATATGGAGGATAACTTATTTTTTCATGTTTATTGGATATCTTGCTACGTGGAAGAATTGAATGCAAAAAGATGAGGACAAGTGCTTTTGTGAATTAAAATAGACTTCATAATAAAGCTCAATGTAACACGGTGCACAGGGTTTGGTTACATGCATAAGAAAGAGCATCATGCACGATGTAATAAACCGAAGTACTCCTATGATACATATGCCCCTTTTTGGAATGGAAATAAATTCGACCTTGGGAGAACTAGTGTGGAATGTCTCAATCTACTGCGTGGACTGGGGGCCATTTTTCCTTCCTTACGAGCTCGGCGTTGAACACTTTGGCGGCCTCTGTGGCCTTGCCGCCATTTTCCTCTTTTTCACGCGCTTCCTCTCGTGAGCCTCACGCTCTCTGTGCGTGCACACCTCGAGATGATATTTCATCTTCCGACGTATACGCTCAGTTTGCTCGTTGTTGCGGTGCTCCTCCTCCCGGATCTCGCAGGCCCTTTTGACATATGACTCCTCAAAGTTGAGACCTCACTGGTCATGTAGGTGGATCTCTAGGTCAATCCACTTGCGGTAACCATATAACAGTTCTGGGGACTGCGGGTAGATGGGAGATATTGCTAATGCGTACTTTAAAAGAGAAATAGTAGGGGAGACACACTGTAACTGGCCCTTACCGGCTACTGACAACTACTCGTGTCCCGACGGTGATTGGGATAGTCACAGGAGTAGTTTGCGCAACCCCAATAACACATGTCCAGGCTGAGCCACTACTTAGAATTGAAAAACTTGCATGGTTCCCTGCACCAACAGAGGGGCGGCGTCTCTCCCTCGGGCGGGTGTTGCAGTGAACACTCGGTTGGAACGTTCAGGATGAGGTTGCTACTACGGGGCGTCATTATGGGGAGCTGACCTCTTGGCACACTCTGCTTGTTCGGTCCAGGCCGCCACAGCCTTTGCATGTTCGCCGCGAGTAGCAGCAGACCTTGCTAGTTGGCGGGTCTCCTCCCATTGTTTCATTATCTTGTCCCGTTGCTTCTTTTGCCTCTTGTCCATCCTGACATGGTGAAGCAAACTCTGGTGTAGTGTTGGATTTGACCGTGTAGTGCTCTCTTCTAGATCTCTTTCACCTTATTTTATAAGACAAAGGGTTGGCATGATATGCTTATTTTCATGTGAGTAGCCTGCGGGGCATAGTGATACCCTGTCTTTTGGAAAACTTCCTGGTGAAAAGCTGCCCTGGTAGGAAGGCAATAACTCTCACAATAGGAAGGTCGAGTAGCAGTGAGACGTCATGCAGAGTAGGGGCCATTTCCCCGAATGGGAAGTGGAAAGTGCGCTTCTCTGGCCGCCAATGGTCCACCAAAGCTGTCAGTAGGGAGTGGACAAACAGGAAGCGTCGTGACTGCTCCGCACCGTCTTCCCCACCCATAGGTGGTGGCAGACCATCCTCGTCTGTGGCCTACACCATCTAGGTAAGAGGTAGTAGTCTGGCATCGCTCATCCTGTGAAGCAAAAATAGGTCAATACACAACCTACATATGGCGAGCAAACAACATCGTAGTAGTGCAAACCTGGCTGTCCAGCGTGGGTTTAGCCTCCAGGCTACTTGAGGTGTGCGCGTGCGGACCACCCCCAAGTCCGTCGCCTCCTACGCGCTTCTAGGAGGTGGGACATGTTGTGAAGCACGATGCAGCCGGTCGACATGCTCATCCAGGAGGCCATAAGGCCAGTCTAATATGTGAAGTTCATGAGCCATACCTGTAAAATAACTTCAAGTTAGCATTTATGCGGAACAAAAAACATCGAATGTAAAGTTGCGGAAAATATAACTTCTAAAAAAACAAACAAAACAATACTAGGCTAATTGCACAATACTTACAACAACATTGAAAAGGGGAAATATCATAACACTTGTACACATGGTGCATGCAACGTACGATACAATTACTATGGCACTACGTACATGAAATGTGCCAACTAACAAGTACAATTACAATATACAATGATTTGTAGTCTTGAAGGCACTTTGCATACTCCAACAACTAGTTGCAGAAACCATATCGGTCTGCCTATTCATCAGCAGGTGTCATGCATCGTCTAGCTGTGTACCCTTCTTGACCGCAATGCCCGCAGCGTCTACCTAGTGCTCTGGCTTGCACTTCGTCTATATCATTTGTAATACAATGTTTCTATTGCTAACCCTTCCCACTCTTTAGCATGTGAACATCCGAAATCCAGGTCTCCCTACAATAGCCAAGGTGGCGAAGTTCCCCACAACCCTGAACCCTTAAGCTCGCCACACCACGCCTGCATCACCCTCTCCTTGAAAAAGTACCCAGACATGAAGTTCGAAGGACCCATGCCCATAGTCCCGCATACGGTGAGGACATGAGAGTATAGCTTATGTAATAGTTTCGGCTTGTTGCACGAGCAGTTAGGTTCATTTACATGATCTCTAAGGCATACCTTGAGGGTAACAAGAGCAGAAGTCGTCCCAAATCCGGCTCTATCCCGAAGGAGAATGTCGAAATGATGCTTCCTATTGCCCATCATGTGCACCGTATGCAATTGGCCCTTCTCTATCTTCTCCTCCATGTATGCCGTGATTTTTGAGGAGTACGATGTTTGTGGGTTGGCTGCATGAAGTACGATATTTGCATGCCTTTCTTTGAAATAGCCGATTGTACTATGCAGAACACCTTCCACGAAGGCGATGAGGGGCTGAAAATGAAAGCCCCTGAGAACCTAATTGTACATCTTGGCAAAGTTAGTCATCATTATGACGTACCTCGCATTGTCCGTGGTGTGTAGCAGGAACCATTTCTCCAATAGCTCTCCCTCAATCCACTACGATAAGCACTTAATGTTCTGTGAGCTCCTTCTCGGATCAGCTGTGTCAGGCTCAGCCAGTGCTGTGAGGCATTCGGGTTGTGCTGCCCCAAGCATGGTCGTTCCCTTGTTCCTCTCGTCGACGTGCTTCCTGTTGTACTCATCCAACAACGCCCACAAAGCGTCAAATTTTTTCTATTAGTTCTGCATAGCTAGCCTCTTGAACAGCTTCATAAATGGTTGCTTCAAGAACCGCTTGAAGAAGTTGGCCCCCAGGTGACGAATGCACCATCTGTTCCTCAATTCCGACTAAGTGAAGGGCTCATCGGGGTCTTTCTGAAGTTTTCGTATGACCTTCACTATCTCGGAGTGGCAATCATAGATTATGACCTTCACTATCTTGGAGTGGCAATCATAGATTACGCACACACCAGGACGAGCACCGACACCCCTTCCAAAACCGCTCAAGTCAACACCGTTCAGACCTTAATGAATGATGCTGGCACCGTAATGCACTTTCAGTGTAGTGGGTATCGGCATTGCTAATGTCTACGTGCAAATATTTTCAATGTTGCAACTAGTTAAATCGCATCACACATTATGGAAGTACTGATGTACCGTAATTTACATTTCAACGATTGTTCGCTTATCATGACCAACTACACTACCCTCATAGCATAGCCCATACTTATTCGCACCGACACTCCTCCCATTCCTCTGACCCAATACGCATGAACTCCCTAACAGCTCCCTCGTGCACCAACGCCACTCTTCTCTCACTGTTCGAGCTCTCTTCTACTCTAAATATATCCTAATGGGTTTCAACAATTTACATGATATATTAATTTAAATGCCAATATACTAGTTATAATGGTACGCATAATTTTTAAATGTACTAATGACATTATATTCATTCATAATTAATCATAAATGTTACGTATTAATATTTTGCACAAAGCGAACTATTTACTTCGTATAAAAGTATTGACTAAATTTTTAATAATAATTTTCTACGGATACTTATTTTGTACATAACATTGACTAAATTTTCTACAACTATAATTTTATACGAATGCTAATTTGTTATGGATATTAATTTTCTATAACTATTTTCTCTAAAATTTCTACAATATAAGTTTATACGAATGCTAATTTTCTATAACTATATTGACTAAATTTTCTACGACTATTTACTTCAAACCAAAGTTATGCTATTCTTTTCTACAGCTATAATTTTCCACGGATCTTAATTATACACTAAACAAACTATTACCTCATACAAAAAATATTGACTACAAAATACACAAAATCTTACCTCACGGAAGTAACAGAATCTCTCCTTCTTCCTCTCCCTCTCCTCTTCTCTCTTTTTCTTCCCTCTTCTCTTCTCTTCTTTGTTTCCCTTCTCCCTTTTCTCTGCGTGGTGGCATCGGCGGATGAAATGGCCGGGGCTCGACCGAGCGGTCAATTTATATGCGTCTCCAATCGTCGAAGGGTTGGGTGACTGATCTTGCAGTCATCTAACGGTTGAGTGGCTGGTCGCAATCGCCCAACCCTTCGGCGACTGCAATTATGTCGCCCAAAGGCCCACGGACAACCTATGTATCGTACGGCTATTGGGCGACAAGTTCTAGTCGCCCACTGGTTCAGTAACTGGAGGTCATTTCTGTTATTTTAAATAAAAATAAATTATTTACAAAAAAATTCCCAAGATCGGTATCTCATATTCTTCTATTCGTGGTACGTATTGACTAGTGCTTTGCTCAGATGTGAAATAAAAGGCAAAATTGGTTCCAGTGCACTCCGATAATGTGTAAGATTTTGATAGCGAGCAATGCGGAATCATGGGTTTTTTCAACACTATTTTGAAATCATGTGCTTTTGGATGGGTTTTTTTGGGGCTGAGACTTATAACTTATGACTGGTTTTTGAATTCTAATCCGTTCGTGAGAGGCAGCACGTAGAGAGAAATAGCCGCATGTGATTTTGGCCGATACATGTAACATCCTGAAAAATGATATTAAGGAAATGTGAAGTTATCAATTATAATTGTATTGTATTTCCGTTTGCTTTTGGAGTTATAATATTTTCTTAAAATTTGGCAAAAGATTTAAAAGATAAAAGGAGCAAGAAGGAAAACCCACACATGAAATAACAAGAAACTAAGAATTGTAGACACGAATGAGAAGATGATCCGAAGATCTGAAGGAAGAAACCAAGTTAAAAATATACCACCTCATTGTGAAAACTAGTATAAAGAGCAATACAAAAATAAAGGAATAATAAAGTAGCCAAGAGGAAATATATAGGAAGGCAAGTAAATGTATATATGTGAATATATATATATATATGTAAGTAAAATAGATATATGTACACATATAAACCAGAGAATAAATAAGAATGAGTATGCATGTATATACCAGGATACATATATATATACAGAGGTATGTATATACATATTCAAATGCAAAAGCAAAAATGAAAAAAATGCAATGGGGTGGGAGCGGACCAGGACCGGCCGGCCAGTGACCCACCCCACCACCTTCCCTCAGCGCGCCCACCTTCCTCCTCCCCGCCGAAGGGCACCCCCATTTCTTTGTTTTCTTCCTCCTTTGTCTCGCAAGTTCCAAACAGGGGGCTGAACCCTTTTGGCCGGATCGACGCCGCTTCGGACCGAAGGACCGCGGCTCGCCCCGAACTCATGCCTGCAAAGTCCACCGCCGTCCCGTCGGGGGTCGCCTCCCCGCTATGCCGCGCGCGCCTCGTCGTCGGCGTATTCCGCCCCCTGCGCCCGTTGAAATGGCGCCCCGGCCGAATCCACGCTGCAGCCGAAATCCCTCCCTCTCGTCGGGCGTGCGGCGCAGTGCTGCAGTCCCCCAGCGCCATCACCCCCGAATCCCAGGAATCCCGCGCCGTAACTGCCTCCACCGCCCACGACATGACCGCCCGGGCGGGAGCACCGTTGCTAGCCCCGCTCGGCCCTCTATAAGGACCCCCGAGCGCGCTCTTGAGTTCCCCACGCTCCGTCCTCCCTCTCACCAAAACCAATCGAGCCAAGAACCCGTAAGCCGCCGTCGGTCGTGCTTCTTCCCCAACCCCGACCACGGAGCTTCCGTTGATTCAAGCCGCGGGAACTCAATACCTCCTACCCACACCACCTCCAGAGCACCGCCGATCGACACCCGGTCTTCCCTGAGCCTCCCGACGACCCTACGACGCCGGCGCCGACGACCCTCCCGAATCTCCGCCACCGCTCGCCGCCGGGCCATCTCGGGCCTCCCGGACCGACTCCACCACCTCCGACACCTCTCGACTTCGGCAACGTGTTTTGCCCTTCATCGCACCCCTCCGGTCACCCTCCGCCGACGACACCGCGCCCGACCGCCCGAGCTCGCCCGACCTCCTCCCAAGCCTTATTCAAAGAGCCGCCGCCTCTCGATCGAGTAAGGCCGTGTGCTCGGGTGGCTAGCGCGTGCAAACTCTTGCGATCGGCCGGGTCGAATTCCCTCGCACTTTTAGTTGGAATTTCTTTTCACGTGATCGCTAGGAGTATTGGTATAAGGGATTAATCGACCCGTATAGGATAAGCAACACTTGGAGTCTCACCGCTAGCGCGAGAAACTCTCTTCCCCGGTTCCCGGCGCGGCGTGCTCGAGCCTGGCCGCGCTGGTTGAAATTTTTCTTTAATCCCGGGTGACAGTGGGCCCCACTGTCGTGATCAGAACTAAGCGGCTCATCGTGGTGGGCCGCATGTCAGTGGCCTCGGGTTAGAAATAAATTGATAAAGTAACCCCGGACCCACCTGTCATAGGTACAACGCAGAAAATAATAAATTACTGAAAATGAATTAAAAATAACTAGTGGGACCCACATGTCAGACTTTTCCCAATTTCTGGGATTTTTATGAACTGAGGACTTTAAATGCTTGTAACTTCTTCATCCTAACTCCAAATTAAGTGGGACAAATTTCTAAATTCATCTAAATTCGAGAACTAGCAAATGAAACCAGAACCATAATTTTTAGAGTCTATTTGAATTTCTGGTGACTTTTTGAGTGATTATTGCTTTTCTTTTATTTGGGTTTTTGCACGATTAAATAGCGACGAGGTCCGGCCACCCGCTGACGACACCGCCGCCCGACCGCCCGAGCCGCCCCGACCTCCTCCCCAAAGAAGAAGAGGAGGTTGATCAAGATTTTAGATACGGTAGCAGAGAATGCTAAGAATCAACCTACCCACTTATGCTGAGTTCAATGAAACCATCGTACCAAGGAAAGGGCCACCTGGGAGCATGAAGATCAGCTAATGAAAGATTAACCGTACCTATTCGCGGCTTAGGCTGAATCTCGGGGTCGAGATTCTTTTTAAGGGGGGTAGATTTGTAACATCCTGAAAAATGATATTAAGGAAATGTGAAGTTATCAATTATAATTGTATTGTATTTCCGTTTGCTTTTGGAGTTATAATATTTTCTTAAAATTTGGCAAAAGATTTAAAAGATAAAAGGAGCAAGAAGGAAAAACCCACACATGAAATAACAAGAAACTAAGAATTGTAGACACGAATCTGAGAAGATGATCCAGTATACGAAGGAAGAAACCAGGTTAAAAATATACCACCTCATTGTGAAAACTAGTATAAAAGAGCAATACAAAAATAAAGGAATAATAAAGTAGCCAAGAGGGAAATATATAGGAAGGCAAGTAAATGTATATATGTGAATATATATATATATATATATGTAAGTAAAATAGATATATGTACACATATAAACCAGAGAATAAATAAGAATGAGTATGCATGAAGTGGTAGTTATACACCTAATAAAATGCATTGATTAGGATTCGGGCAAGAAATTGTCCCAAGCATCACTTTTATTCATGAGGAATTGAATTGGCGGTCATGACGGAATGACTGGTATATGTTGGTATGATTACTTTATGTTCTGAAAAACCCCAACATGCTTAAACATCCAGGCGGATTGGTTCGAGGGTGTGAATGTGTGGTGCGGTGGAAGCACAAAGTGGGTTAGTGGTAGACCGCCGGATACCAATAAGGACCGAATCTTGTCATGTCAACCCGTGTACAACAAGACAACCACAAGTCTGTAAAGTAACGAACTCAGATAGTTTATACTATAATTTACATGTAGACTCTGTCTTAAAAAACACACTATTTAACGGTAAGTGACTATAGAAATAAAAGCTAAAGCCTAAGTATAAACCCAAAGAACTGAGCCTTTGACTTTCAGAGTTCGAGGGGGTGGAGGGAGGTACAAGACTAAAAATTTCCAAATTACCCTCTTTCAATCGTGGTTATCTATCCCTGTCTGGATGTTGCTCGCGTAGGCCTGTAGACGAGCCAATATTGAGCGAGCTTACTTGCCCACACTGGAGCTCAGTACAGGTTCAAGTCGAGCTCAAGTAAGTCTAAAATTGCTTCTGAGCTTAACATAGGCTTGAACTCAGCTCGATCAAAGCTTAACCGTAGCTTAAGCTCACTAACTATTAAAATGTCTTTTACATGCATCAATTTTCAACAAACAAAAATAGAAAAAAATTATCACAAGTTCACATCATAAACACTTCAAACAAAAATTTAAATTTAACATAAACACGTCAAGATATACTATCGAAGCATCAATCTGCACCTTCATAGTAGCACGCCACCCTTGGTTGTCCACGCCAATTGCTTCTCGAGTACTATTGCTGGTGCGCCTTCGTAGTGCCAGCTGAGTTGCCTTCTCACGCGAGTGCCAAGCCATGTCTCACTACCACCTGTCATTTTCCTCCCCATTTGGTCATCATCGTCTCCATGAGCCACCTCACCCAGCCATGCCACCACCTCACGTCGAGCTGGCTTTGCCCCCTATTGGCAGCCTCATCTCACTTGCTTTCTTCCTCGCCTTTGATTCAGTGTCAATGCTGCCCAGTTCTTCTCTCTCTGATTTTCGAGGATGAGGGGATCTGGTTGCCTTTTTTTAGGTTCCACTTATTTCGGTTTAAGAGTTTTTGGTTTATTTTTTATTATTTCTAAATTTCATTTTTTTCTAATTTTTTAGCATTTTTGAGTTTTTGCCGGTTCTTTTTCCCGCATTTATTTGCATTGTTCGTAATAGGCTAACCTGTTTTTTTCTATTTTTAATTTTTTTAAGTTTAGTTACGCCAAATAAGCCGCCATCAGTTACAGTGTAATTTCAATCAGTTACAGTGTAATTTCAGTTATAAGCCAGCTTATTTCAACCCAACCAAGCGGCACCTCGCCTCCTAGTCCTTCTGTCTTCATTATACGAGGACGAAGAGCATGGATATAATAAATGGGGACAATATTTTTTTAGTTGACGCCATTCTGTCTCTTGAAATTGAAGAGAACATACTTTATTGACAAAGGTCTCTACGAGAAACAAACGTGATTTTATATCAGAGAAAAACTAGAATGGTATACGGTTTCCTCCTCAACCAACAGGATAGCCTCCCCTTCCTGATCTTCCGCTGGTGACGCCACCTCCCCTTCCTCCTCTTCAATTGCTGTCATCAGCTCTAGCTCTGGATCTAGTGACAGGGGAGCGCCACCATGACTACGGATTCACCACGCCACCTAGATGTAGGGGAGGTCGGGAAGGTGGTGGCCTGATGGTGAATGGTGGCAGAGCCCGTTGGGCGGCGGCGGAGGCGGTGGGTAGTGGAGGAGAGAGGAACGGGCAAGACGACTAGTGTTATGAATATTAGGTTGGGTGGGATGGTGGCGGCAGGGGAAAGGGAGACGGCGAGGCGGTGAGATCACCGCCGGCCATCAGTGGTGGAGGAGGGGGCTAGGGAGGCTGAGGTGGGATGCGGAGCTGTCTACGCTGGAGAAAATAGAGGAGAGGAGGGGAAGCGACGAGGAGGAAGACGGAGAGGGCACCGAAGATAAGAAGGATGGGAGAGAGAGTAGCCAAGAGGCTATTCTGTTGGACCCTAATCTAACAGGATAGTGTTCTGTTGTTGCTTTCTTCGTATTGATATCGGGCAAAGCCACAATTTTGTATCGTCCGTCACGAAATGCCACACAAGTGTTCTATAGCCATTTTTGTTTTTAAATACATGGTGTCTTAGTTGTAACGGTATTTGTAACATCAACTAGAGTCGGGTGAATGCTTGTGCTATATTTTGCGTCGTTCCAATTTTCTCAGTCATTTTTTTCCAGAGAGGAGAATTCGCTTGCTAGTTGTCATTTGCACAATTGCACGCAGCAAATCCACAATCTAGATTCCAGATATAACCTTGAACGTGTGCCTATACTGACATTTGTTCGTGTGCCTATACATTTGTTGCCCCGATGAATATATAAAATACTACAGTTGTGCATTAAAATAACCGGTCTGGAAATTTTCCACTACTCTTGCCGCCACCGCGCTCGTTAGAGACTCCACAAACTCCGCATCATTCTTGAGCAAATTCACCATTTCCACCATTAAAAGCTTCTGAAACTCGGGTGTAACCACCTCCCTCGAGATGGCCTCCACGCTCGATCCGGACCCTTGGTTCGTCAGATCAAGGGTGATCGTCTGGCCTGACGAGTTGATGGAGATCGAGCAGGGCAGCGACCCGGCCTGGCTCGTGGACCCGCTACTGACAAACTCGCTCAACGTAGGTTGAGCATGGTTGTGTTCGCCCTCGTAGGTCGCCACTAGCATTGACGCGTCCTCTGCGCTTCTCTGCACCTACGGGAAAGGATCCAAATCAAAATTCAGCGAAACGACACGAATCAGATGTGAAGCGCTCTAAATCAAAATCCAGCGAAACTACACGAATCGAGTGTAAATTTGGGAAATCCTTCTTTTGATATAGTTTGCACCTTCTTCTTCACGGGACAAGAAGGAGCGAATGCGCAGCGGAAGTAGGCTCTGGGGTACGGGTTGTCGCGCGTCACCTTCTGCCCGTACTTCCTCCATTGGTAGCCGTCCTTCACCGTCTGCATGCGCGCGCGCGGGGCAAGATTAAGGGAACTCAGAGAAGTAAACATGCATGACGATTGGCAAATGGCAATGCGTTGCGCAAGTGCTTCGACTCACGAGGTTGGTGTCCGCGTCCGACGGCTCCGCGCGCACGCAGACCGTCCGGACCCTGGGGCGCGGCTCCGCCGTCGGCTCTCTGGGCGAGCCGGCCGTCGCTCCGGCAGCCTCCTCTCCCGCCGCATTGGCAGGGCCGCTCGGCGCCGTCGCGGTGGCGACGGCTGACGCCGGCGGCGTCGCGAGAGCGCGCAGGTGGGGGTGATCGGCGAGTATGGTGTCGAGCGTGCCGGCCAGCCTCCGGTTCTCCTCGCGCACCCGCCTCAGCTGCTCCTCAAGATCCTCTGCCTGCTCAACGTTCATGCATGCACGGACATCTCTCGAAATTTAGTCACAGATTAGCAACTGCGGATCAATGCAAAATTAAATGGATTGCAGCAGCCAGCGAACGATCATCAACAGGTAAAAGGATCATATCGTGGACCGACCGGGGACCGCCGGCCGAAGAGCGGGAGAAGTCCGGCGCCGTCGGTCGGAGATGAGCCGTCGCCGTCGTCCTCCATAGCCGAAACAGCAGTGTACTGGGAGTATATAGCTAGCTATGTGCACACGTTGCAGTTGTTTCCGAACGTGAGGAAACGTGAAGTTTGTGCAACGATGGCGCGGGTCATGCCATATAGGAAACGCCGGTGCTTGCAGCTCTCGTGTTTGCCTTTTCCATTGACTTGACCGATGGATGATCGACCAAATGTGCTCACCATCACATACAAATCCCGTTTTAAATTTTCAAGGGGTCTGATAGGACCGATTTTTGAAAAATCAGTAGTTTTTGGATCGAAATTTTCAAATAAAATCAGATGAAATCAATCATAAATCGAAGTAAATCAGATTAACTCGGTGTAAAACAAAATATTTAAGATCGATTTATAACCTAACAGGAGATGATCAATAGAACCGATTCAGCCGATTCCCATAACCATTTCATACATGTCATCAGCCATGAAGTCCCGGAGAACGTAGGCTTGGTTACGTCGGTCGTTCACAAAAAAATTCTCTGAAATGGAGTCATAGCACGTCAATTTGAGCTGTTGTCTTAGATATTTTGGCCTAGCTGTAGACAATTAAGCTGACGAATTAACCGGATAGCTTGCACACGTAGGTGGCGACCACGTCATCGCGCTCGGCATAGATGATATAGATGGATGGATAGGACAAATTGACCAAACGTCATATGTGTGATCACACCGGAAGAAAAACTCTTTTTGGTAACGCGTTGTGGTCAGCTTTCTCCAGCACACCCCCTCGTGTAATTTTATTCGTATGCAGTAATTTCCTTGCTCCGGTGCAGCACGGGGGGTGAGATATTCCGTGTTAGGCCACATTCCAAACATAGATGGTGCCAAAAGTCGCATAGAACACAATGTTTTTATTTTTATTTTTTTAATTAAATATAGCAAAAAAAACTAACAGCCGTTATAATATTAAAGATGGAACGAACTAATCAACCATTAGAAACGTAAGACTAACAACCTTGGCTGGAAATAAATTAAAGAAAATTATCCTTTCCTTACCTTGCCATTAGCGCATGTTTGTATACTATATCCTCTGGGACTGACATGGAAGGAAGGAGGAGAAAAACGAACGGGTCAACGGCGGTTTTTTTTGGGAGGTGCATGCTAACCTCCTATTTGATTTTTCCCATTGAGCAACAGTAATCTCGTATTTTTGACGATGCGAATATTTGTCTGTGTGGGTCCTCAATTCATCAGCAACTTTCTAGTGCAATCGGAGCTGATACGGATAGATTTTGCTTATCTCATATCCTATTTTATTTTTTTTCTCAAAATCTGAGTCGGATATGGATAGTACCGGATACAAATACAAATAGTCTCAGTCATGAATGTAGAGAGAATACATATCCCTCTGAATATGGTTAGTTTCAGTTACGAATATGTAGTCGGATAATACATGAAAACAAAAACCATCTAGACTGCATGTATAAGGATTAATCAACCATACCGCACATCCAAAACATAACTACATGAGTAAGTTAGCAAGCAAATTTAACTACATCACACGATAACAGAGGCTATTTAAGCGAGTAGTAAATAGTAATTAGTAAGTACTGTCTAGCAAGTAGGTAATAGAGGTTAGTTAAGCAAGTAGTAGTTAGTAAGTAGCAAGTTACAACTCTCACACCTCACACAGTCTAAAATTCAACTAGCCATAGCCAAGTACATCACTAATTCATTTAACTTCATTACATCACAAGTTCACAACACAGGAGTATAGGCTAACGGTACAAAAGACTTGTCTAGCAGCAGTTAGTAGCAAGCCATCTCTGAGCATGCCTGAGTAGAACTCAGCCTCGTCATCATCTCATCCTACAAAAAAAAATCAATTGACACCCAAAAAAATAGTGAAAAGGAATTTGAAATGAGGGAGGGAGGTCGGTGGCCAAGGAGGGTGACGGAGAGGGAGAGCGGTGAGGGAGGGAGGGTGGCAAGTCGGCAAGGAAACCGTAAGAGAAGGTGGTGACCGGTGAGGGAGTCAGAGCGGCCACAAGAATGAATGAGGATGATGGGAGGTTAGGGATAACTGGATAGGGTTACTGGGTTAGGAGAGTGGAGGAGAAATTTTCTAATTTTCTATTGTCTATTGTTATTGGATATGTTATCGAATATTTTACCAGATAGTTTCGACTAATTTTCCGGATAGCTCCGAATATGACAGACACATCATCCCGAATTCATTTCCATATCCAATAAAACTATCTGGCTCTAACTCCGAAATCCGATGAAATTCCTAGATATTCGATTTCACACTTTGAATAAATTTTGAATTTATTCGGATGGACGGATGAACGGCCGAGGACCATCCACTCGTTTGCACCCCTACCAGTTTCTCGTTATTCCTCTTTTTCAAATTTCACCGGTTAATCAAACGTACACTTGTTTGGATGATTTTAAGCCCTCTCGACAATTCGTACTGGGTTTTTTCGTGCAGTTGGGAAGCGCAATCTTGCTATTGATTTTGCTAGTGGACGGACAGTCGGACACCTCTCGACCGTGCGGCAGCTGAGGCCGTCGCCGGAGAGGCCAACGGCAAATCGAAGAGTATTCCTCTGAGGTTGGTAACCGGCAACAGGAGCAGAGCACCTATCTCGCCCGCACATCCTCGATGGAGTAGACAGCCCAGCGTTTGGAGATAGATCGGACCGCGTACCGGTTTCGCCCGCGCACGCAAGCCCACAACCATCGGCGCCATCCTGCGCCGGCTCGTGAGCCGGGCCGGTTGCTTGAACTGGGCCGTGCCATGCTGTTCGAACTGGGCTGGTACACGGACTAGGCCGGTTGCTTGACCTGGGCTATTACCGTGCTCTTTTATATGGGCCGGTGCCATGAGCCCGACCTTGGTTGCTCATCGCCGCTGCTTTACGTGTCTTCTAAAGGAGGAGTTGTTACCATAAATAGCACTGTAATTATTTTTTTAAATTTAGTATTTAGATATTTATTTTTATAAATCTATCCTCTTCATTAGACCTATCGAGATTGGTAGTACATGTCAAGCTTCCCTGTCTGCCGAGCGAGGGGAGCTCAGCATGTTGCCTTAATTAGAGCTAATCGTATTTAATTAGTGCTAATTATAAGCTTTACTTAGCGCTGATCACAGCATTAAATGTCGCGGGTGTGCTGCCGCAGAGGGGTGCACCTATTGCCAAGTTGAGGAGCTCGGCAGGTGTTGTCGAGCTATTGTAGCTCGATATGCACTTACTCGGTAGATATAACAAGAGAGTTAAATTTGTAAAAATGAATGTTCGAGTGCTAAATTTGAAGGAAAAAATAGCTATAATACCAAATACTATTTATGTTTATGTGAATAGTTCTAAAAAAATAGCAGGGATAATTCTAAAAAACAGCAGGGAACACGAGACTCAACAACGGTGGCGTGGCAGCTCCAAGCGGTTTTCAGGTAGTCCCCATGGGTCACGGGGGCACGGATGTAGCGAGTGGCTTGCTTAGGACACAGCATATGCAGCAAGCAGCACGACAGCCGCTTCGCGAAGCCACTCCACCGCTCCACGCAGAAGCAAAGCAAGCACTGTCTTTTGGTGGTAGCAGGCTGCACCGGCATTCACTTCAGCGTTGTCCTCCCGAAGTGATCGCCGCTAGTTGCTTGTACTCCATTGTGTGGCTCGCTCGCATCAGGTCAGGTTTCTGCACGGGATAATGGCGAGCTCAATCCACACCGTGTGTCGTTTCGTAGCACTGTAGGTAGGTCCGTAGGTGGGCACCGCTGGTTGCTCAGCTCCATTTTCGCAAGAAACCAAGGTTGTTCTCTGCAAGCTTCGCTTCATCAGTTCTTCAGCTCGCCTGCCTCACTGGCTCGCTCACTGTTTGCCTCTGTGCCACGAGCCATGACCATATGCTGTGCTAAAATGCGTTTAAGTGTACGGAGAGCCTGGTTTTCGTACATAGCCACAGGGTAGTTGGCGATATAGGATGAGTTCCGATGCTGAGAGCGTGAGACGGCGACAGTGCGCAGCTCCAGATTCAGGTTTGATCTTGACAGAAGAGGGTGAAAAAAAACATTCTCTCGAGTGGTTTTGCTGGCGCGCGAGTGCAACGCTCACACCCAAAGAAAATCTTATAAACCTGGGCCAGATGCCCACGTATTATCATCGTACTGTGAGATTGTGTAGAGATCATTACGTGGCTTCTGATGTATTATTGACAACTATTGTATGAGAATTGATTTTGTGAAAGATTGCAAAATTAGCCAAGTGTTTCATTCGGTTCTAGAAGGACCATTCGAGTGGACATAGATTAATTTCAAAGGATTAATTTTTAAGTGTCTCTCTGGTCCTAAAAGTATCACAAGGATTATTTGAATGGACATAGACTAATATTTAAGTGTGAGTCCCTAGTCCTAGAAGGATCATTCGGTTGGATATGGATTAATTTTGATGGACTAATTTCAATATGTGTTTCTCTCCAGTCCT
Organism: Dendrocalamus sinicus; assembly: GCA_036346575.1. Lineage (NCBI taxonomy): Eukaryota > Viridiplantae > Streptophyta > Magnoliopsida > Poales > Poaceae > Dendrocalamus > Dendrocalamus sinicus. The sequence continues at coordinate 8,708,514 of CM070666.1, read as the reverse complement.
AAGAGGACCAGTCGACCAATTCCTTGAGTAAGAAGGACTAACTTTCAGGTAGGAGAACCATCTTCCTTGATGGGGTGGAAGGTCCATCAGCACTATATTTATTTGCCTAGAAGGTTTTTGAGAGCGTATGAGTTGTGCTTTGTGTTAATGGCTTTAGGATCGATGCATATAGGTTGCACGATGTATATTTTGACTAACATGAGTCAAGTGCATGACACTTGTTCTTGACAACAATTACTTAGTCTTTGCTTGTGTGTGTTTGCTTAGAGGACAATGTCGGTCAATAACGAAGAGACCAAGACTAAGTTAGAAGAGCTTAGATCTAAAATGGTAGTGGTTGGCTGGTTGCCATGTGAGGTCACGTGGCTCAAGTAAGGATGAAGAAAGATAAGAACCATAGAGATGCAAGTTGGTGCATATGGTGTGCCAAATGACTTGATCTAGTTCAAGTGTGGTGGTGGTCCGGTGGAATCTGGAAGTGAGAGAGACTTGACGGCTACATGGTAAGTCATTAGAATATCAAAGCTATGTATCAAAGCATGTGGATTGCTTCGAAATGAAGGAAAGGAAAAGATAAGATGAAAGGCATTTTGGTAAAGTGCCAAATACCGAAAAAGCTTCAAGCTTCAAGTGACCGACGGAGATGGAAGCGATTTAAGTAAAGGAAGGTGAAAGATCAAGTGAATTTGGATATCGGAGCTTCAAGCAGTCATGCACTTTGAAAAACGTGCATGCGTGTATTGAGTGAATAAAACTTGTTTGTTAGTGGGCTTCACGGGTCTTGTTATGTATTAGGGTTTGTGAGAGAGTGGTAGACTTAGCTTGTGCTATATAAGGCGGATGAAAGGTATCACTCCATCCTAAGCCTTGAGAGAGAGATTAGCCTATGTTTAGGTTATGTGTGAGAGAGAGAGCTTGAGTAGGTTATCCTAGTGGCTTTTGTCCTCTATGTGAAATGGCCGTAAAACTTTCTTCTTCAAGTGGAAATAGAGATCTCAAATTCGTTCAAGTATTTATGCTCTTGTTTTTCAATGTGGTTTTTTTTATTTAGTTGTGTTCTTGTCTTTTCTTCTTCTCATCTTGATCAAGCTTTGTAATAAGGATGTGTAAGAGATGATGTAGGCTCTAGGAGCTCATTTCCCATCCATTTAGGCATATTTAAAGCATGGTCTTGAAGTTTGCTTGGTTTTGGATTGAGAAGGATGCAAATTATGGTCTCTCATTTCAAGGGGTTTTTGTTTGGTTCTTACTAGGATTTGGAGTGCTAGGACGTGTGGAAATCATCCTTAGTCATGTTGATTTGAATCCTCCTCCCATGAGCTAATCTTAATCATGATTTTTGGTTCTAACCCGATTTTGATTCTTCTCATCATTGGAAGCGAAAAGGTTCGATATTTAAAAAGTTCTTGCTAGATCCATTCATGTCTTAGACTCCTTAGGATTTGATCTTCCCATAGTCCAAGTTATATGCGTTTTGGAGCCTTGATTTGAGGGCTGTCGAAGTTCTTACATGGTTCGTATTCTCTTTCTCTAGGTGGACCAAATTTATCTTGATGGACTATCCTCCTGTCTAGGTGAACTAATTTTTAACCTTCCTGGATCATACTCCTGCAAGAGGTGGACCATCCACCTTGGCATTGTGAGTGGTCTTTCTATACCATTCTCAACGAGGGGTAGACCATTCACCTTGGGGTTACGTGTTAGTTTTAATTAACAAAAAGTGTTGCATGTAATTTAATGGATTAATTCTAATTATGAAAGATCTAGTGTGATGATTGCTAGATTTAATGTATTAGAATTATTGGGTTTAAAATCCCTCTTGTCTCCCTTATAAAAGTATTATATGTGTGTTCTTGTACGAGAGAAAATTAAATCTAATAGTGCAATTAATATGAAGGGCATTTATAGATGCATTATTGGCCATTAAGAAAGCACTTCATTGCACAAGTAGGAAGCATGACTGCATGCATGCATGTGGTTGGTGGCTGGGGAACAACCGAATATGTCGGTTGCCAAAGCGAAGCGTTTATTTCGTCGTTCTGAGCCAAGTGATTGATTAAATTGACTGCAGTATTTGTGCACTATAAATAGTGATCATTTGTCAAAGGAAAGGAATTAATCAATCATTGTTATATTGAGTAGACTTCTCATACAAGTAGTTCTTTGATCATAAAAAAAATGCTGTAAAGAAAAAGGAAAAACAAGAGAAAAGGTTTACTACACGAAGGAAAATTTAGTATAACATGGATCAAGGTATATTCATGCATATTTGAGGTTGAACAAAATAGTGGTGTAAATTATAGTTTCGGCTTACATTTGGTATCAGATAAAGGATATAATACTTTTTGTTAACCATAAAAGTTTTTGTTCTATTGTCTTAATGCTCTTTTATGGTCTCTTTGCATGATCATATGCAAAGTTTTGTTTATACTAATTTATATGGATTTTATACTGGACATAATAGTGTTTGTCCTAGTACATTAAAATAGCATATTCTTGTATTTGTTTCTTATGAAATGAAATACCAATTAAATGATCAATACATAGCACAAGTTAGTCGTCACCAAAGTGGCCTAACTAGAAAGTTTTTGAAATTTATTTGAGTATTTTCCTTTTGTCTGGTCGTATCGAATGCTGTTATAATGACCGTACAATTGAACCTATTAATTATAAAGCTTGGACATCGCCCAAAGGTGGATCATTGCTTATAATTAATAACATAAAAGAGATTGATCAACATTCTTGGTAACATGGATATCCAAAGATAGCATGTATAAAGATTTGAGTATGTTTGAAAAATCTATTAAAGGTTATCTTTTGATAGCTTTAAATTTTGTATTTAAAATTCATCCAAAGATGGTTTTAGATACATGTCTAAAAGTTTTCCTATCTGGATCTATTTTGGTCAAAAATATTTATTTTGAGCATGTTCTTTTTGCAGCCACTATAAACCTGTATGCTCAAAGTAGCGGGCTTTTAAAGTTTAATGGACTGAATTATGACGATTGGTACGAGCAAGTGCGTTTCCAATTGGCTGTTATGAAATTAGATTATGCATTGCTTATGGATAAACTAATCATCACTTAGGATAGTACGGATGATGACAAGTCTCTTTTAGAGACTCGGGAAAGGTCTAACAGATTGAGTTCGAATCTAATGCGTATGTTGATGGCTGAAAATGTTAAACCATCAATGCCTAAGACAGAAGATGCAAAAGAGTTAATGTTGAAAATTAAAGAATACTCTTAATCAAACATTACTAACAAGTCCATTATGGGGAGCCTCATGAGTGAATTGACGACTAAGAAATTTGATTGGTCACAATACATTCATGATCACATGACAAACATAGCTAATCTTGCAACAAAGGTGAAATCCATGAGCATGGACTTAAATGAGTCTTTTTTGGTTCAACTCATTATGAACTTGCTACTTTTGATTTTGGCAGTTCCAAATGAATTACAACACCATTAAAGATAAATGAAACTTTTCAGAAGGAAATGTTGTATTAGTTCAAGAGGAAGGGGGATTAAAGAAATACAGAGAAAATTCTGTCCATCTCACGGTTCATGAGGGTGTTAGCGGTAGTAAGGGAAAACCAGGGAAAAAAGGTAAAAAAAGGATAAGACTTCTAGATTTGTCAAGGAGGGCCAAATTCGTAAAGATATGAAGTGTCATTTCTGCAAGAAATCTGAACACTTCAAGAAAGATTGCCAAAAAGAAAGGTTTGGTTCGAAAAGAAAGGTACAATTATGTTTTTGTACGCCTTGAATTAAACCTTATTGAAGTTCCCAATAATATTTGGTGTTTAGATACTGGTGTAACTACTCATATTTTGCACATTTATAGGAATTCCTTTTGATCCAACCCATAAACGGAACTAAAATTTCTGTATATAAGGAATAGAATGAAGGCACAAATTAAAGGTATTGGGACATATTGCTTAATTCTATATTTTGATGCCACTTGGATCTTGAAAAGTGTCTTTATATTCTCGAATGTGCTAGAAATTTAGTTTTTTTGCAAAATTGGATAATACATGTTTTAAGTTTAAGATTGAAAGTGATGTATTTTCTTTATATAGGTGTGAGTGTTATTATGGTTGTGATACTCTATCTAAAGAATTACATCTTTTTAATTTTAATAATAGATTTATTGAATCTCTATTTAATATTGGTCTTTGTGTAGGCAATAAATGTAGCACACAGTGCCGAATGTGCACTGCGCGACTTCTGGCTGCCGTACGAAGCCAAGTGATTGGTTAAATTAACTGCAGTATGTGTGCGCTATAAATAGTGCTAATTTGTCAAAGGAAAGGAATTAATCAATTACTGTATTGCACTGAGTAGACTTCTCGTACAATTAGTTCTCTGACCATCAAAAATCGCTGTAAAGAAAAAGACAGGAAAAAAGACTTACTATAAGAAAAAAGTTTACTATAATATAGATCAAAATATGTTCATGTATATTTGAGGTTAAATAAAATAGTATTGTAAACTATAGTTTTCGCTTACATTTCGAGTATCTACGGTGAGTTTTGCTCGATTTTTTCATAGTGTTTTGCTATGTGTGTTTAAGTTTTAATCTCTATAGTTTCTCATAATTATTAAAGTGAATAAATCTTGAAATATTTATGGTAAAAGTTAGAGACTCCCGTTCACCCTGTGCTAGCCAACAATCAATCTTACACATACGCAGCAAGCCAAATGAAATCCGACTACACAAGGAAATTAATGACAACGAGTGCCTAACCATCAGCACGAGAGGAATGGAAGGCTCAAGTGACCAACAGCACTCTGAAGCCTGAAGCGTAGGTACAAATTGAGCGCCGCGTCATCAGTATCCAAATCACATGCACGAAAGTGACATAACAGAAACTTCAAGAACTGAAACAGCGCACATAACTGCATTCATCACTCATCAGAGAGTCGCCTAAGACACATATGGTTGGGTTAAGAAAGAACCTTATCTATGTACAAATTGTCATGTACTTTTTCTTCTTCTTTTTTTGTCTTGTACACCTTGACGACATCGGTGCACTGCAGATACGTGTTAATACAGCATTTGGTTTTGCTGTGTTGGAAATTCCTCAGGGGCACGCAAGTCGCAATGTATGGTGGACACGTCGCAATTAGAACTCGGCGGGATTAGTTTCCCAGTCTTTGACCTCTCGTCCCGTTTCCGCGAGGAAAAACCAAGAATTATGGCCCTATTCTTTTGGTTTTTTTTTTGCAGTGGCCAATCACTCTTAGCTATGACTAATAATTTTTTATTATATTTTTTTAAGACGATAGTAGATGGTACATAAAGTTTTAAGTTTAGAAAGTCATTTAGAAAATCTAATTCAAGAAGATATTTTATTTATTTTAATTTTTAGAAAAAATGAAAACCAAAATAACAGCACCATGTCTCCATCGTGCGCGTGGGGGTGTTTCTTGACGTCTCCAGTGGTCACACGCTAACTCGACGAGCGACTTCTGCCATGGGAGCTAAACAGGTTAGTACAAGATACCAATAAAATATAAGCGTTAATTCGTAAAGATAATACACGATTAATGTCAGATATACTGTAACATGTACGCGAACTCGGGTCTGTCATCTGTGCTTTCTCGATTTCCTTTTTAATGATTATCATGCTCAAATCGGTCTGAAAAGAAGGAAGGATGAAACAGAAATGTCAAAAGCCTTGATGGTACAAATTGCCAAGGCAATCCACCGCATTGGCCCCGTTTTTTTTTTAGTATCATCAGAAGTTAAAACACCAAATATTGAAATAGAACAGCTTCTTAAAATGAATTTTTCAAACCCAAAATTATGTATACCATTTACGTCGACTTCTCGGTCATCTGCTACCATGTTAAAAAGCACAACCATCAATCATAATCCAAAAGAACACTATGTTAGTAATGGCCTGGGCCTGAGGTCAACCTAAAGGAGTGTCTTCTGTCTTCTCGTATTCTCTGGCTCTTCTGAACTTGTTTGGATATATTCTTTTTCCTTGATATGTAATTTTGCATTACCTCACCCTGCAACAAGTTATTATTCCCTCCAGTCTCACAAACATATATCATTTTGAATATAGGTACGGTGCAGTCAAACATTCAAAACATCGATTATCAATATCTTTTTAAATATTTAAATTAAATACATAAAAATTATATGTTTAGATTAGTCTTTAAAAGTATTTTTCGTATTATTATAATTTGTTAGATTTTATAAATATATTATATTAGAATGTAGTCAAAGTTATATTTTTGGAGATGATTTCAATGTCCAAAATAATATATATATTTTTATTGAAGGGAGTATATGGGTATTTGATACTCCTACCCTTTAAAGCGTTCTTTGTTTTGTGGACATTTTTTTCTTTTACAATAATACGCAAGTACAATAATTTGGTTCCCTTCAAAGCAAGAAGTACAATAATAAGGAACTTGAGAAATGAAATAGCCATTCAATCATGACTTCGCATCATGTTAAGGCCTGGGCAATTAATTCGATTCGAGCAGGCCCATAATATCGAAATAAGGGTCATTCGTATAGGGTTTTAGCTTTGACTTATGAATAATTAATAGCTTATTGATATTTATGTACGATTTTGATTGATATAAATAAAATTATTGTAGTATGTGTTACAATTAATTAGTAGAGTCTGTTTTGGAAAGATACATTATTTTAAAGTTAAATACTGTGAAAAAGCTATTTATTATAGAAATACAGCTTTTAAAAGCTCAAGAGATCACTTCCACTAACACAAGAAACAATTGTAGGATTCTTGAATCATCATCCCGTGAATCAATTTTCACACAGCAAGTGCATACGAACTGCAAATAAGTGGATCATATGATTCACCAAATCATATAATATGGAACCAAAACTAAATTGATCAGGAACAAAACTTTTGTATGTACACGTAGGCACAAAACTTCGCAAGTCGAAGACGCCGTGCCTCGACTCATCATCTACATACACCTCTCGTGTTCAGTTGTTCTGCCTGTACAACGATTCACAACATAATTAACCGCACTCATTTCACTAATTTTTACTACATCACATGCGCAGGGAGCGAATGCCAGAGCGGCTTTGATCACGCGCACCCGACGACGGCGCCCGGCGCGGCGGGCCCGTCGCCCTGCCACGCCCAGACAATGTCGGCGAGGCCGGGGCGCACGTCCTCGGCGCAGAACTTGTTGAACTCGAGCGCGTCGCCGGCGTCGTGCGCGAACTCGACCACGGCCACGTCCGCGGCCACCTCGAGCACCTCGGCGGTGACCGTGAGCCCCCCGTTTGTTCCATTGGCTTTCCCCTCCATCCTGACCTTCCACCCCTTGCCTCTGGCGACCTTGTATCCTAGCGCCCGACCTACGGTTTCCAGCTTCTGGACCACGGTGGCCGCCGGCGCGCGGGATGTGAACACCGTCGCGGCCTTCTGCTCGCTCTCGAACAGCCCCGACAGGTCGAACCCGGAGGACATGGACGATATGAGCTGGAACGCGTTGCACGTCCGCGGCGAGATGGCGCCGGAGTTGTCCTCGCCGCCGTCGATGAAGACACGGCCATCGTCGTCCTCCCACTTCTTGGGCGAGACAGGGGAGGGGACTGGCGGCACGAATCCCTTCCTGAACCATGGCGTGCGCATGATCTCCGGGATGGAGATGCGCTTGGCGGGGTCGACGACGAGCAGGCGGGCGATGAGGCGGCGCGCGTCGCCGGAGATCCACGGCGGCACCTGGTACTCGGCCTTGAAGATCTTCTGGTACATCTTGACGTAGTTCTCGTGCTGGAACGGGAGGAAGCCGCAGAGGAGCACGTAGAGCACGACGCCGCACGACCACAGGTCGGCCCGGGCGCCGTCGTACCCGCGCTTCCTCAGCACCTCCGGCGCGACGTACGCGGGGGTGCCGCACTGCGTGTGGAGCAGGCCGTCGTGACGCAGCTGCTCGGGCAGCGCGGCGAGGCCGAAGTCGGTGACCTTGAGCCTTCCCTCCTCGTCGAGCAGGAGGTTCTCGGGCTTGAGGTCCCTGTGCGCGACGCCGCGGCTGTGGCAGAACCCGACGGCGGAGACCAGCTGCTGGAAGTACGTCCGCGCCTGGTCCTCGGTGAGCCTCCCGCGGGCCACCTTGGCGAAGAGCTCCCCGCCGCGCGCGTACTCCATGGCGACGAAGACCCGCGCGCGGCTGGCGAGCACCTCCCTGATCCCGACGACGTTGGGGTGGCGCACCATCCGCATGATGGAGATCTCCCGGCGCAGCTGCTCCACCATGCCCTCCGTGCGCCGCAGCCGCGCCTTATCGATCACCTTGATCGCCACGCTCTCCCCGGTGCGCAGGTCGCGGCCGTAGTACACCTTGGCGAACGTGCCCTGCCCCAGCAACCTCCCCAGCTCGTACTTGCCCAGCACCAGCTTCCTCGCCTCATCCCCTTCCCGCCCTCTCGCCATTGCCGCTAGAATCGCCGCAACGTCTAGTCTTCTCGTCCGGTGTTTACTACTACCGCTACTTGTTTGCCAGCTTAAACTAAGCGGGTGGCTTCTCGCTAAGAGAAATTTCGATATTTGACACTGAATACGTGCGCTCTCAACTTTTAACCCCATTCGCACGCTTTGGAAATTTAACCTGCATCGCGAATTCTTTTGATTCAGGATTCTCTCATTTCTCTCCTTTTCTATTTTGACACTTGTCACTGCGAAAATGAAGAGAATCGCGTATCAAAAGAATTCGTAGTGACGCGTAAATTTCCAGCGGTCAAGTTAAAGCGGGTGGCTTCTGGCTAACTAGTGAGTAATTTAAGTGGCGCTCGGCGCGTAGGAATGCGGCGCGGTGATGGGGCGGGCACATGGTTTTGACGGGGAACGTTGGTTTGAGCCTTCGAGGCCGGCGCGGCACACGGGGTCGGCAACGTGGGATCCGCTGGTGCCGGTCGCTTATTCGCGCGGGCCAACGGGGTGGGGTTGGGTTGGCTGCGCCGTGTGGTGCGGTGCGGCAAGAGGGACGAAAGGTTGGGTGTTGAGCTGGGAGTTGCGGAGTGGTGGGGGGCAGAGCGCGGAGGGCCCATGAGGACGAGGGCAGGAGGCGTCAGTCGTGGGTTGTTGGTGTCGAGGTTGGAGCGCGGAAGGGGCTAGACTAGGGCGTATCTGACGGGTAATTGCACCGTTTTTGCTTTGCCCGTCTGGCGGCAATTCAACGTGGGCGCAAAAGTCCACAGTTCCTTAAAGATCCTGTAAGCAAGGAGGTTCAGATTGTCACTTAGACTGTGCTCAATTAGGTTTAAACTTTTAGCTTCTAACTTTTTAATTTTATTTTTTTCTGATTTTTTTAACTTTTTTAGGTATTTTGTATTTTCATTTCTTTTTAATCCTTTATATTATTCATGATGATGTAACCCTTTTTATTTTCTTACATTTAATTACGTTAAAAAATTAACAGCAACTATAATAAAAAAAATAAGCCTTAAACATTACTAAATAGTAAAAAGAAGAGCCTCACCTCCCCCGGCGATGGCGGCACCCCCCCCCCCCCGAGCGCTCGCGGTGGCCGGCAGCATCTACGGTCATTGGCCCAAATGAAAAACAACAAAAACCAACCAACCCCCCTCCAACCCGCGGCGGCTAGCAATGTCAACAATCACAGCGGCCCAACAAACAAATAAATAGCATAGTCAAGTAGCACTATGGCAGCCCACTGCCAAGAGGCTCAACAAAATACCCACTCCAACTCACAAAACTAGCCATTGGGCGCGAACTAGAGAGCGAGAGGGGGTGGGCGACCGCGAGGCGCGCGCTGAGCGAGCAGAAGCCAAATCCGGCGCGGCCGCCGAGCCACCGGCTTCGCGATCCGGCCATCCAAGGTCAGGGCTGCGGGGCTGGGGGCCGAGGGGCGGACCAATGGGGGGGAGTCGGAGTGGGGCGACGAGGGGGGCCGAGCCGGGGCAGGGGGAGCCAGATCGGAGCGGCAAGGGCCGAGCCGCCGCTAGCGAGTCTAGGCGGCGGTGCAGCGCTGCGGAGGAGCACTAGGCGGCGGGCCGACGCAGAGGAGCACTGAGCAGGCGAGCACCGAGCGAGGAGCGATGGACTGGAGTGGCGGAGTGGCGGAGATGGAGGAGTGACCGGAGTCCGAGCGATGAGCAACGGGGCGGAGTGACCGGAGTCCGAGCGAGGTGCGACGGGGCGGAGCGAGCGAAGTGAGCATCTGAGCGAATGAGATGAGTCTTGAGAGAGACAGAGAGTGAGTTGAGTCTGAGCGTCTGAGCGAATGAGTAGACGAGCGGCGAGAGGCGAAGGACAGAAGTAGAGATAAGTATCATCAGATCAACAAAGAAAATAGGGTTTTTATCAATTGAGTATTTTAGAGTTCAGATTTTAGACTTTCACATTCAATGTATATAGATAGTTCAGTTCTTATAATTAATTTATGTATTTATAGCTTTGTATTGACAGAAATTAATAATTTATTTGCATAGAATATATTTGCTCCATAATTCAAATTTGTCTCATGATTCAAATTAGCTTATTTATGGTATGTTTCATATGATCTAAATTTTCATTGTTATTCACAATTTTCTATTATATCACTAATTTTCATATGTTTCATACACAGGTGATTTATCGCTACTCCGACTTATAGCAGAATAATTATATATTCTTGGGTATGCGTTTTCTATTGTCGAGGTATCTACTTTGTATTCCTCTATTTTTCGTTGTTTGTCTCTAAAACTCTAATTGTATAGTTTCTATATGAATTTGAAATTCTATAAAAGTAAAAGACTATATTTATATTAACTAAATTTAGTCTGATAAATGATTCAATCCATTCTTAATTTTATGTTCGCCACTACCTTAGAGTAGCGTTCTCACAAGCGGCTCTGTGTGCAACAAAAGAAATTGTAATTGCCTACTACTCCGACTTTCCCTGGAAGGATAAGGAATGCACGACAAACCTGGACCGTCTCGGCTTTTCCCGTCGTGGTATGGTCGTAGGAAACTAGGAATGGCTAGATAGGAATCATTCAGCATCCTTCTCTGGTACCGACACGTGTCCAATGAGTATTCGTGCACCTTAACTCCCAATCCCACATATCTCCTATAAATAATCTTGCGAGACAAAATTGATTGTCCCTAATTTCCATTTTACAATGTTTGGATATAAAATGTTGATATATACACGAGAATTGATTGTCCTGAGAAAGCCTCCTATAATCTTGCGAGGCGGAAAGATGTGTTCCTAATCCCCATTTGACAATTTTGGTTCACTAATTCACTATTACGTTCTTTTGTTGTGCTATCTGTTATAGTATACTTTTTGCTAGACATTCTAAGGCACACGATTATGGTGCAAAATATCTACTTAAACCATGTATTGCTTGTATAGGGAGCGGATGTAGACTTATGACAGCTTAGACTTTAATTTTGAACGTGGAATATTTACCAGTGCAGAGTCTAGATAAGTCCGAGATATAAACTTTCTCCCCTTTAGTAGTGGTCTCTAGCCTTTTGCAGTTCAGGACGTGACGAAATCATGCATTCGCCACTGTGAGTGTTGGCAACACATGTCATAACATGGTTGTATGTATGTATGTATGTATGTATGTATATGATTACATACATGTGAGTGAAATGACTTACAATATTTTGGCCATATATAGAGGGCATGTTCTTTAAGTTAAAAGTTGACGGTTTTTGATTTTTGCTATAGTACCTAACTTTCAAACGGAGTATTTTCTTAAGACGGGGTCTACAAGTTAAACGATCTACACGTTAAAAGTCTAACATTTGTACCAGCCAAAATCGCAACTGAGTATCTGTCTTTCCGTAATCTATACCGTAAACAGTCAAAATTCAAAAAATTCAGCTAAAAACCATAAACCGCAGCCGAAAAGAACAGGCTCATATTTGACAGGCACATATACTATCTTTCTTTTTTGCGAACACGACATATACTATCTTGACACTAAAAAAGATGATCTTCATAACAGATGCGCTTCTTGACAAACCCACCCTTGCGTCCCACCCTCATCACTAAAAATATGCGGTACTCACTTTGTAATCCTCACCTTTCTACTGTTTATACATGTTCACTAAGTAATATATCTTTTAACTTCACTCAACGTTATGCTCTTTTTGTTGTGCTTTCTGTTATAGTAGATTTTAAAAAGAGACAAGCTAAGATACGGAATTATGGTACAAAATATCTTCACAAATTAGGGAATGTCTGGTAGAGCTCCTATCCCTAGCTTCTCATAAAGCTTCAACAAACATGTAGCTTCTCAAAATGACTTAATTCTGCTTCCCACGAGGAGATGTTTTGAAAATAAGCTAGCAAGAAGAAACAGACTTCCCATGGATTTTCGTGGAAAGCCAACCCACAAGGAACAAAAGTACCATTTGAAGTTGGAGTTTATTACCTGCAATTTGCCATGGAACTACCTGAGCTCAATAGCAATTCATTCACCCACCCCTTCCTTTCCCCGAGCGCCCCCTCGGCCTCACCCTCTCCCTCCCCCCTTCCCCCGCAACTCCTACGATGCTGCCTCCCACTACATCCTCCCCCCAGACCGCCGTCTTGCCAAGCTCTGCGCCTCCCCACGCTACCGCCCTAGCTACCACCGTGTCTCCCCTGCTCCGCGGCCTTCGCTTCCTTACCAGCTCCTCCTGCGTTCTCTGCCTCATTGCAGGCGCTGGCAATGCGATCAACGCGCTCCACATGGTAGGAATCAGCGACGTCACAGGGACTGACATCGTTGACTTCCCGTCGCTCATCCGCCACGCTGACTCCCACCGCCTCCCCTTCTCCGACAGCGCCTTCGACCTTGTCTTCTCCGACGACCCCCACTGCGATCTCCGTAGGCTTGCCATCGACCAGCAAGCTGTTGCCGCGCTCTTCAAGAGGTCCTGCATTGTGGATATGTGGGATGTCACCTTGGATGGCTCCAAGAAATATGTACCGGAGTGATGTTCCTAGTGGTATTTCAATTTGGAGCTTGATTTAGTGCTGAAGTAGAAAATTTTAATGTTAGCTTGTGACTTAAGAGTGAAAATCATATCAAAGATTAAACATGATATGGTATGATAAAGATACCCAAAATGCTGCATCGAATTGATTGATAGCTTTGATATATAACGTTAGCCTTATACTTCTTCCGGAACGCTAAGTAGGCTAGTAATCTTCATTATCTTTTTGTGGAAATTCAGTTCAATAAGAAATATGCTAAATCAGTAAGAGTTTGCTCATGGCTCTCTTCTATAGTATTTGCATAATTGAAGGTCCAGAGACAATACAAGACTTTGTTCAGATGCAATCGCAAGAGATACAAGATAACATCAAGAGTTGCCGTAACAAAAATTTCCTTTTAATGGAAGAGATGTCTATTTTGCACACTTCATAGTCATTTGGTCGATTCTAGTAGTACATTTTTAGCTTGCTAAAACAGCATATCATAGCTCACCTCAATATGGGTAATGTTCTCAGGTCAGGCGATTACGGGTGCAGCTTCAGATTATCAGATAAGTGAATTCTCAAAGAATCCGGAGTATAAGCTAAAAAAATGAGAATATGAAGTTTTACTAAACAGGCCCTTAGTCATGTCTTGCATTTGCTGGCAACACATACGTGTACATGGTGAAATGGTCACTTTTTGTTGCCATATATAGATTTGATCAATACATACTACCTTCACGTTTGCAAAACCTCCAAGCTAAACAAAAAAATCCAACCTCAACCAAACAACTACGCCTCTCCATGCTCTCCAAAGGCATCATTAGCCAAGTCTAAAAAAACCGGTTATTCATCCACACTGCAGGATGGAATACCGCAATTAGAAAGGGGTGAATGACTCCGAAAACCTTTCACTCTAGGCAGTAGGCAATCTTTCACTCCAATAACTATTAGGAGGTATGAAGATTAGAACTTGACAATAACAATAGAAGTAAACACAAACATCTGAATCAAAAGCTAGAATGAGCTACGGATAAACTGGAGCCGGATTATCCTACTCGACTTGGATGATTTGCTTGAGTCGGATTATCCTATTGACTCGGATGATCCACGTCTCGGATGATCCGGGTCAATGCAATGAAAAATAGCAGCACAACTCGACACCAAAACAAACACAACTTCAAACTGTGGCTCCAATTGACTTGAGATTTCAAACACAACTTTCTTAGAATATTAAAAACCTATTCCAACCAGTAATCTCAAGGATCGTTGTCAAAATTCCAATCTTTATTCATTTTAGAGAAGAGTGCTTAGGAACCAGGCAAAAGAGAAAAAATTGTGATCTACTCAAGCTGGTGAGATCTAGACTCTAAAGATGATTGTAGTTGAGTTCCTACACGTCCTAAGAAACCAAATTACACCACGAATCAAGACAGAACATGATGGAACAAAGAAACACCAAGAACACCTCAACATAGCAAGAAAACAAAACAAGAACACAAATAGAACATAGAGAAGCAAGTTTTATCTTCTACTACCATTTGGAGATAAAAGATTACAGCCACTCTACCTAGAGGACAAAACTATAAGGGCAATACCTAACAAACCCAAGTCTCTCTCTTGGAGGCTCAAGTGCAAAACTTACTGATCTCTCTCTCTAATGCCCCCTTATATAGTGGAAGCTCACATGAAACCCTAACCTAGTTACAAAGTGGATATTATCCACCATACATACTCACAGGAACCTGCTAACCCATTACACAATTGGATTTTTCACTTAACACAATCGCACACGATTTTCAAATTATATTTTTCACCTTGCATCTACTAGCTCGAATCCATCATGCCTTGTCCTCCACAAATTTTCCTTGACCTACTCCATTTAGGCCTTCCACTGTAGTTTTTCAAACCGCTCACTTTTTCGGTTTTGGGCAAATGACCACATTGCCTCTCAATCGATGTTTCCCAATTCTTTCGCCTCTAAGCATCACCCATGCTTCGTCACCTTCCATGTAGTCCTAATGACTTCCTATCAAGCCTCTCATGCATTCAGATGCACCAAACAGTCCTCGCTTGCAAACGGGCATAAGTCACTTAGCGCGCCACATATCCTACTTGATCTTGATCACTTGTGCCTTCTATAGTACTTATCCATCTTGTGCCTTGATTGAGTCCAACCATCTCACCTAGCCTCCAATGACCACATCGGACCTTGGTTTTCCCAACAAGTCCTGGGCCATCTCATGTTGACTATAGTTGACTCTAGAACCACTTGCACAATAATAGACCAAGCAAATTATTTCTTCGCACAAGTTTATTCCAACTTGACCCAAATCAATCCATAAATGCATCGTGCAATACATATGCGCTAACACCGTCATCCTAACGACATTAAGCCATTCAACCTTGCTCCATATGCACCTATATGAACTATAACTTTCACATAGCAAGATCTCATTATAAACAACTTGTAATTGCAATAAAAATATCACAAATAGATTCATCTCGAAGTTCTCTACAAAAGACATTTAAACCCTATGGCCATCAGATTGACGGAATACTCTGAAATGGCTCAAAACACTAAAAACATGTTTGCTGGAATATTGATCCGACCTATGATCCAAGTGACCTAGATGATCCGATTCACTCAATCTTGAAATTGCACCTTCACTGGACAAATTGGTCAGATCCGAGTGACCTAGATGATCCGACTCTCATTGAATTCACATTGGACACTCTCTGGATCAATGATTCGAGTCACCCGATTGATCTGACTTACATTTAATTTACCTTAGATACTATTTGGTTCAATGATCCTACCCAAAAGGTCCAACCAACCTGGATTATCCGTCCCACATGGATGATCCGACATATTCGGATAATCCACCCTAACAAAATTACTTCAAATCCGTTTGACTATTTTTAAAAGCAAACTTTAAATTTAATCAAACCAAAGTATCGATTGCTCATCATAACACACTCATCACAACATATAGGAGGACCTCCGTAAAGGCTCACACATGCCGACATGGCCACCCCCGTGCCGTCCAAAAATCCAAAGGATTGACAAGGACAAAAGGCCGTGAGGTGGAGTGTGGAGACGGGGATTCTGGTATCCAGCACGTCGCTTCTCCCGTATGGGCATCACGTTGCCATATATTCTTCTCCGAGTGCAACGCATCATGTGTAGAGCAGTATGTGTATCAGCGCAGCATGCCCAAGGAAACAAAGATGTAGCTTTCGGCCGGTCCAAATAATTGAGCAAGCACACAGCGACCTCCCCTCCGCGCGCGACGGCGCAACGTCCCCGCCCTGCCGTCGCCGTTGGAGAAGACGTGCATTATTGCCGCGAGAGGACACGCATTATTGTCGGTCGGTCCCTGACGTGACATAGGTTTCTCCGACGGCGACGGTTGTTACGGCCGGGAGCCTTGCTCTACGTACGTTACTGTGCTGGCAGGATGATCTGGCTCCATCCTAGCGTCTCTCCTTCGTGCCACTTGGCGACTCCTGGTTCTTTCACGAATCCTGGCCGTTTGAATTTTGATTGGCGAAACCAATACTCCATGTTTACTCCACGATCCCCTTAACTCTGGCCTTTGGATTTGGGTTGTGTGGTCTGAGCTATTGGAAAGGAACTGATGGTTTTGCATTGTTGCAATTTTCCTGTGCTTTGCCCTTTGGTCCGCGGAATCTATCTAGCCAGCTCAGAAGCTCTTGCTCCAATAGAATTCTGCACTGTTATTGTACAATTGCTCAAGTTCTAACTTCAGACTGAAAAGGAGGCAAAATTCTCTCTAGCTTGAGCTGTTCTGTTGAATCTTGACAATCTTATGCGTGATTGCATAAAAGCAACAACCAACTTCCGCGTTCAAGCCGTTCGGATGACTAGATTAACATACTTCAGTTATAAAGCGAGAAGTAGCTATGCCTGACCTCTGCAAGATTTGACTATCCTTTTTAGAATGCACTGCAATATTGTGAGAGTGAGCGCGCAATCTTTATGTGGTGCAAGATCAAGGGTGCAAATAAAATTTGGCTTGAATCTATTTGTAGTATAGATCAATGCAAGATTTTATTTGCGGTTAGCTTATACTCAGATCACAGTTCTTTTCAGATGTGACTTTATCATCATGTACAACCTCCTTTTTCTTAGGGGAAGAGAAACCTTCATCGTGATGCTTTCTCACGACATTGCATGGAATGATTACCAAACTAGACTCTTCCAAACTTCAATAGCGAATCAACACGTCTACTAAGGTTGCTTCAGGCCTACAAATTACGAAAACAATCCCTGACAAGAAGCAACAGGACCAGGAAAATTTTTATCGGTAATCCCTGGTAAAATTTAAATCGACTCCAAAAAATTATTTTTAGATGAATTTTTGTCAAATTAAAGGAAATTTTTGCTGAAATTTAATACAATTTTTTGCCAATATTTTCAACTGATTTTCAGCTGAAAATCGACTGATATTTTTAAATTCAAATTTTAATTTAAAAATTTTAGCTCGAAATCCACAACCGGTTTACAGGGACAGCTGCTGTTGTCATGGCTTAACACCGCGCGTAACTCAATTTACTACCTGTAATAACCAACTTAACTATGAAGTTCAGGGAATCAAGCAAAGTTTATTACAGGATGACTAGGCACATGGTTTTAACCGTGCCTAGCTAATAATTGATCGTATATGTGAGGAGAGTTTTTACCAGGGACCTTGGGAGGTAACATGAGGTATTCGTATCTTTTCACCAAATTACTCTTAAACTCTTGGTAGCGCCATCTTTTTAAAATTTTAGTATTCTTATTGCTAGCTCAATAGATAACTTGATGCCTCTTTGAAGATGATAAAAAATCTCGTTCGTGAGTGAGACGTACATAAAAAAGACAGTCGGATAGAGCTATTTACCCTACGCGTTCTCCCTTCGATTTATCAACATCTAAGGTTACTTTCCCTGTAACGCGACAAACAGGACGGCAGCCAGATGCGCCGCCATCGCAGTCAGTCATGAGGTGCTGGGCCTGCTTCGCGCGATAAGACAGCGAGCTTCAGCAACACCTGTCCACGGAGCATTGACACGCGGCACCGCAGCTGCAAGGAAAGCAAATTATGGTCACCATCCGCTTTGCCAGATAAGCCCAAACAAAGGTCACAGTGCTAGTTAGCCCCGCTCGGTTGAACTGAAAAATTATGATTTATGACTGAAATTACATTATAACGACTGTAATTAATCAGCAAGGACGAGTAAAGATCACAGTGAGCTTGCACACGATCTCACTGAGGTGATGTGGACTTCTTTGCTTGTGCTCCGAAGGGTCAACTCATAACACAGTTTTTCCAAGACGTTTCTGTCCGGCCAGCTTATCAAGCTCGACTCAGACAGCATGCGCGAGCAGCCTGGTTGTTTTAGATTGTCCCGTGAAAATTCCAGCGCATCATTGTGCTGTTACGTGTGATTGACTTTTCACGTATGATCCAAGATGGTCTGTTTTGTTTCTACGTTGTTGGTTTCACTTTCACCACCTGCTTCTGTATACTAGCCCAACAATTGACATGACTCCAATGGAGGAAGCACATGTATATGTATCGTGTACGATCGATGTACAAGTGTACTTAGGACTGGTTTCACTTTCACTTGTGCCATGTGTGATCATCAGCCGTTCCCAAATAATGACATTGCTAGCTACAATGCAAATTCGCAGCGCAAGAAATTAAGAAAAAACGGACAGGAATGGGTCAAGTCTATGTGCCCCTGAGCGAAAGCAACGCCTTGCAGAACAAACAACCCCCGTGCAGTTCGATCGTACACACGGGATCTAAACGCCGGAATGCAAACAGGTAGCTGCTGGCTAATTTTTTGGAGGAACATTGCAGGTGGTAGCTGCTGGCTAATTAAGTGGGATGGTAAAAGCAGAAGTAGACGTCAAGACCCGCGAGACAAATGACAAACAAAACATTGTGTCAAAAGCTTACTCAGCACTCTGATGGCAAACTTAGCACGAGATTGCCGTCTATAACAGATGATTTCCACAAGAATCATGGAGCAACCGCTTTGTTTTGTACAAAATACCCGTGAAATTTCCACGTTCGAAACGGGCAGGACTTGATACATTTGGGCCTGTTCTTTTTTGGCTGAATTTTATGACTTTTGGCTGGGGCTTATGGCTTTTAGGCTGTTCATACGAGAAATTATAGAGTAACAGAAACTCACGTGTGGTTTTTGCCGAAATAAATAAAGTCGGTACAGTATGTACTACAATTAATTAGTAGACCCTATCTTGAAAAGACACTTCATTCAATAGCTAGTCACTGTAACAAAATCAAAAGCAGAAGCCAAAAGCTGAAAAAGAACAGGACAATTATACTGAACTGCCTGCACTCAGCTGCACCGGTTCACACATCCAATGACCAGACAAGAATTTTCGTCTAATCTAGCTCCTGCCGCGTGGTTATCCTAAATTTAGCCCTCATCTGGTATCATTTCCTGTTGTGGCCCCCTTTTGCTGCGGGAGATCATGAGGGGAAATGATGCGGGGAGATCAGTCGCAGCAAAGCTCGCAGAGCCAACAGCAACGGAGCGCAGCAATGCTGAAGGAGAAGAACATCACAATGATAAGTTCATTAAACTACATTAGTTAGCCAGCTAGGCTTGCACAGAAAAGCTCAACCTCATCATGTGGCAGGCGTAGGCGCACGCTGAGGGAGGTCGGAAAATGCAGGGTGGGTGTGTGGGGCTTGCGCACTCCCTGCTCATGTGATCTCCCCTCGTGGTGGGGCCACCACATCGCGCGGTTCTGGATAGCGCCAGGCCTGCGTCACGCGCCTCCCTGGTGCGCCAAGTGTCTCATGTGGACCTCGAGCTCGCAAGGGGCCACAACAGGAAATGATGTCGGGCGAGAACTAAATTTAGGATAACAACATGGCAAGAGGCTAGATTGGCTAAAAATTCGCCTAACAACGTATGTACCTATGCTGATGTCTGACGAGCATTTCATTTCATTTCGAAATGGGGAAAGGACAACTTGGATCCGCTAATAATGGACGAGGAATTGGCGCAGCAATAACTCCAGCCCACGCCCAACAACGCCATGACCGGTGGGCCCTGCCCTCGTGGTCCTCCCAATACCAGCATAGTCGCCCAATTCCCTTCCACCGCAAACAGCCGTCCGATCTCGATCAACGGCCAGGCGTGCCCCCAGATCTACAGGCGCCGCGATATCACCTTGTGCCTGTGCGCCTTGTGGGAGCAAGCTCCAGTCCAAGGGAAGCTTTTTCGCTCGAAACCACGTCCTCCACGTGAGGTTTTCGTGTCTCTTCTCCTCTACCCCTCACTACTTTGCTGGTGTCTTGGGAATGCGGAGCAATGTGGAGGGGCACGTGCACTGACCTCGCCGGCAACCGCACCCTGTGCGGCAGCCACAATTGCCACCGTAAGCACATCGAGGATGGGTAGATTGATAAATGCGCCGCGTCGTCATTTAAATCAACTTTCGTCATTTGGTTCATCGATTCAGTTCAAGTATCCAGGAAGGAGGAGGAGGAGAGCAATGGAGGATGCGGCAGAGGGGAAGAACATGCTACAGGGAGGTATGAGTTGGGGCAGGTGCATGCATCGCGGGACCTACTCACAGGGTGGGGCGAGGCGGTGAAGGTGGTGGCCAAGGACTGTTGTAAAATTTTCGATATGAGCGTATTTTCAGATTTAATTTCAGCCAAATTAAACATATATTCAACACATTTCCAGATAACATGAATGACATAAATTGCATATAATCATGTAATTTCATCTTGCTATTCATACACATGTAAATATTCAATGAATATAAACAAAAATCTGCTGAAAACAACATGCAAAGCAGTCCTTTAAACAATAAAGCAATTAAATCTAGCATGAAACAAAATAATTACTTTAAGATTGCTCTCAGAACAAAGTTGCGCAAGATTGAAAATCTTGGCCTTCTCATGCTAATACCGAAACTCTTCCTTAATAATCTGATAGCTAGAAACCAGGATTTGAGCTCTAAATATGATTCTACTGTCAGGACTTAGACAACCAAAGAACAACAAAAATGATTTTCGGTGTAAATGTTCACATACAATAACATTCAAGCAGTAATCATACTGAATAGCTGAATTGTAACATGCAGCGTAAATCAGAGCTATAACATGCAGTATCAGGAGCGAATCAAAAGAAGGATCCTTTTCTGGAACAATTATTGCATAGCAAAATCAATTGCACATGAACAAGTCTTATTAGCTGAAAGACAACTAAAGGCCTGACAATGGAAGTCAACCCACTAGAACTCAAAAATCCTAATCATGTTATCAGATCTATTTCAGTAATCAACTAGTTCATCACAGAGCACAAGAACTGAGCCCACAAACATGCACAATAGCCCACGGGTACTTGAACAGAAATTAAAGAGTAAGAACAGCTATTGAACTTTGCAAAGAATCAGTAATACTCACGGTGCAGACGGCACTCAAAACCGTCCAGAAGCAAACCAAGCCGAAGAAGACCATGAAGTATAGGGCAAGGCACATTCGAAGGTGCTGTCCCAAAAAACCTAGCACCCCTCTTTGCTAATGCAGAAGAAGGATGTGGTTGACAGAGATACAATGCCCTCTCCGACCTCGGATTCCCGACACCGGAGTCGAAAGTCAGGGTGATGCCACACAAGACCACAAGAGTACACCGGTGAGTGCACTCAAACACAACAGGGAGCCGTCGTCGCCTCCGTCCACCCTCGGGTAGACCTTCAACCTTTGGTTTTTCCCCTCACACCCAAAACTAGGGTTCACATAGGAAACCGAAGGCAAAGGCCAATCGAAGATGGAACGAAGCCCCAAACCTCCGCACAACCCGAAGAGCCAAGAGGAAGAAGAAGACCCAAGAGAGCAAGTCAGATCGGGAGAGAAAGAGCGATCCCCACCGTGGAGCCAAGCGGCCTTAAGAAGAGAAGACGGGGTTGGCCGCGGGGTGGCGCAAGTGGCCGGTTCCGAGGAACCTGGGCCTGCCCGTGCCTCCGCCGCCCCTCCACTCGCCGTTTTCTCCATGTGCCGTCGAAGTCGCCAGATCTGGGCGGCACCAAAACGGCCGCACGAGCCTCTCTCACGCACGCACGGGACGTGCTCGGGGAGGAGACTTTCCTCCCCCTTATCTCTTCGCGCGGCTCACTGACAGGTGGGCCCCACCTGCATTTCCTTTTTTATTTCTTTTTCAATTGGTAATTTCCGAAATGCCCTCGCAGATACAACAAGGACAAGGTGGAGCGTGCAGGCACGGTGGAGTAGATCAAGCGGGAGATCACAGTCATCAAGATGGTTTCCCACCCCAACATCATCGAGCTACACGAGGTGATGGCCATGTGGTCCAAGATCTACTTGGCCCTCGAGCTCATCCACGGGGGCAAGCTCTTCGCTCGGATCACGCATGCTGGACGAGTCTCCGCGGTTGACTTCTACCACAGCTAGGGGTGTACCACCGGGACCTCAAGCCCGAGAACTTGCTCCTCAATGAGGCCGACAACATCAAGGTCACCGACTTCAGGCTCAGTGCGCTCACTACTCTTCCTCTTCCTTCATGAAACATAGAAAGAGGAAAGGGAGATGGCACAAAGTGAGGTATGCCACCGGGACGCCTCCCGATAACATACCGTGTGGTAGTACTTCTCGTGCATTATTGTTTGGTGTCGAGGTGATGCTTCCTTGTTTGTTTGCAACTCGAAGTTGATGGTCGCTGCTGATGTGGTTGTGGAGTAGTAGGTCGGTATTTGCGTGCGGGAGCAAGACAGAATCGGCGCGAAGTGGCGTCTGCGTTTTGCTCATATTGATGTGAACTGTTGAAGCACCAGTATTATGATGTTGTTTTATGGGTCTGTTATTTTTTCTTTTCAGTAGCTGGCTGAAAAAATACTGTAACTGACAGAGGCTTATTTAGCATAATTAAATTTTTTTAAAAAATTAAAAAATATAAAAATATGTTATCCCATTACGTATAATACAAACAAATACGGGGAAAAAGAACCGGCAAAAAGCTCAACAAAAAACCAAAAGTTCAAAAAAAGATAAAATTTATGAATAGTGAAAAATAAGCCAAAAGCTAAAAGCTGAAACCAAAACGATCATAGCCCTTAGTTTATTAAGTTGTTGCTTTCGACTGCTGCACGATGATTGATTACAAGCCAGCGCTAGTGGCGAGGCTACTCGCAGTAGCTGTAGGCAATCCCCAGGACGTGAGTGGCAAAGGGTACTACTGGGTCGTATAAGTGGTGTTGCAATATTCCTGTGTCATGTCACAGATTAGGCTGTTGGCTTCAACACTAGCGTTCTTCAAGATCCTACATCCCTGCTACACATTGTCACATTTACAAGCGAACATTCTGAGTGTGTAGCTAGCAATGTAGGATGGATGATCAGGTTGTCAATGCTCCTCCTTGGATCAGTCGATCATAACGTTATGGAAATGTCTGAAACGATGGAACACTGCTTAGTTACCCTAGTCGTGCAGAGTTTTGGCGTGAAAGAGACGGTATCGTGGGTTAACGTAGCTAGTTTGAACACTTCATAAGTTCGTATCACTATGAGTAAATCCAAGACTGTTGCAACACTTCCTCTGCAAACTTAAAAGCGACAGCGCTGCCTCTGTAAACTACAACACGCTCAATCTCACGCGATTTCATAGACAATTTAGACGGCAGTTGTAGCTTCACTCGAATCATGCAGCGATGGCCGATTAGAACACACAACCTGTTCGATCCTCTCCAATAATCTCCGCCCAAGCAAACACTGACATACTGTCAACTCCTAGGCCGGCGGCCTCATAAGTACCATTATTTGTCTGCTCTCGTCAATCCAGCGAGAGAGGGGATGTGACCGTAACCTGTATTATTGTACTCTGGGTCCATGATGAATGCTTTCCGTGCTGCGCTTCTTGAACCGTCGATGGATAGGTTAATTGCACTCGTCACCTACCATTTGAAGGCACCGGAGAGCAGCAGGTTGTTTGATACCGTTACCTAATGTGGTGTACCGCGTCAGGTAACATGTGTCATCTTCTGAGTTTTTCGTGGTAGAAGGATCTACTTTTATAAATTTGAGTGAGAGCTGTTTCTATCAAAACTAGTGAAAATGGGCCTAAATGTGAGAAGGCTTCTCATGTTAACTATGCCCATGTATTTTTCCACTGACAAAGGCCCAATGGGTGGGCCTGGCTAGGGCGGATCCACCCTTTTCTCGGCCCTCGTCTGCTAACTCCGGCCCAGTTCTAAACATTGGGATAGACCGCGCCCGCGCATGCAAGACCTAGCTAATTAAGGTTGCGTAACTACGCTAGTACTAACTTTAAAAAAAACTATGCTAGTACTAACTGCGAGGTTGTGTGCTTGAATCTTTCCTCAATTGTTGAAATGATGGTCCAGTGTGATACTCTGATGTACACGTACTGGTGCACGAGTTACTCGATGCTCTCCTTGTTGGGGCGTGCTGCGTGCACAGAGATGGACATGGCGGGTACATTGACTAGTGGTATTCATTTGGGTATTAGAGTTTGGATTTCTATGCCCTAAAAAGGCTACAACTGTAGTACCTGAGGCTAGCATGCAATTGCTTGACTGCTGCAGGTCTTATGATAGTTGGCCCAACTAGACTGTCGAGCCTAGCTATGATAGTTGGCCCGGCCAACGCTGGTGTTAAGACCTAGGTTCGGGCTTGGCAAGTCTCATTTTCTCCTCCTGGTCCAAAATGCGATGTGGGACCACCAAATGATTTGCAAATCCGCGCATCAGGACCAACGTTACGTTGATGTGTACCATGCGCGCTCACCTCTCTCGTCTCTGCAATCGAGAGTGGTTGTCTACCACCCATTTGCCCCCCCTCTCTCTCTCTCCCGCGATCTACTTTGATTTAAAGCTATATTTTGATTTTAGTTTATAACTTGTCTATAATTTATAATTTTTAGACTAGTTATAAAAGAGACTAAGAGTAACAGAAACTTACGTGCAGTTTTAGTCATATAAAAAAAAGTTGCTACAGTGTCTAATACAATCAATTTGTAAACTCCACCTTAAAAAGACACTTTATTTGAGAGTTAGTTACTATAGAAAAACCAAAAAACAGCTTATAGAAACTGAATAGAACAGACCCAGTGAGCTAGCGGTGCCAGTAGTAGCCAACTACCCATGAAAGAAATAGACTAGAGAAATTCCTACGCCTTTATTGCTGTCGATGACTTTTAATTGTAGCTGATATCTTTTATTTGCGCTTTTCGAGATAATAATACATAGTAGAGACACTGACGTGGATGGCGCACATGATTTTAGGCTCAGGAAACCGTTTGGAGAATTTGCTTCAAAAAGTTGCATCATTTGTTTCGACTTTCAGAGAATTCGCTTCAAGAAGCTGCTCCTTGATCCACGACGCAG
This sequence comes from Dendrocalamus sinicus, assembly GCA_036346575.1. Lineage (NCBI taxonomy): Eukaryota > Viridiplantae > Streptophyta > Magnoliopsida > Poales > Poaceae > Dendrocalamus > Dendrocalamus sinicus. The sequence goes on along the minus strand of CM070666.1, from coordinate 8,683,164 downwards.
CTATGGCCTCCTATCGATCCGGGCGGCAACGGACCTTGAGTAACAAGGTCCGATTTGGAGGCGGCGACGGTGACAACATCCTCAAGCCAAACTGTTAGATGTGATCTTGAAGTCGCGCGCGCCATGCAGGATACCGGATATCCTGCATCTGCTTCAAGGAGATAATCTTACCAGCTATACTTCCTTATTTGTTAGCGCTATATTTGGCATATATCACAACTGATTAGTTGTGTACTATTTATACTCCTAGCATATTACTGGAAACTTAAGTGCGTTAGTTTCGAATGCATTCATGGTATCAAAGCGCCGATCTTGAGTGTCTTTTCTTTCCTACCCACCACCCCTTCTTCCTTCTGTCCGATCATGAGTGACACCGTGGCCAAAGCGGGCCGTCGCCATGGCCAGCATGAAAACCTTGATCCCGGTCACTCTCGACCTCTCAGCGGCCAACTACTCACAGTGGCGAGGTTTCTTTCCTACCCACCACCCCTTCTTCCTTCTGTCCGATCATGAGTGACACCGTGGCCAAAGCGGGCCGTCGCCATGGCCAGCATGAAAACCTTGATCCCGGTCACTCTCGACCTCTCAGCGGCCAACTACTCACAGTGGCGAGGTTTGTTTGAGGTCGCTTTGTGCAAATATGCACTCGACGACCACATCATGACCGCTGCAGCACCCTCCAACGATGCACAATGGAAGTGCCTCAACGCCCTTATCAAATCATGGATCTATGGCTTGATCTCTGTTGAGATCTTGGCAATGGTGATGGCTCCGCAAGCCATGGCTCACGTCACCTAGATCAGCATCCAAGGGTTGTTTTGTGACAATGCCGAAATCTGCACCATCTACCTTGAGCAAGAGTTCCAGAGTCTCTTTTAGGGCACGTCCTCTATTGCGGATTACTCCCGCAAGTAAAATATGCTAGCCGATGCCCTCAGCAACATCGATTGCAAGATCAACAACAGGACCCTCATCCTCAACACTCTCCGTGGGTTGAATGAAAAATTCGCCTTCATGCGTACCCTCCTTCCCATGCATAAGCCCTTCCTGTCCTTTCTCAAAACACGTTACGCGCTCATCCTTAAGGAACTCTAGACGTCATCCGAGAACTTGCAGCTATCGGCTTTCTTCACCAACACCTCTGCCGGTGGTGGCAAGGCCTCCACCAACTTCGGCAGCAACTCGGGCCACAACAGCTCCTCCAATGCCTCGAACCAAGGTAAAGGGTATGGCAACTACTCCAACCGCAGTTGATGCCGCAACCACGGCAATGACTGCGGCTCCGGCAACAAGTCTACGACATCCTGGTCATCTTTTCATCCGCACTAGGCTGGATCCATCCAAATGTGGCCCAGCCAGGGGTACATGTTTGATGAGTTTTTGTACCAACACGATCAGGCAGTCTCACCATATCGACCACATTATCAATCACGCTGACTAGTACGACTACGTTTCTGATTGTTGGGGGATCGAGCGGTTGTTACGACCAGGCAATCTCGTCGTATCGATCACATTATCGATCATGTTGACCGGCATGACTATGTTTCCGATCACTGGGGGGATGAGCGGATGTTTCGACCATGCCATATTGACCACGTTTGCTGACGTGGCAAGGTGCGCCATGGCTGGGTGCTTGTGGTAGGGTGCACCCTGGCAGGCACCAACCCTACCACCAGTGCCATCCTCCTCATGGGACAAGAACCAGTTGATGCAAGCCTTCAACGCTATGACGCTCACCCCACCGTCCTCGTCCGAATGGTTCATGGATACGGGAGCATCTGCCCACATGACCTTCGAGCCTGGTAATTTGTCTTTCACTTTCCCATCCTCTTCCTCTACACCATCCAATTTCACTGTCGGCAATGGGAATCTTCTTCCCATCACCACCATCAGGCACACTTCTTCTCTACTCCCTCACACTCATTCCATCTAAACACTGTCCTCGTCACACCAAACCTTATCAAAAATCTTTTTTTCGTTCATCAATTTTCCCTAGATAATCATTGTTCCATTGAATTTGACCTTTATGGTCTTTTTATTAAGGATCTTCGAACTCAGAACATGATCATTAGGTGCAATAACCGTGATGATATCTACCCCTTCTGGTGGCCGCCCTCGCCCTCACATGCCCTCACTGCGTCGACCACCTCCTCCACTACTCTGTGGCACCGATGGCTTGGACATTTAGGCTGGTAGGCTTTATCACATTTAGCTTCCTCTTCATTGATTCCATGTAATAGAAACCAGTTGAATGATCTGCCATGTCATGCTTGCCAATTGGGCAGACATGTTCTTCTACCTTTTCCTTCATCACATTCTTGTGCTAATGAAGTTTTCAACTTATACACTGCGATTTGTGGACTTCACCCATCCCTAGCGTCTTCGGTTACAATATTACCTTGTCGTTCTCGACGATCACTCTCACTACCTATGGACCTTCCCTCTTTGCCTAAAGTCCAATGTGTTCACCACTCTCACACATTTCTTTGCCTACACCAAAACTCAATTCAACGCCACCAACAAAAGCATCTAGTGTGACAATGGTGGTGAGTTTGACAACACCGCTGCTTGCACGTACTTCCTTACAGATGGCATTGTGCTCCGCATGTTATGTCCTCATACATCCCAGCAGAATGGCAAGGCTGAGTGCATCATTCGCTCCACAAATGACATCTTGCACTCCCTTTTGTTCTAGGCGAGTCCTCGCCCTGTCTATTGGGTAGAAACTCTTCATGCTTCCACCTATATTCTAAATCACCACCCTTCCAAAACTCTAAACTTTTGCACTCCCTACCCTGTCCTCTTCGATTCACCTCCCTCCTACAATCATCTTTGTGTCATTGGCTGCCATTGCTACCCTAATTTGTCAGCCACTAGCTCATAAACTTGCATCATGTTCCATCGTGTGCGTCTTCCTTGGCTACCCTGATCACCATAAGTGTTACCGATGTTTGGATCTGTCCAAAAATCGTATCATCCTTTCTCGTCACGTCACTTTTGATGAGAACTCTTTTCCCTTCGTTGAACACACCATGCCACCAGTTCCATCTAACTTTGACTTCCTCAACAAGATCATCACAGTGGCACAGCTACGGTCCCACCTCCCATCTCCCACGCCCCTCCCACGCTAGCTACACCGTACCACCTCCTACTCCTCCACCTTCCGCTCCTACTCCACCTACCGCTCGCTTCCGTCGTCAACAACCACTTGATGATGACGCGTGGCAAACACAATTTTGCCAGCCGCTCTAGATTCTAAACCTCTTTGTTACCTCCCTCTCCCCCATTCCCAAAACCTACCGTGCAACTCTCAATGATGAAAATTGGTGGACTGCCATGTAGTGCGAGTTTGATGCTCTCCGCGCCAACTGCACTTGAGACTTAGTTCCCAGTCCACCTGGTGCAAATGTTGTGATAAGCAAGTAGATTTTTCATCACAAATTCAAACCCGACGGTTCCTTGGATGGGTACAAGGCTCCCTGGGTCCTTCGCGGTTTCTCCCAACAGCCTTGAGTCGACTTTGACAAGACTTTCAGCCCAGTTGTCAAACCGGACACTATCCGCACAGTGCTCACTCTGGCCTTGTCACAAAAATGGCTGGTGCACCAACTTGATGTCAACAATGCCTTCTTGAATGGCACAATCTCTGAAACAATGTTCTGCTAGCCCTCTAGTTTTGTTGATGCCAACCGCAGCTCTCATGTCTGCCGCCTCAACCGATCCCTCTTTGGCCTCAAGAAGCCCCCCGCGCTTGGTTCAGTTGTTTTGTGGCACACCTTGTGACCTTGGGGTTTGCCGCTTCAAAAGCGAACCCCTCCCTCTTCATCTACAAGCATGGTGTTGACACTTTCTACCTTCTACTTTATGTTGACGACATTGTCCTCACCGCCTCCTCACCAGCTCTTCTTCGGAGGATGATCGATTCGCTTCATCGAGAATTCTCCCTCAAGGACCTTGGTGACATGCATTTTTCCTTGGTGTTTCAGTCCAGTGCACAAGTGCCGGCTTCTTTCTCTCCTAACGTTAGTACATTGCGGACATTCTAGCATGCGCCGGTATGACTAATTGCCATCCCTACAACATGCCAGTCGACACGAGCTCAAAGCTCCCTTCCTCTGGTGCCCTTGTAGAGAATGCCACGGATTACCACAACATTGTAGGCACGCTTCAGTACTTAACGTCCACTCGTCCCGACATCGTGTACGCAATATAGTAGGCTTGCCTCCACATGCATGATCCGCATGAGTCGCATGCCAATTTCCTGAAGCACATTCTTCGCTATCTCAAGGGCACCATCGACCATGGTCTGTAGCTACATCGAACTTCACTGGCCTCTCTCATCGCCTACACTGACGCCGACTGGGCCGGTTGCCCTAACACCCGCAAGTCCACTTTGGGCTACGGGATCTTCCTTAGAGACAACCTGGTGTCATGGTCATCTAAACGGCAACACACCGTCCCCCACTCCAGTGCCGAGGCAGAGTACCGTACTGTCGCCGAGTCATACTATCTTCGTCAACTCCCGATCAAGCTATATCAACTCCTTCAGTAGGCCATGATCGTTTTCTACCATAACATTAGTGTCGTGTACCTCTCAACTAATTCTATCTAATATCAATGGACCAAACATATGGAGATGGTCTGTATTTTGTGTGAGAGCATGTTGCCCTCTGCGAAGTCCACGTGCTTCATATACTGACCACCTCGCAGTACGTACATGTCTTCACTAAGGGCTGCCGACAACCACCTGCGCGGCACAAACGCGTCTCCGAATCCTGTGGGGCCCTGGCCGTTCTACGCGCCACCCCGGCCCGTTGCTTTACAAAAAAGGTGAGGTTCTTTGCAATTGCCATTTGCATGCAAGGATATCGGAATCCCAGATATTGCATCTCTTAGTTTCCTCGATTGGCCAATTATCATATAGTACTATGTACACACAATGTAGTCAGTGGTTTCGATCGAGGTTTAAGGCTCCGTTTGCCTTTAAAAATCACTTCTATCTCATCAGTAGTTTGGGGTATATAATATTAGTTGAGGGCAATTTTTAGTTATAATAGCAAAATCCTAGTAGAATTAGAATTAGTAAAGGCTAATATAACTAATTAGATTTCATAGTGTAGTGTGACATAACACAACAATGGCAAACTGCCTTTTTTTCTTTTTAATTTCTAAAAGCTATTTTTTAGCTTTTGTACAGTAATTAACTTTCAAACAGAGTGTCTTTTCAAAACAGAGTCTACAAATTGATTATATTATATATTATAATGACTTTATTTAAATCGATCAAAATCGCATGTGAATTTCTCTTACTCTGTACTTTATATTCACAAACAACCAAAAATCATAAGTTGTAATCATAAGACATAAACCAAAACAAAGAAACCCATATAAAATTGTGAAATCCCAGTACAACCGATCCTCTTAAAAAACGTCCTCGTTTGTGAGAACCGCACGCTTGTTGCACTCCTTATCTCACTTTTTTGTTTTTGTGTGTCAAAAGCTATGTATGACAAGCGTATTACTTTATATGATGTATGTTCAATTAAACTTAACTAAGTTATATATGGTCATGTAACTATATATTAATCGGAGAAACGACTAAGCAAACAAGACAATATATTTTATTTCTGTTTTCGCAAACCTTGGTCACACACGGTTGTGAACTCTACGATGGCTTCAAGCTTATAAACATCCAACGAAAATCTAGGGTACAGTATCTTTAACCTTTTGCATTACCAATTTAATTTCATTTTTAATTTTACCAGTTTAATTTCATTGTTGAAAAAGAAGAATATATAAGTACATACATGTAAGAATCCTCAGAAAGGGTGGTTTATCTGCATAATTATGAGGGGAAAATAGTTGCATCGATCATATTGGTCCGATCGATGATTCTCGGGCCGGAAACGACAAGCGACACAAGAATAAAGCTGGAGATACGCCCTTTTGGTAGGAACCAAACAAAACTCATGCGGCGTGGCCGTGCCCGGTTCATATCGGGAAAATAAAAATATTACCACTAGCAGTAGCAGCTGTAGGCAAAGAAAAATATTATAAAAGCACGTACAACCTGATCGGATTAGACAGGCTGAGCTGCACGATGGCCAGTGGCCGCTTACTCGGATGCTCGGTGGGCCCGAGCCCGTACGTGTTCGTTCCCCATAGGACCGTGACGTCAGGATGGCCGTTCCGTTGCCTCTCGATCTTCTGTGGCCAGCACAACGGCACGTATGATAATAGGCTGTGGATGTAGCAATTTTTTTGAATAAAACATTTTTATTTCTAAATACAAAATTACACTTGTGATTTTTCTTAAAAGTAGCCTCCTGTCACCGAACCGTTGGACGACTGGCCCCTATCGCCTAATGGTCGAGCGACTGTATTGTTGAACAACTGGGATGCAGTCTGCTAGTCGTTGGCGAAATAATTGCGTCGCTAAACCGCCGGACAACTGCCTCTAGTCGCCCATCAGTTAGGCAACTACAGTTTCAGTCGCCGAAGGGTTGGACAACTAGAGGCGCATATAAAAGCATCACGCGGCCAAGCGGGCACTCGGCCGTGTGGTGAACGAACAGAGAACAGAGTGGAAAGAAGAGAAGAGAAGAGGAGAGGAGAGGAAATGAGAGGAGAGGGAGATGAAGGAGAGGTTTGCGACTTTTGTGAGGTAAATATTTTGTATGTTGTAGTTCATTTTTTGTATATGAAGTAAATAGTTTATTTACTGTTAGTATCCGTAGAAAATTGTAGATGTAGAAAAGAATAGTACAACTTTGGTATAGAAAATTTAGTCAATATAGTTATAGAAAATTAGTAGCTATAGTAACCTATAGTTGTAGAAAATTTAGTGAACATAGTTGTAGAAAATTAGCATCCTTAGTAAATTAGCATGCGTACAAAATTATAGTTGTAGAAAATTTAGTCAATGTCTTGTAGAAATTAAGCCTCTGTAGAAATTTGTAGTTATTCAAAATTCGATCAATATTTTTTTGTAAGAATTTAATAATTTGCTTTGTAGAAAACAATAATATGTAACATTTATGATTAATTACGAATGAATGTAATGTCGTTAGTACATTGAAAAATCATGTGTACTGTTATAACTGATATATTGGCATTTAAATTGATATGTCATGTAAATTGCCGAAACCCATTAGAAATTATTTGCAGTAGGAGAGAGCTCGAGTAGCGAGACAAGAGCGGCATCGGTGCGCGGTCTGCCAATAGAGAGTTAATGCTACGAGGGTAGTGTAGTTGGTTACGATAGACGGACAGTTGTTGAAATATAAATTACAGTACATCAGTACTTCCATAATATGCGATACGATTTGACTAGCTGCAAAATTAAAAATATATGCAGGTAGACATCAATAATGCCGATACCCACTACATTGAAAGTGCATTACGGTGTTGGCACCGTTCGTGAAGGTCCGAACAATGTTGACTTGAGCGGTTTTGCGCAAACCACTCTGGTACAGCCAGACGGCGAGAACACTTGAATCGCAGATGTGATGCACTGGCTCACCCACAGTTTTTCCTTGGACCCTAAGGTGTGCAGCATCTTCATACAAGGGCTTTGGAGCCGGTCTCCCACGGACATTAGATGAGAGTTGAGAATATTGATGCGCACTGTTATATAGAAGGGGTTTATACAAGGGTGCCGGTGCTGTGGATATGAGTGCATGATGCTTGTGCAATCATGCCCAATAGAAGTTATGCAAGGTCGTGCGAACGACCATCATCCAGGAGGTGTGAGCAACTCGGGCGCCCTGCATGTTGATGAAGGAAGTTGCTCATGACAAGGCTGATGCGGTACATGGAGGAGAGGAAGAATGATCACAGCATGGTGAGGCTACAGGACAAGCTGATGAAGTGGAGCATATGGAGTACATAGTGCATCAAATGGAGAGTGATGACCGGATGGCTTGGGCTGAAGAGGAAACTGTATAGGAGGACAATGAGGACAATTCAGATGAGGAAGAAGCTCCCATCCCACAGAAATGGAACTGGTTTGATGTTGAGGGTGTTGCCGCACATGACGAGCACGAATCATCGTGGGAGTATCATGGTACAGAGGTTCGGTTGCATTCAATATTTGCTGATAAGGCATCATTGTAGGATTCCATCAAGCTATGGGCCCTGTCCATGCAGTGGACTTTTCGGGTTGTGAAATCTAGCCAAGAGCAGTACACCGTGAAGTGCAAGCAGGCCAGTTGTCCTTGGAGGGTGCATGCACATAGACTGAAGTGTGAGACTCACTGGATTGTGTTGAAGGTGGAGACGCGCTCCTGCATTCTCAGTAGTGTTTTGTCGAGGCATCGTAACCTAATGTCCGCCTTTATAGCCAATCTGATGTATGGCGAGATGGTGGAGAAGAAGGACACGGAGGCCATGCACATCATAGTGGCTATCGACAAGAAATTCAAGTACAAGATTAGCTACGTGAAGGCATGGCATGCGAAGCTGAAGGCATTGGAAATACGGTTTGGGTCTTTCAAGGCGACGTACGACAACTTTCCTCGTATGCTTCAGGTGTTACAGGACATGAACAGAGGCACGTATATCGCTGTGAAGGACAAGCCATCTACAAGGTTGCCAGGTTTTGCAGTGTTGCAGAGGGCCTTCTTAGCTTTTGGTGCGTGCATTGAGGTATTCAAGCATATGCTTCCCGCGATCTCAGTTGATGGGACCATTTTGACTGGCAAATACAATGGCTAGATCCTTTTGGCCATTGGCGTTGATGGCAATAATCAAATTATGCCCCTGGCCATCGCATTCGTGAAAAGTGATAATTACGACAGCTGGTTGTGGTTCCTTAGATATGTGAGGGTTGGAGTTGTCAGCGCTCGTCCTGGTGTGTGCGTAATCCATGATCGCCTCACCGGGATAGTGAAGTCCATAAGAAAACTTCAGGAAGACCCTGAGGGGCCCTTCTCCTGGTTAGATATGAGGAACAAATGGTGCATTTGTCACCTAGGGGTGAACTTCTTCAAGTAGTTCACGAAGCAACCGTTGATGAAGTTGTTCAAGAGACTGGCTATACAGAACCAATAAAAAAATTTGATGCTTTGTGGGCGTTGCTGGACGAGCACAACAAGAAGCACGTCGACGAGAGGAACAAGGGGTCGACCACGCCTGGTGCGGCACAACCCGAATGCCTCACAGCACTAGATGAGCCTAACATAGCTGGTCCGAGGAGTAGAAGCTCACGGAACATTAAGTGCTTCTCGCAGTGAAACGAGGGAGATCCATTGAAGAAGTTATCCCTGCTACATGACATGGACAACGCGAGGTATGACATAATGATGACTAACATTGCCGAGGTGTGTAACTGAGTTCTCAGGGGCCTTCATTCTCATCCCCTCGTCGTCATCGTGGAAGGTGTTCTGCACAGCACAATCGGCTATTTTAGGGAGAGGTATGCAAATGCCGCACTTCATGCAGCCAACTCACGAACATCGTACTCGTCGAAAATTATGGCATACATGGAGATGAAGGCACAGAAGGCCAATTGCACACGGTGCATGTCATAGACAATAGGGAGTATCGTTTCAACGTGGTACTCTGGGATAGAGCTGGATTGGGATTGCTCATACCCTTGTTACTCACAAGGTATGCCTTGGAGATTATGTAAATAAACCTAGCTGCTCGTGCAACAAGTCGAAGTTGTTACACAAGTCATGCTCTCATGTCCTTGCTGCATGTGGGACTGTGGGAATGGATCTTTCGAACTTCATGTCCGAGTACTTCTTCAAGGAGAGGGTGATGCTTGCGTGGTGTGGCGAGCACAGAGGGTTCAGGGTTGTGGGGAACTTCGGAAGCTTGGATATTGTAGGGAGGATCTGGATTCTGGATGTTGACATGCTAAAGGATGGGAAGGGTCGACGACAGAGCCAGCGTATTACAAATGGTATGGACGAAGCGTAAGCTGGAGCACCTGGTGCACGCTGCGGGTGATGCAGTCGGGAGGGGCGCACAGCTAGATGATGCAAGCCATCTGCTGATCACTAGGTAGACCGGCATGGTTTCTACAACTAGTTGTTGGAGACTACAAATAATTATCCTTTGTAATCTATACTTTGTTAGTTGGCACTTTTGACGTGCGTACTATCATACTAATTGTATCATACATTGCATGTACTGTTTGTACAATTATTGTGGTATTTTTCCCTTTTCAGTAATGTAGTAGGTATTGTGCTGGTAGCCTAATATTGTTTCCTTTGTATATTTACAAGTTCTATTTACTGTTGCTTTACATTCGATGTTTTTTGTTCCGTATAAATGCTAACTTGAATTCATTTTGCAGGTATGGTTCGTGAGCTTCACAGATCGTACTGGCCTTATGGCCTGTTGGACGAGCACGTTGACCGGCTGCATCGTGCTTCCCGTCGCGTCTCGCCTCCAGGGAATGCAGAGGAGCCGGCTGACTTGGGAGTGGTCCGCACACGCACACCTCGAGTGGCTTGGAGGCTAGATCCACACTGGACAGCCAAGTTTGCTCTCCGGTAGCATTGTATTCTTGCCATAAGTAGGTTACGTAATGACCTTTTGCAGGTTGCACAATGATGGGCTACTCCCTCTAACCCAAATGGTGCAGGCTACCAACGAGGATGGACCGACCTAGCCTACAGGTGGGGATAATGGCACGTCGTGATGCTTCCCATTCGACCGCTCTCTGATGATAGCTTTGGTGGACCACTGATGGTCGGAGACGCACACTTTCCACTTCCCATTCAAGGAGATGGCTCTTACTCTACAGGACGTCTCCTGCTGATTGGCCTTCCTATCGCGGGAGCTGTTGCCTTCCTACCGAAGGCCCCAGCCGGTTGGTGCGCAGACCTGCTGGATAGGTTCCAGAGAGTCCTTCTGCCTGGTGCCGCAGAGGAGTACTACATCTTCCCACTGAGTCAGACTCACAAGCCATTGTTGAGGTGGCTCTCACAGTTTCGGGTACATGCCTGACACCCTTTCTATTCGATTCTCCATGCTCTCATTTCCGCTGTACTATACTAATAACTTTTTAGTTGCATTCAAGTGGAGTGGATGGACCCGGCCGTAGACGAGCAGTAGGTCTCATGGCACTTGGAGGCGTACTTGTTGTGGTTGTTTGGTTGGGTGCTCTTCACCACCAGCCACATCAACACCATTGACACGCATCTCATCACTCACGCTAGGGCCATCGCTGAGGGCGAGGTCCCCCAGATCAACTGGGGTTTGGTCGCACTTTCCTCAACATATTACGGCTTGTGCGACATGTGCGGCAGGACCAAGGCGAACTCAGTCCTCGCGGTGTGTCCGCTGCTACTATAGCTGTGGTCGTTCAAGCGCTTCAGCCTCGTACGGCCCATGCTTGAGGACATGATTCCGTACGGGGCCGAGATGTACCCCAGGGGTGATGTCGACCGGCCTACGATGGGTTCTCTCTAGTGTCGCAGACAGGTAAGTAGTCTAACTTGCAATTAATTCCTTCGTATTAAGGATGATCATATGTAACAACTATTGTTACTTGCAGGTACAGTTCACGCACGTCCAGGTTAACGGCCTCACGGCTGACGATGTGCGTTGGGAGCTGTACTCACCTACAGCACTTCAGAGCTGCGCTCCTAACGGGCTGTCCTCGCTCTGCTACCAGAAGCTTGCGTACGACGTCTTCGTTGAGGACTACATGGCGCATTGTGTGATGCACCAGTTTGGCCTACGTCAGGTTGTTCAAGTACCAATCGGGCGACCGATACCGCAGAACATCCATGCATGAGTGACCGCCTCACAGGACTCTTCTTAACTGCTAATTCATTTGAAGACTTGTAACTAAATGCTACCTCCTGCAAGCACTCTAGGAAGGGTGTCAAACGTGACACGGACTGGACGATGAAGGTGGAGGGGTGCACAGCCTAGTGGGAGGGCGCGCTGCAGGACTGCATGGAGAAGGCCACCCCTACCACAGTAGTGCGTACGATGAGTATCTGAGCTGGTATCATCCTTGGACATGTACCAGGCTGGTACATGTCATCGACCTTCCCCCAGCGCACGTCATAGCACTGACAAACATGTACCCCGTGCACCTTGCACGGGACCTTCACGTCGTGGTACATTACATCAAATTTGTAAATATTCCCTTATGGCAATGCCACTAAGTGGATTAACCTTTTCGTGTTTTCTTGCAGGCTAACGTCGGTGTTGTGATTTAGAGGGAGTCTCGCACCATGACAGATAGGATCACCAGTGGTGTGGAGGTGACAGAGGAGGAGGAGGTGCAGGCTTTGCGTCATGTGCAGGCCTTGGGTGCACGTGTCGTCGTCCTGTTGTCATGTAGGATGCTATCAGAGGTTCGCACGCCCACGACCGGTGCACACACGGTGCATCCATCGGGTCCACCTTGTCCAGCATGGCATCGCGTGGTGGGTTCTGCATGGCCACGTCCTACACCACCTCAACCTGATGAGGCCGGGGGGTTTGCCTGGGCACAGCCCCCTACACCGCTGGTACTTCTCCAATTTCCCCACGTTGGGCGTGTAAGCTGTGCCGTACGTCCCTCGAAATGGCTTTGACCCCACCATGGCACTAGCCGAGGGTATGCTTTGCCTCTTTTCGGTTTTCTCCCATCCCTTTATCCGACGAACTAATGATATTTGCACTACAGGTCTTATACCTCCCGACGAGGGATGTGGGGTCTCTCTGGGCCAGGACGACACATACCAGTACTTTTCAGACTAGGCCGGCCAAGCGACGGGCTCCGCACCTCAGGCCACACTCCCGGAGGTTCTCTCCGGGAGTGTCCTCATCGGTGCACCGGTGGCAACACAGGTGGCTCTGCAGTCCACTCCTCCAACTTTGGGACGTGTGCGATGGTCTTCTGACCATCTTACCTTGTCGGGGCGCAGTGAGAAGATCAGATGGTCTAGCTTTGTACAACGACTACATCAGACGAGACAGCTTTGCATAGCGACAAGATTACATGGGCCGACTTTGCACAGCGATATGACCACATGGGTAGCTCTCCACCGTGACAAGACCACACAGACTAAATTTTCATAGTGAGAAGACAAGACGATCCAGCTTTGCACAACGAGTACACCAGACGGGACAGCTTTACGCAGTGACAAGACCACACGAGCCAACTCTATGTAGTGACAAGATCAAAGGGTGCAGCTATGCGCAGTGCGAAGACCTAACTTGCCAGGTTTGCAGATCGATAAGACCACACTGGGCAGCTTTATGCAGTGACAAGACCACACGGGCCAGCTTTGCGCAGTGTGTACACCAGGCGGGGTAGCTTTACGCAGCGAGAAGAACACAAGGGGACCTATAAAAGGAGGTGGAAGAGATTTTGGAGAGAACACTACACAAGCAAACCCAACACTACTTTAGAACTTGCTTCACCACAGTAGGATAGATAAGAGCGGAAAAAACAATGGGACAAGATGATGAAGCAATGGGAGGAGACTCGCGAACTAGCAAGGTCTGCTGCTGCCAGCGACAAAAAACAAGGGCTGCTACGGCCTGGGCCAAAAAAGCCGCATGTGCTACAAGAACAGCTCCTCGCAATGTCACTCGTAGCAACAACTCCATTCCGAACGTTCCTACCGAGTGTTCGATGCAACTCCCGCCCGAGGGAGATACGCCGCCCCTATGTTGGTGGCAGGACCCGTGCAAGTTCTTCAAGTCTAAACACCACCTCGGCTGGGTATGCGTTACTGGGGTTGTGCAAACTACTCTAATGACTATCCCGACTGCCGTCGGGACACCACCAGCTATCAGCAGCTGGTTAGGACCAATTACATTGTGTTCCCCCTACTTTTCTCCTTTAAAGTACACACTAACAACCTCTCCCGTGTACCCACAGTCCCTAGAACCCTTATATGGCTACCACAAATGGATCGATCTTGAGATCCACCCAGAGAACCAGTGGGCTCTTGACTTCAAGGAGTGGAACGTCAAAAGGTCCTACAAGATCTGGGAGAAGTGCCGCAAGGACGAGAAAACCGAGTGTATACATCGAGAGATGAAAGCTCATCTCGAGCTGTGCACGCGCAGGAAGCGTGAGGCTTGCGAAAGGAACGCGAGAAAAAGAGGAAAATGGCGGCCAATGCAAAAGAGGTCGCCGAGGAGTTCAACGTCGAGCTCACAAGGAAGGAAAAATGGTTCCAGTTCACGTAGTAGGTCGGGTTGTCCCTCACTAACTACTCCCCCGAAGGTCGGATTTAGTTCCATTCCAAAAAGGTGCATATGTATCGTAGGAGTAGTTCGGTTTGTTGCATCGTACATGATGCTCTTTGTTATGCATGTAATTAAACCCTACGCGCTGTGTTACTCCCAACTGTACTATAAAGTCTATTTTAATTTGAACAAGCATATTTCCTCATCTTTTCGCATTCAATTATTCCCATAGCAAGTCATCCAACAACATTAACAAACTAGTTCTCCTCCGTGTATGAATTCCCAGTTACATCAAAATATCACTTACCTTTGTACTTACCGATCGTTGTTATTTCAATCATTCTTAAAAAAATTTCACAAAATTTCTTGCACTATAACAACATACAACGATCGCAAACTCTTTTTGCAAATATAACAGATTATCTACTATTCATAATCTATGAAAATCACAAATGATTAATCCACACACCTCTAGAAATGGCTTGTTTGCAGTCGCTGCACAACCGAGCGAGTGCAATTGTAGTCGCCCAGCCGTTGGACGATAGGCTGTAGTTGCCGAAGCATTGGGCAACTAGAACCTGTCGCCCAATGGCCCATAAACAGCTTTGCGTGTCACACGGCTATTGGGCGATAGGTTCCAGTCACCTAACGGCTAGATGACTGGAGCCCATTTCTATAAAAAAAAATATTTATACGGGTATATTACTATTATTTTGAATAAAATATAAATTATTTGTACAAAAAATTCTTTGATTGTGTCCGTTGTTCTGAGAGTAGGACGGCTGTTGCAGAGCTCTTCGAGGAGCGGGTGCTCGTTTCTTGATCGTGTGCTTGAGCAGGTCGATCGTGGAGTAAGCCCCCATGATTAAGGGCTTGTTTTTTTGGCTGAAACTTATGACTTTTGGCTACGGCTTGCATCTTTTGGACTGTTTATGTGAGAGATTACAGAGTAACAGAAACCCACGTGTGGTTTTTACCGATATAAATGAAGTCGGTAAAGTATGTACTACAATTAATTAGTGGACCATATCTTGAAAAGATACTCTATTTAAAAACTAGTTACTGTAGAAAAATCGAAAAATAATTTTTAAAAGCTAAAAAGAGTATGACCTAAGTTGATGGTAGCCTTTGAAGCGAGGCAGGCCGTCCTTGCTTGGTGCGTCGCGTGGTCACCGGCTTCGTGCGGAGGGCATCGCGGCAGTGCCCCGTCTCTTTTATTCCCGAAGCTGTTTGCCGGTCATCCTATTGTTGCATGCTTTGCCACGTGGTTAGCTAGCCGTTTTCTTCTTGTTTGTAGGGAGTGAGTCATGCTTGTCGTTGCTTTATAAGGTGTTTATCTTGTGGATACAGTAGTGCCTGCCAGGACTTTCAGCTTGGGGGAGCCTTGCTCAAAAGAGTTTTTTTTTAGTGATTTATAGCTGAAAAGTACTATAGCTGACTGAGGTTTATTTAGCATAACTAAATTTAAAAAAATTTAAAAATAGAAAAAACATGTTAACCCATCACGTATAATGCAAACAAATACGAGAAAAAAGAACTAGCAAAAAAGCTAAAAAGCCAAAAGTATAGAAAAAGACAAAATTTATGAATAGTGCAAAATAAGTCAGAAGCCAGAAGCTCAAGCTGAAACAAGCAGGGCCGCTTAATTCATTTTTTTCTCGGTGTTTTCTTTTGGGGTCAGTGTAATTCATTTTTTTTCTTAAAACGAGTGGCGGAGCAGATTTGAAAAAACAATTTCTTGTTAAACATCCTAAAATCTATATAAAGAAACGTTGCATGATGGTAGGGGTGCAAACGGGTCAGTTAATCCCGATCGATCCGGCACCGAATCCGATTGGTACCGAATCCGGAGAAAAAATATGGGTTAGGATATGGTAACAGCAATATCCGTCCGAATCCGATACGTCTTCAAGTTTGATTTCAGGTTAGTGCTACTATTTGACATTTCATTTTTTTTGCAATGGTAAAATAAAATCTTCTACATCAGCTATTAAGTAGTAACATCAAGTTCTTGACAGTACGTCCTTCTATTCCATTTGCTGTACTGCATGCATTCCTTACAAATGGGTTAATCCCGACCGGTCCGGCACCGAATTCGATTGGTATCGAATCCGATTGGTATCGAATCCGGAGAAAAAATATGGGTTAGGATATGGTAACAACAATATCCGTTCGAATATGACCGTTTGCACTCCTACGTGATGGTATACGTGACAAGAACCGTACCTTTCACTGGAGCGCAAAATAGAACTACTTTTATTTGATCAATTAGCTCCTCCGTGGTCTGTCAACAACGTCAGATCAACAAGACTGCATCGGTGCTCAGTACTTCCGTGTGGCGTGCCAAGTATTATGGCCAAAAGAAGGACAACGAAAGGGAAAAAACCAAATTAAAAAATGTCACCTATTCAAAACATGAACTTACACAATACAGGTACAAAACCATAAGCTAGCATTAGTTCCTTCAAATCTGTAACCACAAAACCCTCCCAAACATTTTTAAAAAAACGTATTCGTGCATAGTTGAACGACTTTATGAATGGCAGAAAATGCAATTGATTCATGGAGTAGATGCATCAATTCAAGCATTGATCAACCGAGCTGAGTCAATTTAGCTTGAAACCACAGGACTGGTGCTTTTCATGGAACGAGGAAAAGATTTACAACTTCTGCCCGTTTATTTCGGTTTGAACTTCTGATTTTTAATTTATTTTTTACTATTTATAAATTTCGTCTTTTTCTGAACTTTTAGCTTTTTGAGCTTTTTTTACCAGTTCTTTTTTCCGTATTCATTTGCATTGTCCGTGATGAGCTAACATATTTTTTCTATTTTTATTTTTTTAAATTTAATTACATCAAATAAGCCACCTCAGTTACAGTGTAATTTCAGCCAACTAAAATGCAATTTCAAGCATAAGCCATTATATTTCAGCTCAACCGAGCACACCGACATGAGTATACTAAACATACCGATGCAGATTATAACGTCCGATTCAGACGTAAATGCACAAAAGTTTCTTACCACCATACTAAAAACAACAGTAATAAGAATAGATACAGTATAAAAGAAAATAGAAATTAATTTATGGATGAAAACCCACGATTTCATAGGAACCTAGCTTTGTCTGCTTAGTAAAAACATAGAATGCCACCACAACTACAATCGTCACAAATTTTAACTATTCAATAAAAATTACCAACAATTATTCTTTAATTATAATTTTACAGCAATCATCATAAGCATAGAAAAGACAACAATACGGAATCGATAAATGACATTAAGACGGATCAATTATAAATTTAATCAACGGAATCTTGACAGGTAGCAACAAGCTAATTTTTTTATGGAAAGTAGCAACAAGCTAATTAATATTAATAAGTTCGAAATATTAATAAGTTCGAAGGGAAACCTTATTCAACCTAAGATGGTATGGTTAGTACCATTTATTCCTAATATTAAATGATGGGACGCTAAGTGACAAAAGAAGCATTACTGGTGCAAGCACAATCATGTTCTACTCCCGCCCATGTATGTCGTCCTCAACAAATACCTAAAAACAACAACAAAAATAAGGATGAGTCCATGATTCAACAAATATACAATAGAACAATAAACGACATAAAACATGGCCTGTACCAAATATTCATATCAATTCACAAGTATCTCAATTTGCACATATGTCCTCTCATTAAGTTACATACCATATCTCATTATCTCTTTTCTTTTTATGAATGCAATGCATATGCCTCTATTTCTCTTTGCTTATAACGGTATAGCAGTGTTCACTCATCGATGAACCACTCTTGCCATATCCTTTTTCATACAGGGTCCTCAACTCCACTTCTATGGAGTGCCTACTAAAGTAGGTTTTTCTCCACGTCCGTGGAGTACCTATCGAAATATGTCTTTCTCTACCCACTACTGTGAGTCATCCACACACAACTACAAAACAAGCTATACTAGACGCCTCATCACAGACAGATCATGGGAATCATCTGTGCTATAATTATCACAGACGATTTTACAAGCATGATCGTATACCATCTGTGATACGCAACTATCACAGACAGTTCTTACGAACAACCATCTATGATAGTTCAGAGACAGTTATTAATACGAACTGTCTGTGATAGTTATCTATCACGGATGGTTCACGGTTGGACGTGTCTGGGATACACCGTGTTATTGAATGCGTAGCCAGCAGGGTCCTAATAGATCTGTTCTTCATTGCGTTGCATTGAAGGAGGCAGCCGGCTTTGGGGAGTTTAGTGAAAGCATACTGCTTGTAGATTTATCCCGTAAATCAATTTGTTCTTGGAGATTAGAGGTTAGTATTCGCTTCTAATTATATGCCTCGTAATGGAGAGAGATGATACCTAGGTTTAGATTTAGCTAGCTTTTTTGGTTGTTTACTCCAATTTAAAAATGGGTCACTACTACTAGTTTACTTCATTATATTCTTGCTTGATATATATACATTATTGCTTCATGAATAGTATATGGCTAGCTACTTACAATTTAGATATGGACAATTTATTTTAATATATTCTTGCTTGATATATATTGCTCCAACTTGATACAAATTTGTTACATGTGTAGCGTAGATGGATCGAAACTGGATGTATGTTAAGAACCATGTGAGTGAAGAGTACATTAATGACGTGTCTACTTTTAGAAGAGTAGCCAAGCAGGATATATTAAAGAAGGGGATGGAATATATGTACTATCCATGCATTGATTGCAATAATCTGAAAATGTTTACTAACTCAGCGCAGATCGAAACTCACTTGATTTGAAGGGGTTTCAAAAAGGGATATACATGTTGGACCAGTCACCATGAAGAAAAGATCATACAGGAAGGTAGTTATAACATCATCGAGTGAGACAACGATATACCGATTGTGGACTGTGCTTTCATGAGGATGTGTCGCATGATGACAATTTGGATTAGATGCTACGTGATGCAGGAGGGAACTATCGTGAGAGAGAGAGAGAGAGAGTTTGGTAAATTCAAGGGCTTAATGGAGGACTTGGAGAAATCTTTATTCCTAGGCTGCAAGCCGAACACACAAGGTTGTCATCCATTTTTGAATTGCTAAAATTGAAGGCAAGCAATGGTTGGTCCAATAAGAGTTTCATGGCGTTGTTGTGTCTCCTCGCAAACGTCCTTCTAAAGGGAAATGTGCTGCCGAGAACCACCTACCAAGCCAACAAGGTTCTTTGTCCATTGGGAATAGAAGTAGAAAGAATATATACATGTTTGAATGATTGCCTTGTGTGCAAAGAGTGTGCAAACTTACGTGTTTGTCCAGTGTACAAAGCATCCTGATACAAGCATAAAAATGACTCCAATAACGATAATGACATCGAGGTGAAGTAAGAACCTCCTACTAAGATGTTGTGGTATCTGCATATAATTCCCTGTTTGAAATATTTATTTGCCGAAGGATGCAAGATTGCTATGTTGGCACTCGGAGTAACATGAGAAAGATAGAATAATAAGACACTGCTGCTGATTCTGCCCAGTGGAGGAACATAAAGGATGTTATAGACTTCGGTACGGAACTGAGGAATATAAGATTTGAATCACGAGACAGCACAACTGTCAGTTCAACGGATGGTTAAGGGTACGATTCACTGGGAGATCATCAAGTGAAATGCAGTAATGGTTGACAAGAGGGTCAAAATTTACAATTGTAACATGGCAAGGATACGACATTAATGGGTACACATTTTATATAACAGATCAGGATAGAAAGAGCATAGTGCAGAACTCAGGTGTCCGCATAGATACATTTTGTGAGTAGTTCAGTACCGCTGCCCCAAGCTCATACTACAGGCTTGTAGAGGAGATTTGGGAGCTCGACTATATAAATTTCAAGATCCCTCTCTTTTGGTACTGTTGGATCCAACTCCGACAGGGTGTAAAGGTTGATAATTACGGTGTCACTGTTGTGGACCTCGAACATGTAGAATACAAAGATGAACCATTCATACTCGCGAGGCAAGTTGTTCAAGTTTTTTATGTATTTGACCTAGCAAATAAGAAGCGCCACATAGTTCTTCATGAAAAAAGAAGGATTATCAGAGTTGAGAATGTCATG
Source organism: Dendrocalamus sinicus (assembly GCA_036346575.1). Taxonomy (NCBI): domain Eukaryota; kingdom Viridiplantae; phylum Streptophyta; class Magnoliopsida; order Poales; family Poaceae; genus Dendrocalamus; species Dendrocalamus sinicus. Next base: position 8,662,905 of record CM070666.1, on the reverse strand, counting down.
GATGAGGAAGAATACAATAAACTTGATGAGTTACCTCCATTAGGAGACGGCATCAAGCTCGAGGAAGAAGCAAGGGATGAAGCAAGCTATATGTTTGTTGACCATTATGAAGGGCTTTATTTAAAAGGAAAATACCCAAGTGGAATGATCCCACACGGTGAACAGCTATTTGAAAATTATTCTAATGTAATTAATAAAGTTAGCATGTAATTAAGGAATTATTCTATTGTAATCTATTCAGTGATTTAGAAATAATTACATATGTGATTGCATCTGTTTGCTTGTTTTCAGAGGGCATGGCTAGCATTTCCTGAGGCTAAATGAAAAACTTGATATGTTGTGTACAGAAGGAACTATCACCGACGGTTTGATGACATAAACCATTTGCGATATATGTATCACAGACGGTTCCATAATAGAACCATGTGTGATAAGTACAACATCACAGATGGTTCCATAAAAGAACCGTTTGTGATAATGGTAATATCACAAATGATTCTATAATAGAACCGTCTATGATATGCTACACATCATAGATGGTTACATCATAGAACCGTTTGTGATATTAATATCACAGATGGTTATTTAATACAACCGTCTGTGATAGTTCTTCTATAAGTAAGTCTTTTGCTAGGTTTTGTGATGTTACTCCTCACTTGCTCACCCCTCCGTCTCCTCGTCCCCCAACCTTCACTGTTGCCGCTGGAGAATCCGACATCTCCATCTTCTCCTTCCTCACCTAGCGTGGTGGTCCCATCGCCTCTCCTCTTGATGCCGCCTCTCCTCCTGGCACCGCCTCTCCTTCCCGTCTCCTCTTGTCCCGATGCTGCCTCTCCTCCTTAAGGTATGGATCTCAAATCCCACTTTTTTTACCTCATGTGTGTAGATCCGGCCATATCTATTAATGTGTGTTCATGAGTTCTCTCCTCCCCATCGCCTCTTCTCTCGAAGGTATGGATCCCAAATCCCCCTTTTTACCTCATGTGTGATAGATCTGTCAATATCTATTAATGTGTGTTCATGAGTTCTCTCATCTCAAAGGTATGGATCCTAAATCTCACTTTTTAGCTCATGTGTGTTACATTCGTCCATATCCGTTAGTGTCTTTTCTATGTGGAACCCAAAAAGAAATGGGGAAATGGATGTGGGAGCCTACTTGTGTTGGGCTGGAAGTGGTAAAGTTGGTGGGGGTAGTCCCGGTATGGTCCTCATGTAGATGAAGACATGGATGGTGATCTTTTGTTGTTGCCAAAAATGTTGTCCTCACGATCAACCTTCTGGGTGTTCGGTGGTCTATTCTCTCCTTCGGCTTCCACTATGTTCTTGTCTCCCTCCTCCAGCTCTTCTTACTTCTATGGGTGGGCTGCTGGTTCAAGTAAAAAAAAGGGCATGAAACACTATGAGTTGGAGTAGTAGTTGTATAAGACGAACATTACAACACTATACACTTAGGTTTCAAAAGGGTTGAAGTAAATTAATTTGCTTTAGCCCTTTTCAAGCTCTTGTGTACGCTGATTTATTGTTCGTCTTGTAGTTGTTTTGAAATACATATCCCCACCTCCAACTCTCCTCTCCATACTTCTATGAGTAGTAGTTGTACAAGACGAACATTATAATACTATACACTTGTGCTTCAAACAGCATGAAGCACATTAATTTTTTTTCATGCCTTTTGAAGCACAAATGTACGTGTTTTAATGTTTGTCATGTAGTTATTGAGAAATGCATGTCCCCTCACTGCTGAGACACTAGATTGTGTGTTTGGGATGTTAGTATTGCAAAGATATTTTGTAGCAATAATATACATCGTCGAATGCTCTAATTTCTTAAAAGATCAGCCATATGCTAATGTTTATACTCACAACCCATTGTAATTAGTTTTTTCTTGTAAAAGAGATGACATCATCATCATTGTCATTGATGTCGCTGAATGGGACAGACGCTCCGAAGACCGAGGTAACTAAGCATGGCAGAGGAGTATTGAAAAGGCTAGAGGGTCGAATGACCATCACGACGGTCTCTTCGGATGGGGTCCCTCTGCAACTAAAAAAGGTGACAACATTTTAGACTACCTGCGGGATAATTGGAAGGAAACAGGTCCAAATCACCATAGCAAACTAGAAAGGTTTGATAAGAGACAAGAAAAGTGCATTGTGGACAAAATTTCAAACACATGACCATGGATCACATGCCCTTCATGAGGTATCCTTTCGTGTCACCGAAAACATAGGAGGCCTTTGTGCAGACGAAGATGATGATCGAATTTCAACAGGAAAGTGCAGTGCACAAGGCTCTCCAGGCACAAAACACTCACCCTCACAGACTCAGCACCACTGGGTACATGGGTAAAATCCCACAATAGAGCATGGAGGACGAGGTTGTAATATGATCGAAGGCCTCCCCACCATTAGCTAGGATCACAAACGAGCACGCTCGAAACTGGTTAAGAGCGAGGTCATCAACCACGTCTTCGGGCATCGCCTCTTTCAAAAACCCCACAGACGAGGAAGTGTTCCTTCGCCTGCTAAGATATCTTAAACTACCTAGTTGTTAATAGGTCCATAACTTCATGGGTCTAAAATAACATGATTGCCTCTTGCAGCAAACATTAACTACCAAATCTTCTAAAGGCTCCTTCCAAGCAGTAAGGGAGAGGCACGAATTCTTAAATGACTCTGAGGCATATGGAGTAGGAAGAGATCCAAGGTGAGCACGAGAAAGGTATGAAATGGGACTTTGCCGCAAAATTAAGAACATAATTACCTCTCTTCGAGGAGAGATAGATGCATTGAGAAAGAACAGAGAGATGTCCGCAACCAGTCACAAGCCATCCCCGTTATTGTGGTACCTAGTCCCCCTCAATGTTGGAGTATTTGCGCATCCGCACCACTTTCTGAACATAGCAACGCCCACTTACCTATTGACGACATCTAGGTAATGTACATCTCTAGAATGTTACATAGATAGACCTAGTGGATGCTTTAGCTTATCGTGTATCGTTATGTAGGAGGCCATGCCGCGCATCCTGAAAATCAGCTTTGTTGGCTCCATTCCCGTTGATGCTAGGCGGGGGTTGGCATATATGTGCCTATTAGAGACATTGGTGCATGGTGCCCAGCTAGGGACCATTTTCAGGAAGCTCTAGGTGGATGGGATTAATGATGTTTTCAGGGTTGTCCCACTGGAGAGGCCTCTAAACGGAGAAATCATGGCACTAGGGGATGCCGTCCACACATTCATCCAATAGCCCAAGAGGGATATCACCATGGAACCTTCCATGCAGCGATCTCCACATGACCATGTCTGTCAAATAGAACCCTCTATGACTCCACTTCACAAGTCCATCACATTGGCTCCTGTAGAGATGACGTCGAAGATTTATCACAAGCAAGGTGCTAAGGCCCAACCAAAGAAGACTAAGCCACCTCTCGAATCCTAGAAGTACTAGTTTGGACTGTCGTTGGTCCCTGAGTCATAATTACCTAGTCTTAGACTAGCTTGTAGGTCTTTGCATACTTGGTACATGCATATGTCCAACAGGAAGCCAAACTGGCAACGTGGATTCACCGTGAGATACACGAAGGTGCATTTCCTCCATGACTCGGGCTACACCGTCATGACATTCGAAGACTTATTTTTACTATTCAACCTCGACGAACTCGATATCTCACTTCTACGATACTGGACACTGTAAGTGTATTGTACAATGAAGTTCTACATTCATGTAATATCGATAAATATCATAACTCATTGCTTATGTGTATATCTATAATGCAACGAGTCTGGTGTCAAGGAGAACCGATGGGTTGACTTGACCCACACTTGATCTCTGAGCAATCCATCAACACAAATGAATCCTTCGTCGAAGAATACATAACGATGGGATTACTTGCTCACATTGGCAAAGAGTACATCTTGGTACCCTTCAACAAGGGGTAAGTGTTTCACTAATTGCATACAAGTTTCATTTGAACTTTATACGCAACATGAACATAGAATTAATAACTATAGCAACACACACGACTAGATCTCACTAGATTTTGATTGTTATTTTACCAAAGTGGAGCAATGTAATATGCCTTGTTTCTCTACTTAGGAGCAGCCACAACTTCACATGTGTGCAACAAACAATTGACAGGTAAACTCATTTCCTCCATACATAACTCTATTGTAGTCTTCTTTTCATTTGCAATGGCTGACGCTAATGTTTTGAAATCACGTAGGTCATTCATCACCTACGTTGCCCAGAGAGGGGGACACAAGGAATCCAATGCCACACTACGACACATGACGTGATTTTTGGTACCCGCTATAACACAACTGCCCGCTCGAACTAACAATACCTATATATGTAATTCTATTTTTTATAGTGCCACTAGTAGCTACAGGGCAACGTATGTGGATTCTACATTTATAGACATATGTAGGAAATCATGGGCACTAAGACGAGAGATCCAGAGGTTTGTCAGCATGCCTATATTTGTTTAGTGATTATCAATCTCTCTCTCTCTATATATATATGTGTGTGTGTGTGTGTGTGTGTGTGCGCGCGCGCTCGCGCTAATGACTTTAACACTCCTAGCGACAGGGCGTATAATTCAACTCAAGTGCATACAATCTTTACAACCTCGTGGAAGTTCAAGGAAAGCTCTCCAAATTCGTGATGGCATAGGTCATTAACCCGAAGGGAGAGTTCTAACCCAATGTTGATGATTAGATATTCAAACATTTGATTCAGTTGTAATATATTCACTCGGTTATGCTTAATCAAACAATTAATTCAATTGTACTTCATTCAGTTGTTTAATTCATTGTGAGATATATATATAATGATTGTTGTGTGCTATATATGTGATCTTCTTGTGTTATTTAATTTATTTGTGAGATTTGTGTAATGATTGTGTTGTGATATATATGTGATCAGTTTGCTTGTTTTCAGAGGGCATGACTAGCATTTCCTGAGAATAGCTGAAAAACATGAAATCATATAGCTTTTGAAATAGCTATAATAGACGGCTTTTAAAAATAATCATCTGTGATATGTCTACAATCATTGACGGTTTTTGTTATTACCTATCTGTGATATCTTACATATCACAGATAATTATTAGTATTAGCCATCTGCGATATGTAAGATATCACAGATGGCTATTTTTAATAATCATCTGTGATAGCAGACGTATCATAGATGGTTGTTTTGAAAAGTCATCTGTGTTCTAACTTATCACAGATGGTTTAAGAGTCGTCTGTGATAAGCATCTATTATCACAGACACATAAATTCAGACAGTTTAGAAACCGTCTGAGATGACGATTTTGAATCATCTGTGATGACTCTTTTTGTAATAGTGGCACAAAGTAGGCTCTAGAGAGCCACACAAGTCATCTCTTTGCAACATGAATGCTCAACATGCAATGAAATGATTCGTTTATTCATTAGTCACTTGTCAACATTAACTATTCAACATTATTATCATTTAACCATAATCATCATCATCATTTAATCATAATCATAATCATCATTTAACCATAGTCATGTGAGCTTAATAAGATGCAAATATAAATCATGTGGATCATCATGGCAAATATTTATTTAACATAAATAACAAGAGCAATCCACTCATGTACCATTCTACCATGCACTTACATTTTCTAGTTATGAGGAATGGTTGATTTGAATATGGCACCAACCCTAACGCTACTCATACTATAGTAAACACCCTATCTTAATAACAAGACACAACAGCACAAGAACAATAATTAAACGACGTCGCTAGCTCCTACACACTTTCCAATTCCGCAATACTACCCTTTCACCATGATAGACATCCTTGCTAACCGGTAGTAAAAATAATATAACCATCGACTCTAAAGCCCTAACATGAAAAACCACATCAGTTTTGGAAGCTACATAAAATTCTCTACAACTTATTAGTTGACCACAAACCTTGATTAAACCAATTAACCCCTCGTTTTTAACCCCGAAGGTAGTTCTGTTATCTTACTAGACAACAGGCTTAATAATTTCATATCTATTAAATTACACACCCAAATACAGTAAACCATAGCACTTTTAGAATCTACATAAACTTATGTACCTTTATTTAGTTATGCCCAAAATTTAATTCTGCCATTTACTAGGTCAAATTAACAGTCTTGCACAACTATATCCAGCAGCAACGAATTTTTGGACAATAGCCTTTCCAATGCCATAACTTCTGTTCTGATAACCAAAATTTGTGTTATTGGACTCTATGGAATCCTTAGACAATTATCTAAACTTTTTGTCTAATGCAGGATATAAAACAAATCCCTAATATCTAGACAGCAACCTCAATGAACTACGACATCAACAATTTAACCCCAAATTGATCCTCTAGTCTAATCCAACACCCACATGATCCCAAAACGCATATACTAGGCCAAACTAATAGGGAAGACAATCTGGGGTTTTACCTTCATCTCAAAAGCCTTGTGAAGCCTTCAGAATTGACGATGCCCCATGATCTCTAGTCGAATTGTCCCCTGGAACAACGTCCAAACCCCCTACGTATCGTCCTCCACATTCCTTGGCATCCCCTGTGTGATTTGACATGGTTAGACCTAAAAAACCACATGGGGAACAACGAGGATCATAAGAAATGGCGAGGAACGGCGGTGGACACGCTCTGGGCGAGCACCGGCGCAGCCTTGGCATGACATGGCATGACCATGGCACGACCTGGTGTTGCCTGGGTGTGGCCTTAGCGTTCGTTGCTAGTGGCACCGACTCACCTCGTCAGTGACTACCCGGGGCATCACGGCCCTTTCTAAAGTGGCGACGTGGCAGCCTGCTAGGGGTAGGGATGATAACGGATCAGATATAGATCAGATAGTACCCAAACCACATCCGTATTCATATTTGTAACTAAATATGAATCCAAATATTCTCGAATACAAATACGAATCGAATATTGTAACGAATACAAATTTGAATCGAACTTCTACACAATTCAGTTGGTCTAGATATCCTTATAATTTACGTAGTATGAAGATATTAATGGAATTTTATCCTCATACAATCACGCTAAATCATTCTAATTCATTTAATTTACCTAAAGAAATACAAATTCATGTTCAATTAAAAAACTTATCAAACTAATTAGTCGTATTGTAATAAAATATGCACATTGCTTCATCGAATACAAATACAAATAGTCCAGATAAAATAATATTTTGGATGGTAAAAGTCCATACCATATTCCCATCCATATTTTTTTATGCGAATTCGAATACATATAGGATAGAAATTGTTAATTGGACGGGAAAATCTATACCATATTCACATCCTATCGAATACAGTAACCACATAGTACGGATAATTCGTATCCACTTTTCACCCCTAGCTGGGGGTGGCGGCGTATGGATGGGAAGGTGGAGGTAGGGCTAGGTTTGAAGGGAAAAGCCTAATCTTCGGCCTCTTTTGAAGGCAGTGTGGCCCCATGGCACGGACGCTAAGTTCTTGCCCCTGTGCATGAATTGGCTTCGGTTTCAGCCATGCTGATTCCTTTGATCTCTTCCTCCCCTTTTTCCTATCCCTTTTTCTTTATTTATGGAAGGGTCCTTGGGGGTTAAATCAGAATATTTTAGTTAGCACACTAATAATGAAGTGGCATCTATTGAAAGAACCAATTTAAAGAAACAATCTATGTCAATCAATTATTGGATTGTGTTATAAGAAATTATGCACGACTACTCTAGTAGATGGATAGACAAACTGCGAATTTTTTAATAATCAATTTTTAATTCTAAATTATAGTATTATACCTGTATTTTTTATTTTGCAAAAATGGCCATATGTCGCCGCACGGTTGAGCGACATGGACAAGTTGCCCAACCGTTGGGTGACACAAGGCCAAGCCGTCCAATGGTTGGGCAACTTTTCTATGTCACCCAACCGTGCAGCGACCACTGTCTCTAGTTGCCCAACTGTTGAGTGACATGAGTAAGTTGCCCAATGATTGGGAGACTACTTACTGCCAACATGTCATTTTCTCTTTGACCCGACACCCTCATAGGTTCTCTCATCATTTCTCTCGCAAGAAGAACGAGAGGAGCTTGAGAGAGGTGAAAAAAAGGGAGAGAAGGAGAGGGGGAGAAGGAGAGGGGAGAAGGTTGCAAGAGAAGTAGAGAAGTTTGAAAGAGGGAGAGAAGGAGACATGGCAAAGTAGATGAGCTCGGGAGAGGGAATGAAGGAGAGGAGAGGAAATCAGAAGAGGGAGTGAAGGAGAGGAGCTCAGGACAAGGCACTACTACGAAAGGCTAATAGTAGGCGGCAAATCACGACGGTTTTGTGAAACCGTGCGTAATGTAAACTATTACAGAGCGGTTTTAATTTGAAGGCGTGCAGTAGTATTTGTGGCAGGAAAAGGAGTATCACGAGCGGTTCTTACCTGCGAGCAAATGCGTGATCTGGAAATATCACGAGCGATTTTTATTAAAAATGCTGCGTGATATCTGAGATTATCACGAGCGATTTTTACTAAAAACCGTCTGTGTTGTGTCGACTATCACAGCGGATGTTGTTAAGAACCGTGCAGGAATGTTCACGACGGTTTTCACAAGAACCGTTTGTGATGTCCCTTTGTCTGTCATATTCTAGATCGAGGTTAATATATAAGTACACATTGCTTCTAATAACTTAACTACATAACTACTGAGACAAGAGATCACAAATTAAAGGCAAAATTATTAATTTCAATTAGAGGCAAATTTATTACAAAAGTCGCACAGGTAAAGAGTTTCCCAGTTGTATTCTTTTGGGCTTCGTAAGTTTCTTCTTCAACTTGGGGACTTGGAGGATCGTAGCTAAATTCTCGAACGCCGTTAAGATTGCCCTTGTCCTCGGCACTTCCTCCTGCACTGGGCAAATGATCGTGACATCCATAATGTCGTGAGGATAACATGAAAAGATTCCTCGAATCCGCGTTTACGCTTGATCGGCAAGGCTATCCATCGGTCTCGCAATGCGTGTAGAGCTTCTTCCGCATTGTGCACATTGTGGAGAAGAACCGGGGTGAGGGTGTTTCCCTTTCTTGAGCGGCGGCGAGAGCGCCTCCGTCGACGGTGGAGGATCGAGTCAAGGTGACGGATGCAAGAAAGTCGGGAAGGAGAAGCGGCGGTGCGGAAAAGCTGCTCCAGATGCAAATTGCTGGCGCTGTGTAAGGTTCGGCCGAACAATTCGTGATGAGCAGATGAGAGGAAGAAGATGATCACAAGAACGATAGTAGAAGCCATGTTGTATTGTATATTGTATTGTACGTGCGTAGAAGAGACCTGGATTAGCGCGCATATTTAACCTTTATACGGGCGATTCGTATACCCAAACATTAATGATATAGACGCTTCGTATAACGATCGAGGCGTTAACTAGGCGATCGAAACACGGCGTTACGCATCGAAACACGCGCGGCGTTCGGTATGAAGCTTATGACAGGCGGTTTATACGGGTAACCGTGCGTGATATTTTCACGATCGATTATTAACAAGAACCGTCGCGATAATTGAGATATCACGAGCGGTTCGTATTAAGAACCGTCGTGAATTTTCGAGCGGTTCTTAATTCGATGCATGCGTGAATTTTCCTGACGGTTCTTAATTCGAACCGAAATGTGATAATCTTACCAACACGAGCGGTTCGTGTAACAAAGCATGCGTGATAATCACAGTCACCAATAATTATTGACCAATAATGGTGTATGTCACCAATAATTGGTGTATACCGAGATTTCGATCTCGACCGTCCATTCTCTCCACATGGAATGGCGCATGGCAGTTCCTCCCACTACTCACCCTTATTAATAACCCCATCTACCTTTCAGTGGTACTAGTCACGCGTGAGTTCATCCACTAGCTAGCTTCCTTCATGCATCTCCCATCCGCTATGAGCTAGCGCCTCCATCGCGGCACGGCGAGCGGCTGGACAACACACTCTTGCCATAAGTGTCGTAAGTGTGTCTTTGTTCAGACGCACTATCGTGCCATGAAGGGTTCGTTAGCTGTAATAGATTTGAATGTGTTGTTGTGCTTGCTTCTGTATTTGATTGTTTTAAGAGGGTATGGGTAACATTATTTTATTTGCTTGCTTGCCTCTGTATTTGCATGTTACTCGACGATGCCGACTACTGCCGAGATGTGATGTCCACTCCAACAATCCTTCTTTTTCCTGCAAAATTCAAGGCAATTTTATTGCAAAAGTTCAAAAAAAGACATTCCCAGTTCTTGGTGAGCGGCCGACTTCTTGATGGCGACTATCCATCGCCTCTTTCCACTCATTTTCTTCATCTCGGTCTGCGGATCACGTATGCGATGGCGATGATTCGATAGTAGATGAATCATCGCTCTTGGCGTCGTGATACTGAGACCGAGATGTAAAAAGGAGTGGGAAGAAGCAGATGGATAGTCGCTCACCAAGAAGCTCGCTATGTCGCTGCTCAGCGAAGAATGTGGGAATATCTTTTGCACTATTGTAATAAAATTGCCTTGAATTTGTGTCGAAAGATGAACTGTTTCATCGAACACATCGCCAACTCGAAACATATATAGCATAGCATTGAGGCACATCCGAGGCTCTGCTGCGTGTCTTGAGGAATGCCAAGAGCTGGTCTTGGATGTGGCGGCCACACCGGTCTTGGATGTGGCGGCCACATCGAAGACCAGCTCTGGCATTCCTCAAGACACACAGCAGCAGCCTCTGATGTGCCTCAATGCTATGCTATATGCTTCGAGTTGGCGATCATGCGCTGACAACGATTCATCCCGATGTAACTATCACATACGGTTTGTAGTATAAACCGTCGTGAAGGACTATCACGACGGTTCTATACGAATAAATGCGTGATACGCATAAATCACGAGCGGTTGATATTTGAACCGCTGCGCGATATTATATACATCACGCATAGCGATTCGTATTACGAGCAACCGCGTGATAATGAGACTATCACAGATGGTTATATTAATAGAACCGTCTGTAATACCCGCAACTAGGTCTGCGGAGTCCGCTCTGGCGCAGTCTCTTGCTCCACCCTGCAGCGCCCCTGCTAGCTAGGTTTTGCTCCCTCCCGACGCCGCCGGTCCCAGACGGTTTTTGATAAACAACCGTCTGTGATACTCGTCTATCACAGACGGGTAGTAATCAAGACCGTTTGTAATGTTGTTATCACAAATGGCTCGGAAACCGTCTGTGATAACCACCAACTATCACTGACACCTAAACACTGACGGTTCAGGAACCGTCTGTGATGACGGTTCCGAACCGTCTGTGATAGGGCTGTCTGTAGCAGTGAGGAGAGAAGAAGAGGAGAGGAGCTCATGAGGTTAGAGATGAATATGAAGGAAGCTCATTGATAAGAAGAAAAGGTCTTCACATGAAGGTAATAGTCTCATCTATTCTTGTTCTCATTCAAATGTAGGCAACATGTAGGTACATATTTGGTTAGCACATATTTAGTGAATGCATGTTGACAAGTGGTAACATTTGCAGTGAGAAATTAGTTATGTCAGAACCCACAACATTGAAAGTATATTACGGTGTTGGTACCATTTGTGAAGGTCCATACGGTGTTGGCCTGAGCAATTTCTCGCAAATCAGTATGGTACTCCTAGGCGCGGAGAATGCTTGAATCGAAGATGTCCTGTACTGGCTCACACACAGCTTCTCCTTGGACCTTGAGGTGTGCAATGTCATCCGAACAAATGTGGCTAATTTTGGCTATTTTCAAAAAATTACATAATAACTAATACTATATCAAAAGGCTTGATATAAAATTTTGTAATTTTCAGAGCTTGTTTGCTATATGTAAAAACTCATAAAAAATTAAAATTGTATGAATTTGTTTATCACATTTGCCATATATAAAATTCTCCAAAAATTACACTGTGAGGAACATTATGTTGGAATATTGTATATAAATTTTTATAATTTTTTAAGCTCATTTGGTATATTAACAAATTTAAACAAATACTAAATATAAAAGTAGGTAATTAGGCTGGCTAATTGCCTAGCCTAATTATGTGCCGCCGCCAGCCTAATTACTTATTTTTCTGTTTAGTATTTGTTTAAATTTTTAAATATAATAAATAAGCTCAAAAAAATTATAAAAATTTATATACAATCTCTCGACGCAACGTTTCTCATAGTGTAATTTTTGAGAAATTTTATCCATGGTGAATGTTGCTCAAAAATTAATACAAGTTTGATAATTTTACGAGTTTTTACATATAGCAAACTAGCTCTAAAAATTATGAAATTTTGTGTGAATCTAAATTAGCTACGTTCATTTGGATTAACTTAACCATATGAATTTTTCATTAAATTCTTTCAACGACATTTGTAATAAATTACATAATAATTATTAATACAAAGCTTTATTGTATAATTTTTGGAAATTTTAAATAAACACTAAACCGGAAAAATTTTTATGCGATCTAAATTAGCTACGTTCATTTGGATTAACTTAACCTTAAGAATAGTATATTCGGTTGGAAAATTGCAAATACAAAGATAGAACAGAATCTCATCCTCATGCGCCGTATCTCCAACCCTAGCAAGCTACGGTATAAGCAGGAACAAAGAAGGTACGGGATCATATCCTCTATAAAAGGCCGGCGGTGGACGCCTCCATGATCTGGTATACCACCAGAGCGCTTGAAGAAGCCAATAGTATAGCCGTCCCAGATCTGGACCGCCGCCACACCCCTTCCCCTATTCGGGCAAGACGACGACGAAGGCATATGTGTAAATGGGTTTGATCTCTCTCTCTTCGTGTCGATCTTTTGCTGTGTTTGCTTGGCACTTGGCAGTGGTCGATGATGGATGGGTCGGAGGTGGTGGTGATGGTGGTGAACATGGCTGGCTGACAGAAGAGAGTGAGCATCCAGCGGCCAGACTGCATCTGATTACGGCTGATGGAGAGAAACGCAGCTGCTGTTGCGTGCTCACTTCTCTCTCTGTCAGCTCTCTCCCCTCGGGACTTGTTCTGCCGTATCCATCCATCTCCCCTACCGTTTCACATCACCGGCCGCTGAGACGTGCAGCAATTAATTCTTGCATCGACTGCCGAGAGCAAGAGGCTTTGTTTGCTTCATGTGCCCATCTCATGTCCCCACCTGAACCTTATCTTGCTCGGATTCCAATGGCTTGCCTGCTCTTTGGAATAAGGTACCCTTTCATGGCTGCTAGCTGCGCGCATGCACATCCTGAATCCTTGTGCAGGCCGGTAAATTCCTTTTTTCTTTCTTCCTTGGGGAGTTTCTCGTTGCCATCTTTGTGTTTTCCAAGGATTTAGCTATCGCCTTGGGGGAAGAGGACGCTTGATGATTTGATTAATACGGATTTTTGCTCGCCTCCCCATGTGTGCTTAATGGAAACCACTGTTTGACCAGTCCTTTGCTATGCCCTTCTCCCTCTTCTAGTCTTCTTCCTCCTCTCTAACTAGCTCTAGTCTCTCCTTTAGCTTTTTTCTCAAGGATTTCTCACCAAGTTCACGAAATTTTTGAGTCCCCCCCTGCTTCCCTCATCTCATGTGGTGCTGTGAGGACATGGTGGTAGTGGGAGGCAGATCTGCTTGGCTACAAGTGGAAAGAGGGCACCTACCAGCGCCGGCGTCTTCCAGATCTGGAAACGTTTCCATCTCCGGTAAGTCCTTGTTTCCTCTAGTCCTTTGCTTCTGCTAAAGCATACATGACTCCTCGTACTTGGTCTACCAGTGGTATTGTGATATTAATTGTCTTCGTTTGGGGTTCCTCATGGTTTTGCCTCTAATGGCGACTTGGCGATTGTACGTACATCTCTCATGGACTTCCCTGTGATATGAGCTAGCAGCAATCTTTTGTTCAATCGGTTGTTTCATTTGTCCAATCGTTTTATCTTTTGTGGTTCATGCAGTTTAACCTTGCATGTATATATTCCTTTGTTCAAAAATAGAGTGAATTGGTTAATCTACGAGATAATAAGGGTTTAATTGGCCTTGGTCCAGCCTTATTTCGTTGTTCTAACTAAACTACGGTTTTGAATTTTTTTTTATGCCCATATGATCATCATGTGAGAAATTGGGAATAGCTCAGTGTAATACAAGGTCTTTTTATTGTATGCAGCGTAGATCTTGGTTAACCCATGGATTGGGCATTTCCTGCTTGGAGAATCATACGTGTATGATTTATGATAATTCTTTGCAGTTTATTTAACTCCAGATAATGTAGCTATTTGCTTGGACATCGTTTTTTCTCAGGTGGTTGACTTGTTACTGAATTGATTGAAATTTAGAAACAGTCGAGAATATTTTTTTGGGCTATGTGTGCAAGTGCTCCTCGCACTAACTGTGCTATACTTCCAAATTTATGAGCATGAATTTATGGTTTTAGTGGTGATTTATCATTTTATTCTCTTTTCTACACCAATCAATATACCCCCCCCCCCCCCTTTTCCCAAATTGCATAACTGTATTGGTGATCTTCCATATGCATATGTTCTTGCTGCTTGGCTGGAGTTATTTTGCAGCTACCGAAACAAAAATATTTATTTGATTATTTCTAACTTACGATGTGAAAAAAATTGCCAGAATAAACTGCACGTACATCTGGATGAGATATTTGGATATTGGACATGCGTAGAGCAAGATAATTCATGGTGAGGCACCAGGTTTTCCTGGATAGCATTTAGTTGGATGGTGCTTATAATATTTTGTTTTGCAGATGGACTTGAAGACAATGCTAAGTTACTGAATATTATTATGTTAACATATGAGTTGGTAAGAGCTAGTGTTTTTCTTGTTAATTCCTCTTTGTAGTCCAAGTACTAGATCAATATTTCTCTATTTTGACTGTACACTAATTATTGTCTAATTCTTTGACGGAATCCTTTAATAGAACAAGAAAGGTTTCCTTTGACTCGAGGAGACGGGGGGCGCATGCAAGCCATATGGTACATGAGGTGATTGGACCACACAACTGCTTATTGTAACCTTTGCTCATTCTTTGAACTGTTGAGTTTATGAAATAAGATTAATTCCTTAGTACCAGAATGATGTTTAATCTGCATTACAATCCAATTGATGGATCATCTTGCTAACTCATTTTTTACATAAAAAAAATCTGAAGCAGCATCAACATGCATCTAGTTGCTTGTATTCATATAATTAAGCATGTGATGGACTTAGCAACACTAGGAGTTACATGATCCTGTCTGAAGACATCATTCCGTTGGATTTGTTGCATCATGCTGGTTGAGAAGATCATCAGACTATGACGCCTCCACTCTGTCTAGGAGTCGGTAACCTCCAAGAGTAACAAGCTAAGCTTTTGATTTACTTTCACCAAGCGCAACATATGCACAAGCTCAAGTGGATATTCAATCCACCTCTAGAATGACAAGCAAGCAAATCAATTATAGGAATGTAAATTACAGGAAATGTAAATTTAGCACAAGAAAGCAAACCACAATCGACACGGTCACTTTTTACTGTGTTGTTCAGAGATTTGTTGGTCTCCTCTAGTCCATGTTGAGGTAAACCAAATGAATTGGACCGGCTCCATGAATTAATCCAAACACCTCAATTCCACTAGTGGTGGCTCTTTCCCGTTCTGAGTATGCGAGCTCCAACCTTCACGACACATTGGGCCTTGTCATATGCTTCTTGAGAAGATCACTGGGCCACAATGCCTCCAATTTGTCTAGGAGTCAGCAACCTCCAAAAGTAAAAATTAAGCCATTTGCTCAACTCTCACCAAGTGCAACACATGCACAAGCTCAAGTGTATACTCAATCCACCTCTAGAAGCAACACATGCAACTAGAGACCTATCTTCTTACTCATAAGGTGCAATACATGCACAATTGAGAAGAAAAGCTCACACTAGCTTAAGAAAATGAAATGAAGTGCCAAAGGATTGTCTCACAGCCGACCAAGGGAGTAGTCATCTACAAACTGTGTCTTAGTGTAAGAGTTGCCCAGGGCCATCAGTGATCACTAATGTAAGAGACAGATAAGAAGTAGAAAACATCTTACCATGTTTATAAGGCAATCCACTAATAAGGTTCTTGTTACTGACTCTAGATAAGTGATCGAAGCCTATATGTCCAAGCCTACAATGCCAACACAAAATTATAAGAGTCAAAAGCCACAAGACACTTTTGACTAGAGATAGAAAAGATACTGAAATCAGCATTAAAAATCCTCTCAAACCTAGAGATCTCAAAGACATACACACCCGAGGAGTCTAGAACTCTAACTCACTATTCTTGAATCTTACTTCTAGATCCTCATCAAGAAGCTGAAAACAGATAGCATATTATACCTTAGCTTACTTACCAAAGTGATGTCCTTGAGTATGAAGTAGTTGTTGACATGCACTGTGCCCCAAGGTTCCAAAACCCGGTACCGGCCTAAATCCTGGCGGAAGGTCGGTACCGGTTCCCGGCCAGTAACCGGAAAAACCGGGAAAAAACCCGATCAATTTCAAGTTTTAAATTTTGAATTTGAAACTGATAACCGGAAAAACCGGACGGTTACCGCCCAAAAAATCGGAGAAATCGCTAAAAAATCGGAAAAATCGTTAAAAAACCAGGAAACACAAGAAAAAGTTGAATTTGGGATGTTTCGAAGCATATTTAACTCATACAATAGGTAATCTAGTACAAAAAAGGTTTAAACCAACCTAGGAGGTGCATTATGCAGTTACAAAAGACTCACAAATATAAATACACTTCAAAAAAACTCGGCCAGATTTTTATTTCCCGGTATCCACCAGGAAATCCGGTTACCGACTGGTAACCGCTGGTTTTCAGAACACTGCTGTGCCCTTTGCTATCACGGTCCCGGTAGAAGAATCCCCAAACATGATCAACTCGTTGCTGGATGCACGTGTGAGGGAGGAAACCCATCTAGAATCTTCGGTCATTTGTCAAGAACACCTAGAGTCAAAAGCCACGCGTCCTCCTTCCTCGCACATTGGACCTACAAGGCATAAGCAAGAAACATCTATGCCGCAATACTAGAGTTGGTGATAAAAGACTTAGGAATCTAATACTGAGCCACATGATGTCTAGGAACTGCAGTAGAAGCAAAAATAAAATGGTTTGCATGAAAATCAGGATAATGCACATGAGAACCACCTAGACCTCTCCGAATCAACTTACCAAAATACTGGTACTCCCTATCTAGATGCTTCCTATGGTCTATCCTCATGATATCCTAACCCAAAGCACTACCTAAGCCTAAGCCACCAAATGAGTTAAAGAAGCCATATACAGATCTTGGAATATGTCTAGAAGAAAAGACAGGATGCTTGGCTCTTGAGACATAGGTGAAGGTACTTCTCTAATGGTCAAAGCATTCACCCTCTTTTCTCTCAAACTTGGCTCTACAGAAACAGAACTTAACTATGTGGCCATCCTTCTTGCCGAAATTGCAATGATACTTGACCTTTTGAGGGGTCTGATTTGCTGAAGTAGAAGCACCTGTCTTACTAGAAGGGGTTTGATCAAAAGATGCAGACCTAAAGATAATTTTAGATGGCTCAGAGGGTTTTATCTCAACTTGCCACTCTCAACAAATCTCATAACCTTAGGTGGATGGTTCTTGAAATGCTTTAGGGAATCAAATCCTAAGCATCTCTTCTTCACACTCACCTTAAATTGATCAAGTAACATGTTGAGGTTCTTCTCACTAGAGAATCTCTCAGTTATTTTGTTGGGCTAGATTCTCACATGTGGTACACTCATTTATCTTAGTTGCTATAGTATATCTCTCTTTATAGACATCTACCTCAAGCTTCAAAATCTCATAAGACACACAAGGGGAATTTCTAACCCTAGCCAACTACTCATAATACTTGACTCTAAAAGCCTTATGCATCTAATCTAAATCAGTTCCAATTTCAGGACAAAATGCACATGAGATATAATCTATAACATTCTTATATGTAGTCATGGACAAAGATTTTTCAATTTTACACTTATTCTCCAGGATATTGTTAAGAGCATCATTCTCAATTATGAGTTTAGAATAATTTTCACGAGATTCAGTCCTAGAATGGAGAACCATTTCAATTATTTCTTTCATTTTAATCTTGCTATCCTCACAATAAGAGCAAGTATGATTAGGATTAAATTTTAGTAATTCCTTAGCTGCACTATCCAATTTCAATTCAAGCAAAGCATAATTTGAGCAACATGAGCGAATAGCATATATAGGAATTATATCTAAAGCAATAGCATCTAAACAATCATAATCATGACTCAATTTGAGTGATTCTAGTTTATCAAGAGTATTCTTAAGCTGATCAACAATAGAGAAGTGGGCAATTTTTAGATTAGCCATTTTATCATGCAAGCACAAGAAAGAATCATAATTATCATCAAGATTAATGCATTTGAGCCTAACAACTTCTAGATTCAAGTTGTCAATCATGATATCCTAATTCCTAATCATTTTAGCTTGTTTTGTTATTTGTTGTTCAGTAGCAACAGCAGCAGTTTCATCTCTTTGGAGGAGGGACATACCTCATCGGGATCACTGTAAGGTTTGTTGTCAGAAGAGTTGATGTCGGGGCTACCCTTGGCCATGAAACATATGCTAGTGAAGTTTCCTTCTTGCCATGGGAGTTGTCCTCATCGTCCGTCGTCTCTGATTCCACGTCACTCATGTCGACGTTCTTAAGAGTGGCAAAGACACGGTTGGCGAACTTGTGGTAGTTGGATTTCTTGGCCTTCACATCTTGAGCTTGAGGATGCCTCCAGCAATTCTTCTCCTCCTCGCCCTTCAGCTTTGGGCACTTAGCCTGAATGTGATTCGGCTCACCAAACTCAAAGCAATTGACAGGGCAATCTCTCCTTTTGTTCCTCACCTTGTTATGACTCAACAATTTTATGGATGAGAGGGCTAAGTCATCCTTAGGAGGTCTCTCTAGCTGCTCATCACTCAAAGAGTGCAAGGCGCATAAGGAAAATCCAAAAGATCCAAAGTCCAAAGATTAAAAGAGTTACTCCGAGAAAGATCAACCACAAGTGCCATCGATTCTGTCTTGGGGAGACACGAGATGAAATCATTCTCATACATTTTCAATCTTGAGTAGAGTTTATCCATAGTAAACTCGCTTATGACAGTGTTATCATTGATGGAAGTGATCTTCATCCTCCAAACTCTCATATCAAGTGCACCAATAGTTGGTGCGCATTTTAGACATAGAAAACACAAGGCTAACAGCTAGCGTGCATTCTGATGCTATGGTTTCTGACACTGGTTAAGATCTATAAGAAGAGCCAACGGGACTCTCATGCCATTTGTAGAACCAATATGGCAATAGAGCGGGTGAATGGTACCTTCAAATTTTTCTCTAAATATTCAATAATTCTTCATTCCAACAGTTATGAGAAACTATGAAGAACAAGAAGCCAAAAACTAAAACATCATGCTGCTACAGTAAATTTGGTTTGGTGAACATAAAACTAGAGCTATTTTAAATCCAAAAATCTATGAAACTTTGATCTATAGATCCAAAAGATTTGTAACTTCAACCGAGGCTAGATGATGACCTTAGGAATCTATCCCAACCAAAAAACTTCAAACAATTTGAGAGAATTTAGTTTTTTTATTCACTTTTCTATTTTCTCTAGTTTGAACACGTTCAGCCTGGTTACATCTTCAAACCTTAAGTGCAAGTGGACTCTACTTAAGGATTGTCTCCTAAAAATGATGACATGAAGTATCTTATTATAAGCGAACAAAGGCAGTATAACACAATTGAAGTTATACCAATATAATTTTGCTGTCACTATGGCTGTTATTGACTTATTTCCCTCTCCTGTCACTTGCAAGTTTACCTTACATAGTTGTCA
Source organism: Dendrocalamus sinicus (assembly GCA_036346575.1). NCBI lineage: Eukaryota > Viridiplantae > Streptophyta > Magnoliopsida > Poales > Poaceae > Dendrocalamus > Dendrocalamus sinicus. The sequence goes on along the minus strand of CM070666.1, from coordinate 8,643,031 downwards.
ATGCATCAGTTGTCTTCTAAATAAAACATCACCTGGAATATGAGGTATATTTCAATTATGCCTAAGTTACTTTAGCTTGCCATTTTTTTCCCTCACCTCCTTCATCCTGCTTTCTTGTCATCTGTGTATTTGTGTCAATTAGGAGGTTCCACAGCTACAGGGCATAGTTTTCGGCAATCAATGGAGGTATCATCTTTTCTTGATGATTTTGTACAATCCACTTATGTTCTCTAAATCCATGTTCTATTGGCAGTTGATCTATATTGAAAAGACATACTGTTGATATTTAATGAGCAGATCTATTGCAACTTGCAATGGAGCTACAATATGTCATAGAAACAAGTACAGAAATGCCAATCATTTGATTTCTCTTGGACGTACATTTATAGCTTGATATAATGCAGTATGAAGTAACCCATATTTTTTGAGATTACCCCTTTTGGAAATCAACTCTGTCAATTAATTCTGTGTTATCCAAGAGGGTCTTGGGCACATGATGTAATTGAATTCGCCAATTTACAATTTATTAAGATGTAAATTTGAGGAGCAGTATTAAATTACTGACAATATACTAGGTCGTGCTAGCTAGTCGTATTTTTTACCTCAGAACTTCTCTAACATTCCAATTGAGCGGTATTACTTGCTCGCTATGTACTCGGTTCCCACTATTTCTCACATGCTTAGCAAGATCTCACTCTGTAATAATATATACTATTAAAAAACTAAATTCTGAACGCAGGTTTCTTTGCTTGTGTACTTATTACTATTTTTTGGACAGAACGTTGTGTAGTTATTATCCAGTTCTATCTGGCTGGTTATTATTACCATTTTTGGGGGATATTCTGGACTTTTAATTGTTTGACAGGTTTAAAAGGGTTGGTGATTCTCTCATATTGGAGAACTCAATCCTGCCTTTAATATGAATCAAATTGGCGATATAAAAAATTGTTTTAGGATACACTTTACATTAAGGTATGGCATGGTTTCTACAAAGGTGAATTGGTGATGATTTGGTTGACTTGCTTTTCTCTTAGTTCAAGATTAGAGAGATGGTTAAGGAAATCAATTGTGCTATAGTGATGCTAAGGATGGTAAAAGGGACTTCTAATTAATGTTGACCATCGGAGATAGTACATGGGACTTCTACATTCTGACCATCGTACATCACTTTTTTCACATAGTTCACGTAAATAAGTAAATAACACTACATGGCTGGGATATATACAGAAACAGAACAGATGCCTCATACAGGAAACATGAAATGTGCTGATTCTTTAGCAGCGTCATGCGGTCACACCATTCAGTTCTGACGGGATCTTTTCGCTCAGCACTGGGAGGTGTCCCTTCTCCTGGAGGTTTTTCACTGTCTCATAGAGCGAGTCAGTCACAGGTGTGAACTGGAGGCCAAGATCCTGTAGCTTCTGGTTGGACATCTTGTAAGGCAGCTTCCGTGGGTTAACTTCGTCAGAGCACCTGGGGACAACCATGGAACATTTCAGCAAGGAAGCAGCATACAGTGATAAGTTGCCATTCCAGTTTTGCCAAGGTACATTAGTTACTAACATATGAAACCGGAGCAGGTTCAGCATTTTTTATCATTGTGTTAGAGCAAATTGAAATATATTGCTCCGTCCAGTGGCATTATATTTTATAGACGGGCTTGTCCATTAGTGGTTGAATTAGCATAGTATAGGATGTAGTTTTTCCTTACTAGCCTTATTAGAACTAGCAGATTTACCCACGTAGTTGCACAGCTAGATATTATAATATGGTTGTCTTTCATATACAATTCTACTTTCTATAATTGAAATACAATTGTATTTATTATATAACTCTAATATCTATATATGAATAATCTGCACCGTTATAATCTAGCCCCATCAAATGGGTGGTGGAGATCCTTCTATTTTTCTTTTGATTAATGTGAGAATTTGTAGAATTTTTTCTTTTTTAGTATTATTATGGTATTTTTCTTGTTCTCAAAACGAAGGAGATATCTTGAATCACATGTCATTTTTATTTGTATAGATAAGTGTTGCTACATCAAAGGTACAAAATGTATTTGGAAGATATCTTACATCCAGAACAGTGCTTTAAAGTCATTTACATAATTCACTAAGTATCATCTGTTTCTTATTTTAAATCTGGATATTATATTTAGTCGAAGGGACAGATTTGATAGGAGCATAACTGGTAGTCTGGTACTTCACTACTTTGTGACTATGAAACTGTTCCCTAATTGCTCCCTTTGTTAACACACAGGCCATAGGTTGTACTTGGCCATTACAGCCAACAAAACAGTGAAAATTGGAGATGATATTGACAATCATCTACCAAATTAATTCCACTACTTTATCTTGACGATACATTTTTCTACTATTTGAGCAACCACCATTTTTCAGGCACACTATTCACCAAAGACTGCTTATACTATCTGGAGGATTATATCTTCTTCCAGGAAGTGTTTCCCATGCAGGTATTTGTCGTTGTTGCAAATTCTAGTTACCAACATAGCAATCCAGTTTATTATTTGCTGTCAAATTTTGCCATGCAGTCTAAATGTTATTGCAAATTAGTTTAAGTACTTGCTTACTGAGGGATCAGAATGAAAAGTTGCCCAGCATGCATATTATCATTTCTCACCAAAATTTTCAAACGTTAAAAGCATAAGTTTAGCTGCACTATCATATTGTCATCAATATACTGTACCAAGTTACTAGCAACATACTATTACGCCGGGAAGGTTTAGGATTGTATACTTCTCCATTCAACTCAATTACACGATAGGACAGGTACAGGCAGCTTCAATCTTACACAGCACGGTTTAAAAACTTTATATTTCCAGTCTTCTCAAGTATTAAGCTTAAGAAAGCGATTGCGTGCTGTCACGAGTGAGTTTTGGTTCACCTGCACCGAGCACCTACTGCTTGTGCTTTAGTAAACAGTAAGTTCTGCTCCCTTGTCTTGTCCCTACTCACCAACCTAAGGTGGGATCCACCTCAACCAAGTACTCAACAAGTAACTAACTAAACCAATTCTTAAATCGTTAGTAGTAAATAATAAGTGAAAGAGGCTGTGTCACGACGACTGCAATGCCGACAGTCATCCGTCTCTATCAAATATCTCTGTAGTTCTGCTGAACATCCCTAGTTTTGAATTCAGTAATTTCACAGGAACTACATCGGAATATTACAGGAATTAGTGCAGTCCCTACTGGAATCCTACTTAATTCCCACGTTTGGAACGGTTCTGACATATAAACTGCTACTGTGGCTTTGATGCATCAATTGACAGCATTAGGATACGCAGAACATGGGAAAGCTAGCTAACGAAAATTTTTTAAGCATGAGAAAGTTGCATACTCAAATGGATATGCAAGCATATGGCCAAAGAAAGGGACGGCCACTGACTCACTCACCTTGTTGGCACAGGGTACTCGGGGAAGAGCTTGCCGAGGATGTGGACGACGTCCTCGCGGTGCAGGACGCGCTCGGCGCAGAGGTACCGGCCGGAGGCGTCGGGCGCCTCTAACACGCGGACGTGCGCGTCCGCGACGTCGCGCACGTCCACGTACGCCTGCACGGCGTTGGCGTACTTCTTGGCCGAGCCGTCGAGGTACTTGAGGATGTGCGCGACGCTGGCGTTCACCGTCGGCTGCAGCAGCGGCCCGAGCACGAGCACGGGGTTCACGACGACGAGGTCGACGCCCCGCTTCTTGGCCGCGTCCCACGCCGCCTGCTCCGCCACGGCCTTGCCGTAGCAGTACCAGTTCTGATGCATCGCGGCATCAACAAAAGTTGTTAAGAGATCTAGGTGCGGTGATGTCATGCTTATGCAATAATTATGTGTAGTATGGTGCAACGTCTACGACAGCCTGCGCTTCATGGGGACCACGACAAATGCTTTTTCCTGGTTCTAATCGATGTCCCATTTTGGTTTGCCGGGAAATTCCAAAAATTAAATGGCTGTCTACATGTCTCTGTTCGATTTGGAACCATTTCAGCACCTGGTTATAGTGGTACACTGGTACTGTTGACGAGTTAAGCTAGTATTAGTTGTATGCATCACGAGCGTACTAGGAAGCGTCTTCTTTATAGAACTGTCGAGTTAGCTTCCCACTGAATGTTTGTACTGAATTGTTCCCATGGAAATTAAATTGTCACCTTACGTATAAACAACAAGAAGTACCCTTCACTACCGACAAGATCGTTTATTGTGTAGGTGGATTGCACACGCTTGCATGATTGTAGTGTAGTTATCATATAGTTAAAGCAAAATATGCAGCTCACACTAGCTAGGAATGCACAGAGGGGCCATAATTAAGTCCTCTCTGTGTTTCTTCTTTTCTTTTCCAACTCGTAAGTGTAAAAATCACAGCTTATGAAGGTAACCCTCGTATTCGTATGCTCTCTTCTTGCTTTCCTCGAAGTGTTGTTTTGTGTTTCCTTTGTAGTTCCTCTTTTTTTTTCCAGGATGCCTTTAGCTTTCTTTGTTTCCTCGGCTAGCCCCTAGGCCGGGTGTCTGTGTTTCTACCTTGTTCATTTCAATGAACGGCAGAGCTCTAGTCTTATTTTTTTAAAAACAAAGTGTTTTTTTCACCTTTCACTAGTGTTCTACAAGTGGGAGTAGCTATCATTTGTTTGTGCTAAAGTATGTTTTGTGGTCGAACAGAAATATTTGAGATTACTTAACAGCAATATATACCATCATAGTTCTCACAAAGCACAAACTATGATTGGTAGAACACAGTGGTAAATCCGTGCGTGCAAACGAAATGTTTAGAAAAAAATATGATAGCAATATTCATTGATAATCTTTTAAAAAAAAATTGATAAGGACATGAACCGTGACACACACCTCAACTCCGATCTTGTGGTCGTGATACGTGATCACTTGGTCCGTTTGGCTAATCATCTTCATGAAAAAGGTTAAATTTGGCTAATCATCTTCATGAAAAAGGTTAAATCTAGGGTTGGTGGAGATAACAACACTCCTATAATCGATAGCCTTTTCCTTCCGTACGTAAAAGAAATGAAGGGGACGTGATGGGATGCGATGTAATTACTGAACATTTTAGCTTTTGTAAATAAATAAACTGGAGGTTGCACGCGTGTACACCGTACGTAGCTGCTTATTTACGTGGCTAGTAGATATGATTTTGCTGAACCGATTCAGCATTTTTCATGCACAAAAAAGGTTTGCTTACTACAAAGAAAGCATTTTGGTATCAAGATATCCGTTTCAGTCGTAGATATTGTTTCCCTTGTTTAGTGATAGTAGCATACGTACTATATGTGCTTCGATCACACTGCTAATCCATTTCTAATTATTCTGCATGCAACTAAGAATTCTGAAAGAGGAAAAAAATAGGATCGAACGACGTTGACGGCAAGATTAAGAGGGAGTTGAAGTGTTAAACAGAGGCTTGCTAACCTTGGTTTTCTTGCAGTATTCGAGGTCGCTCCAGCAGGACTCATCGACGACCACGTCCGGCCCGCGGTTGGGGTCCATGGTGACGGCGCCGATGGACGACGTGAACACCACCCGCCGCACCGTGCCGCCGTCAGCGGCCGCGTTTATCACGTACTCCGTGCCCCGCACCGCCGGCTCCACCATCTGCTCCTGTTGATCCAACACACGAACACACGCACACACGTACAAACCAGGTGTTAGCATATATCTCCACGCGCGCACGTAACGAGCAATAAGAGGTGGCTTAATTTGAGCCCGCTCTGCATGCCGTACGTACAGGGTCATCGGTGACGGGGGAGGCGGTGTGGAACACGCTGTGGCAGCCCTCGACGGCAGCGCAGATTGCGTCGTAGTCGAGGAGGTCGGCCTTGCAGAGGATCAGCCTCTCGGCGGCGCCGTCCAGCGCCTTCAGATGGGCGTTCTTCGGATCATCTATAGCAATCACGTTAACCCAAAGTTAAGCACTTTCTCGCAGAAACATCAGCTAGTCGCGTGGTAACAAAGTTCGTTCGATCGGATGCATATGTATGAATGTCCAGCGTGTGTGCACATGTGCATCAATGCATGCCTGGGTTCCTCGCAGTGCCCTTCACGGTGTAGCCTCTCTCCAGGAGCAGCTTGACGAGCCACGACGCGATGTACCCGGCGGCGCCGGTGACGCACACGGTCTGGCCGTGGCCCGGCAGCTGCTGCGCGACGGCGTCGTCGACGACGATCATTGTGACTTGCACACTTCGTGCTTGCAAGCAGATTATGTCTAAGCTTGCAGGCAGATTATGTCTAAGCTAGCTGGGTGAGATGGAGAGATCGAAATGCTACGAACGAATGGACAGAAGAACGAGTTGTTGGGCTAAGTTTGGTAGTATTCTTGGAGGGAGGGGAAGGCGTGGAGTGTTGCCAAATTTATAAACCGGGCAACAAGGGATGTAGCTGAGGCCGGCCGTGTGTGTGTGGTGGCCCCCGGAGTGACTGCGACCCGGAGTTAGGTAAAGGCAGTAGTACTACCAAACATTCCAGGTGAATCATGGATGTGTCATGTGTGAAACTTAAGCGTCCTTTAGTCCCGTTCGTTTCAGTTCGGAAATTTTAATTTTTAGTTTACTATTTCTTAAATTTATTCTATTCTGCTTTTTTTTGTTTTTTTTGTCTTTTCTTTTTTCTATTTGTTTGTATTGTCTGTGATAGATTAATTAATTTTTTTCATTTTTAATTTTTTAAAATTTAATTATATCAAAAAAGTCACTAATATCTATAGTGCAAAATAATCCAACCACAGTGTAAAATTTAAGTCTGTACTGAACTACTGATGGGATGAAGGATCTGTAACGACTTATATAACCAGTGGTCTGCCTGTAACCACACCGATCTAGATACATGCATGGTGATTTTCTCCTTTTTAATTTTTTCCCCCTTCGCAACACTTACACTCCTGTTTGATAGGGGGACATTAAGGTGGGAGATGGGGAGTTTGGAACTGAACATGTGTACACGCCACACACAAGTGTTAAGAAATTAACAAGTTCCATAGATTGGTTATTTTAGACTATAACTTAATTATATTTTTTGTTTATAATTTTGGAATTGTGTCTGTTCATAAGAGAATACGAAAAAAGACAGTCGCATACGATTTTAATCTATAGCTGAAGTTGGTATAATGGGCCTGTTCTTTTCCTCCGAAGCTGGCGGCTTTTGGCTTTTGCTACAGTACCTAACTTTCAAACGGAGTATTTTCTCAAGACGGGGTCTATAAGTTAAACGATCTACACATTAAAAGCCCAATATCTGTACCAGCCAAAATCGCAAGTGAATATCCGTCTCTCCGTAATCTGTACCGTAAATAGCCAAAATTCAAAATTTTCAGCCAAAAGCCATAAGCTGCAGCCGTTGCCAATCAGGCCCAGTATCTACTACAATCAATTTGTAAACTTTATCTTTAAAAATGTACCATTTAAAAACTAATTACTCTAGAAAAAAATAAAAACCACAAATAACAAGCAAAAAAACTCAGATAGTACTTTTGTTGTCTCTCAAGTGTACGTTAACCAAACATGCGGTGCAGTTTTCTCTCGACATGGATGAGGGATAACCTCACTCAACTAGTCTCTTCCACACCAGCAAGGTATGGAAACAGCTGCACGCGAGACAATTTTTCTCTCGGTTGTGGTTGATGAAGCTCAATCAGTACGTACTTGTGATCGATCGAGGACTGCCCAAGTAGAGTACCTTGTCCGCATCAGCTAATTTAACGGCGTAATTAACGCATAACTGTGTAATTAGTTGGTTGCTAATCAAATTTATTGCTCTTCTAGTATAGTACAGTATTCAATTATAATTTTTGGAGTGCTCTAGGCTCCAGACAGATGAAAAAGAGTACTGGCATTCATCTGATTAATATTGTTCACTTATTGGAGTAGTTATTAGTGCCTCGTGCTAATGAAAGATAACCGATTGCTCCCTTCTGCGGTCAAAAAACAAACATGTCGTTTTACATATTAAAATGTAATCTTGACCACTTTTAATGGCGATCAAGTGGACAACATGGTGAGCGATCAAGTCAACGGAGAAAAGCAATCTCACCACGCAATACTCGTAATGACAACGAGTCAAAAGACAATGCTTAGAAAACAAGCCGCCGAAGCCAACTACCTTCTTCAGAATAGATCTGATCTTTTATTTCTCAAACATATTCTATGGTTACAAAGTGCCCTCACAAGTACCCCAAAAGCCTTCTCAATGAAAGTCCTCAAAACTAGTCACGTTAACCCTTAGTCTCTCCCTGCTTTTATAAGCTAACGTCACAAACCATATCCCTCTGAAACACGGACACAAAACTCTATCTTTTTCAGAAATCAAGGGACCCAAAACTGTTCTAAATATGGATTTTAACCAATCTCTAAGTCTTCTTAATTATGGACTCCTTTCACAACTCTTAGCTCATCACATGTCGAAACCTCCAAGACAGCACATCTTGTATCTTCATCACGCAACTCCTAACTCACTGCGTAATGAAGCCTTTAGGACCGCATCTCCTGTATCTTCGTCATACATTATCAACCTCACATGTCGAAGTCTCCAGGACTGTACCTTCCATCACTTCTCCATGCATCATCACCTTTGATCTCCACGTGCTCTAACGTGAGCCTGACCACCTCGTGACATCCTCGACCGCCTAGACCTCAGATTTCCCCATCCTAATCCCGGTCCTCCTCGTTACCGACCATAACCATCTCCACGCCAACTTGCACATGCAAAGACCAAAGGACATATTCCCCGTACAAGTTCTTCCTAACTTGAGCGACATTAGTCCACACACGCAAACCACACTCTTAACCGTCTATCAATACCAACCAGATCATTCACGGTAATGAATTATATCGCTTTCCAAAAACCAAGCTTAGATCACTCAGTACGATTGGTATGACCACCATGCACAGACCAATCAGACCGTTGGCTCAAAACACTTGGAAATTATTAGTACTTGGGAATTAGCACTACTCAGATCACTTGGAAATCACAAGCATCGTAGCACTCTTAGTCTATGACTACGATCATCAACCAGTAACTGCACCATCGACTACTGAGTACCAACTAGGTACTATAGCACAAACTATCATCAACAAGTATTGTAGCACCGATCACTAAGTACTGACTGGGTACTGTAGCAACAACCACCGAGTACTGACTGGGTACTATAGCAACTACTTGGTTCCACTGTAGCTCACAACCGGTTCACTGTTTCTTACAACTGGTTCACTGTTTGAGGCCGAAGCCTACCAATTGTTTGTCGTAGTTGTTCTACCATGGTCCAAATGCCATGATCGAAAAGTCTGTCGTGGTTGAAGCCTATCATGGTCGACTACCGTGATCAACATGTCGTGGTCGAAATATCATGGTCGGCCTCCATAGTCGATATGCCATGGTCGACTGCTACCAACCAGTCCTGCTATCCTGAAAACTCCAACAACAAATAGCGCACCGACCAAAACTTTCACAAACATAAATTTCAATGAAACCCAAATATCAATTATTCATCATACTACATGCACGACCAACACATGGTCTAACAATCTCCCCCTTGATGAATACATTGACAACACCTCAAAAACTATTGAATTAGAAAATTTGCGAAAAGAAAAATTCAAAGTCATAAACCGTAGACCACAGCAGAAAGAGCTGCAGAGCATAGCAAAGCCGAAAGAGTTGGCTGCAAAGAGCTGCAAACCACAGCAGAAAGCTCAAAAAACTCCCCCTCAACACAAGAGAGCAATTTTTCTCCTCCGAGCAATTTTCTCCTCCCCAATCTCTCCAACTCCCCATTTTTCTAATTTCTCCCCCTTTGACAATGAAATTATCAAGAACACCAGAGAAAGAATAATTCTGAAACAAGGAGCAATGAGAGTAAACATCCAGATGTTTTGTAGATTAGCTAAGTCACTTTACATTGATTTAAGAATGTAACCAAACCATCTTTTTTAGTAGAGCTCCCTAGATCATATGAAGTCATATACCATATAGCTGGTCAAAACAAGTCTTTTATCATAATTAAGCAAATTGGATTAATCACTGTAGCACCGAGTGTTTTGAGAATTTTGGATTCTTGATCTTCACAGCTTCTCATAGCTATTAGAGTGAAGAATTAATGTATACTTTGGATAATTTTGAAGACACCATTAACCCTCCTTTTGTCACCATACTAGTCCCACAAATTTTAAAAACTTGACTACATGTGTACTAAAACGACATGTTTTCATGACCGGAGGTAGTAATCTAGAGGATAATCACCAGAGTAAAAAGAGATATATAGATGTCAGTCCTTTCAACTAGCTCCACGTTGCTTAGAACCTGTGCTTAGTAAACACTGAAGCATCTCGCTACGTGCACGTGTTTGCTCTGCATTTTATTGTTATAAAACCTCATGGAAAAATATGAAATAATAAAGAATAATTAGGAACACATGATATAAATTTTAATGTGGAAATCCCTTACAGGAAAAAACATCGATGCACATTCAATGAAATCACTATTTTTAGGATAAGTTACAAAACACTCTTGGTGTATTACACATGGGTAGATAACTTGAGATGTGAGCGTTTTCTATCATGAGGCTTACAGGAGGTATAAATAGTCTTGGAAATAAGATCCCAGATGAAGAATTAATAGAGTCCTAGTCGGCAATAGAAATAGAGACCTACCCATAAACTAGAATGGTGGTTTGCTCGAAGACGAGAACAACACCTCGCTCGGAGATGAGACAGTCTTAGAAGATAATGGTAAAGAGTTGTAGTCGAAAATGCCTCGAGTAGCCACATCTGACTCTAGTTAACACAAACACCTTTAGACACCACGTCTAGTGCAAGTTAGTGCAAAATCCATCACAAACACGAAGATGATCTCAATCATAACATCTGACCAGTTCGTATTACCGACAGGTTATACCGGTTAGAATATATCTTTTGAGTGAAACATAATTAGATTCTTCAAGTTGTTGGACCCAATCAGATTTGGATCACAAAATACAACGATCTTCATCTTAAACTGAATTCCTCTTGTAGCAAAAAAGAACAAAAAAAACTTCTTGAATAACTTGTAAAACACTTCTTGTGTGTCAAACGTCCAAAAGAGCTAATGAGTAATACTGACCAAATCTAAGCAAAGCTCAATTTAGTGGTAGAAACTAGTTTTGTCATCATATCAATTGGATTATCATGAGTATTGATCTTGCAAACTTTAACATCATCTTGAGAAATATCTCCACGGATGAAGTGATATCTAATATAAATATGTTTTGTTCTCTCATGGAACATTTGGTATTTTGTAAAACAAAAGACACTCTGACTATCACAATGGATATTGGTGTAAGATGTACTTCCACAAAGCTCAATATACAGACCTTTTTGCCAAACAACTTCTTTACAAACTTTTAAAATAGCCATGTACTCGACTTCAATGGTCAAAGAGCAACAATAGTTTGCATACAAGCTTGACATCTTACCGTATGTGATGACGGTTCTGAACAGTCCGTGATAGGACTGTCTGTAGTAGTGAGGCTCCAACAGTAAATATATAACCAATAAGAGATATCCTCTTATATAAATCTCTAGTAAAATCAAAATCCACATATCCGATCAGTCCACCAATGGTTTTTTCAAACTATAAACAAGTATTATAAGTGCCCTTAAAATTTCTAAAGATCCATTGAATTGCTCTCTAGTGGTCTTTCCCTGGATTGGCTATATATATATATATTTGTTGACAACACTCAAAATATGAGATAGGTCGGGGCAAAAGCAGACGATGGCGTACATAAAAGATCCGATTGCACTTGCATATGAAACATTTGACATGTATTCAACTTATTCAATTGTTTGCAGACTTGATGCTAAAGAGAGTTTAAAGTGTGCAGCTAATAGAGTGCTGGTCGATTTGACCTAGTGCATGTTGAAATAGCGAAACACTTTTTCAATATATCCTCTCTGACTTAGGTATAACTTTCCAAACCAGTGACCTCTGAAGATTTCCATATAAAGAATCTTCTTTGCTGCATCGAGATTATTCATCTCGAATTCATTGTTTAATTGTGCCTTTAAGTTTGGTATTTCAGTCTTATCTTTTACCGTGATCAACATATAGGAGTAAATAGATAGCTGAACTGTTAACGACTTTCAAATAAACACAACTATCATAGTTAGATCTCTTAAAACCTTGAGATATCATAAAATAGTCAAATCTCTTGTACCATTGTTTAGGTGATAGCTTCAACCTACAAAGAGAGTTCTTTAGTTTGCATACAAAATTCTCCTTTTCCGGAACAACAAAACCTTCCTGTTACTCTATATAGATATCTTCTTCCAATTTCCCTTGTAAGAAAGCAGTTTTAATATCTAGTTGCTCAAGTTTATAATCATGCATAGCTGCAATATTGAGTAAGGTCTGAATAGAAATATGCTTCACGCGCCAGGGAGAAAACATCAGTAAAGTCAATACCTAGAATTTACCTATATCCTTTAGCAACAAGTGTTGCCTTGTACCTAACCTGATCGGTCGGAGATGTGCTTTCCTTCTTGTAAATCCATTTGTAGCGTATTGGTTTCTTTTCAAACAGGAGCTCAACCAACTCTCAATTAGAATTCTTCTCGATGGATTCCATTTCTTTATGCATGGTAGTCATCTACTTCTTTGACTCATCAGAACAGATGGGCTCTAAATAAATTGAAGGTTCAGTAGTGCCTTCAACGTCTTTTGTCATGTTCAAACAATAAGTCACAATATTGGCTTCTTCAATTAATCTTTTCGAAGGCTGGAGTTTTCTCCTTTCCTGACCAGCTGCAACATATTGATGGTTCGGACCAGTACCTATTGGAAGATTATTACTCAGAGCTTGAACAACGATATCCATTGTATTCTCCTTATCTGCCTCTAGTGGTAATCCTGAATCAATAACGTGCTCCACCTGCATGCTAAGCTTCTGCGGCTTCTCAATAGAAGCATCACTGGTCGTAATTCCTTATAACACAGTAGTATCATTGAAAGTACACTTCTGTTTACGACCAACTTTCAAGTCTCAGGACTTCACAACTTATATCATTTAACTCCAGCTTTATAGCCAATAAAGATGCACGTAACAACTCTTAACTCAAGTTTACCTTTATCAGTGTGAGCATAAGCAAGACATCTAAAAAATTTCATGCTTGAGTAGTCTGCATGAGAATCAGACCGCATATCAATCGGAGTTTTTTTCCTTATCGATGACAGTGTTCGGTGATTGATTGATCTAACTTCAGTCCAAAATTTCAATCAAACGACAGTTAATGAAAGTGGCTTCAGCCAAAAACACTAACATACTAGACGTGGCCAGTTCGAATGAATCATGGATGGGTGAAACTTAGGCGTCTGTTAGTCTGTACTGATGGGATGAAAGATCTGTAACGACTTCATATAACCAGTGTCCAGTGGCCTGCCTGTAAACACGCCGATCTAGCTACGTGCATGGCGATTTTCTCCTATTCAATTTTTTTTCCTTGGCAACACTTGTATTCTTCTTTGATAGGGGACATTGAGGTGGGAGATGGGAGATTGGAACTGAACAAGCTAAGTGTAGACGCCAGTGTCACGCCACACACGTGTGTTAAGAAATTAACAAGTTAAGACTGTAATATGGTACTTTTGTTGTATCTCAAGTGTACTTGACTAAACATGCGAGGCATTGTTCTCTCGACATGGATGATGGATGTCGAATTTTTTTGTACGGATAATCTATTTTATATTCAAAATTATAGAAATATACCTGTGAAATTTTTTTACAAAAATAGGCTCCAGTCGCCGAGACTGAAGCCTATGTTTGTAAAAAAAAATTCCTGGATATATTTATGTAATTTTAAATTAAAAATGAATTATCCGTATAAAAAAATTCGATGGATGTCCACCTTGGACTTGGTTAAACCTCACTCAACTAGTCTCTTCCACACCAGCAAGGAATGGAAACACATGCACGCGTGACAATTTTTCTCTCGGTTGTGGTTGATGAAGCTCAATCAGTACGTGCATCCTCGTGGTCGATCAGAGTACCTTGTCCGCGTCAGCTCATTTAACCGCGTAATTGACGCATAACTGTGTAATTAGTTGGTTGCTAATCAAATTTATTGCTCTTCTAGTAGAGCACAGTATTCAATTATATTTTCGGAGTGCTCTAGGCTCTAGCTAGCTAATACAACTGTTCCGGATGTGCTTTAGACAGAGGAAAAAGAGTACTGGCATTCATCTGATTAATAACGTTCACTTATTAATGCCTTGTGCTAATGAAAGATAACCGCTTGCTCCCTTCTCCGGTCAAAAAACATGTCTTTTAGATATTAAAACAAAATTTTTACTAATAATTTTATTATTATATATATGTAAAATCTAATAAAATTATAATAGCATGAGAGTGATTTTCAAGATAAATTTACCCATATGATTTTCATACATCTTAATCTAAATATTTTATAAAAATATTGATAACTAAAGTTTTAAAAACTTAACCGACATGTTTTCGTGATCGGAGCTAGTAATTAAGAGGCAAGATCAGCCTTCAAACAACAGCGTGATCACCAGAGTAAAAGAGAGATATATAGATGTCGGTCCTTTCAGCTAGCTCCACGTTGCTCAGAATATATGCCCAAGCACCGAAGCATCTCGCTACGCACACGTGTTTACTCTGCATTTTTATATGTTTTTATGAAACAAGTTCTCAGCACATGCTGAGAAAAGTAGATCCTTCCTACAAGGACTACAGCGACGGTAATTTTCACCTTTCGCCAAAAGCATTTACCCCAGTACCCGATACATCCTCGTGCCACAGAGTCTAAGCGTATGACCACCTCAAGTAGATGCACAACTACAAGGGTGTTACCAAACTCCTCTTTTCGCTTAGTTATGCTCGGTTGGTTTTTTTTTAAAGTTTTTTTAGTTATCTTATTTTATACGGTAACAATGGTAGTATTTTTATTGTTATTAAATTTAAAATTTAGAAATAGAAAAAATATATTATCCTGTTACGGACAATACAAAAAAATAAAAAAAAACACAAAAAAAACTAAAAAATAAAATTAAAAAATAATAAACTAGAAATAAAAACTAAAAGTTAAAGTCAAAACAACCGCACCTAAAATCTACGCAATTTCCTTCCCATTGAAGACTGATCGAGCCACGTTCCTGCCTTGTGATCTCTCTCTCTCTCCCCCTCTTAAACGTGCGCCCATCTTCTGCAGGTGTATTGCTCTTTACGCAGGAAGAGCACACACACACGACAACGTCGGCGAGAGTGACACGGACGGACCGTGTCGCGGCAGCGCCACACGTGGAGGGCCGCGAGCCGCCGGCGAAGAGAAGAGGCCTTGGCCCCGCCAATACGAGCGCGCGCGCGAGGCCATCCCCTCCCGTTGCTTTCGGCCGAAAAAAGAAGCCGCGCCCCGGCCCGCCCGCGCTCAGTGCGCGCGGCTCCGGGCCCGTACGTACGTACGTGCCGCGCGCGCGCGCGCGGCGCCGGTCGGTGGAAGCAGCAGGAAAAATATAGCGTGCGGCGCGCGCCAGCCTCCGCTCCTGCTCGGCCGCTCACAGTGCGCGGGGGTGGTTGGATGTCGCGTCGCCGTGTGCTGGATCGTGTGGCTGTGGCCGGGGGCGCCAACGCGCCACCGGGTGCGATCCCACTCGATCGGCTCCATCTGTCGCGGTCGAGCTCCGCTCAGCCCCCCTCAACCGTCTCTCGGTTGTTTTCTGCGCTGCTTTATTAGGCTGATGCGCTTCAATTTGCACGGTTGCACTGTGGTCCTACCCGCTCCTTTCCGTTGTGCGCGCCTGTCTGTCACGAGCAGGTTTCTGGTGGATTGGATCGCGTTGGTTTTGGTCGATCGATCGGTAGGCTTCCGATCAGTTTAAAGTGGTTAGAGTTTAGTACTCCTAGTTGTGCTCCTGGATAGTTGAGAAAGATGCATCAAAATCAGTGCGACAATCTAGGCTAGATCGACAGTATAATGTACTCCTGGTCGAGTCACAAAGGCATAGCCAATAGTCCACATATCTCGTCTCTAACGCATACCCACGTAGGATTTGTGCTTACCAGGATGTGTGAGAGAGGATGGTAGGCTTTCTCGACAAGCGAGCCATCTTTTATGCACGTGATGATCATGTCGCACGAACCAAGGGTGAGGGGACAACAAAAAAACACCGTTGGAGCTGAGTTCGTGACATGTTTTGTGGGATCCACTATGCACTCAATGGTGTGAACACATTGTTGGCTCGAGATGACCTTGTTCGATGATGCCCAATGACACCGGAGCTGGAGACGACTAGTCGACTATGATCTGACAACTAAAGCTCAGATCTAGCCAGATCCGCACGCCGATGGCTTGGATTCAGCCGGATATGAGACGTGGATGTCGGATCTAGACTCCCACAGTAGCGAAGGCAAAGTAGGGCGAGGAGGTGTAGTCGACAGTGGTGGTGAGTGAGGAGGGAGGCAGAGGTGACTGAAAGGGTGGTGGAGAGTGGTGAGGGAGGTGGAGGCGGAGGATGGCACGGGAGGGAGGGAAGCGAGGACGGCTTGGGAGGGATGGGGAGAATGGCACAAGAGGGAGGGGGAGGACGGTGC
This sequence comes from Dendrocalamus sinicus, assembly GCA_036346575.1. NCBI lineage: Eukaryota > Viridiplantae > Streptophyta > Magnoliopsida > Poales > Poaceae > Dendrocalamus > Dendrocalamus sinicus. The sequence goes on along the minus strand of CM070666.1, from coordinate 8,626,434 downwards.
CGTGGAGAGGGAGGAGGAGTTGGTGTGGCGGAGGAATGCTGAGCTGGCAGATGGAGGAAGAAGGGGTGGATTGTGCCGGTGGAGTATTAGGACAAGGATGGGAAGAGAGAGAGAGAGAGGGAGTGGAAATATTAAAATTCTGATATGAAGGTCTCACTATGAAGAGAAATTGTAAAAAGTGATGCTCTGAAATTTACTAAAGACGGTTATTGAAACTATTGTTTTTAAAGTTGTCATTTGATGACGTACAAGTGATATTGCAAAATAAGAGACACCACTGTTATACATGGCCTAAGTAGATAACTTCCATACATATTGCTAACTTTATTCCAGGAGAAAACGCACACATCGCAAATAAACTGGAAGAACACAGGAGAATTTCTGAATTTCTCTATTCTCTTATTTACTCTCTCTTTTCCCTTCTTTTCTTACAAAACTAACTACAAGCCTCCTCAATATATAGGTTAATAATCTCCTACTAGTATATGTATTCGGACTTTAAGTTGGACACAACTTCAACTTGAGTTACATACGGAGACGGACTCTACTATGTTTTGAACTCTAAGTTAATATTATTTCTAATAATCTCCCCCTTAATCTTGACTATACATACTCTAGTTTTAGTCTCAATGCATTACGAACTACCAGCCACGTCTTCACATAAAGCGTTCTACATGTAAGCTACATGTAGGAATTCAACTTAGCTGACACAGGTTCATCCGATATAAAGATTCTAAAACATTGAGTCAGTCGGTCTCAACTACGACTTACTAAACTCATACTTGATATAGAACGGTGACACATCTCCTCAATGTTCCGATTCCTTTTCACCTTACTTGAGTTTGGATGGCGACACATCTTCTCAACGTCTCTAACTCAACTCATCATCAGAGCACTATTGATTCATCATCGCTGAGTGCTTCAGCAACAAACGCTTTCTTCATCCTCGGCTTGGGGCATTCTGAAGCAAAGTGCCCATAATCGTTACAATTATAACACCTCACTTTTGCCTTATCAAACTTCTGATTCTGACAGCCTTGGCCACCACCCCTAGAAGTGTTCTTGCTTTCACGCTTCGATGATCGGATCTCCCACTCGACACGGGTCAACAAGAGTTGTCCGTCGCCATTGTTGCTATTGTCGCGGATGCGTTCCTCATACGCCTTAAGATGACTGATGACCTCCTTCATGGTCATTATCTTTAGGTCTCCAAATTGCTCTATGACCGAAGTAATTGGGAGAAACTGTGAGGGAACAGCATGAAGGAATTTCTTCACTACGTACAACTCTTCCACCTTCTCGTCAAGGGCCGTATCTTGTTGACGATGATCGCCAAATGGATGGTGAAGTCATTGATCGACTCTGTTTCCTTCATATGCAGCACCTCAAACTCAGTCTTGAGAGTTTATACCTTTGCTTCCTTCGCACGATCGGTGCCAAAATGCATCGTCTTCAACGCCTCCCACACTACTTTGGCCGTCTCCTTTTCGGCCAGTAGGAAGAGCGTCTTCTCTGGGATGTCCTAATAGATGGTCGCCAATGCCATCTGATCCTTGCGCACATCAACATTCCTATTCTCGATCGCGTCCTCACACTCTTTGAGTCTTCATGTACACCTTCATCTTGATTGCCTAAGCTGTATAATTGCTCATCGTGAGCATCAGATAATGCAGCGAGACAACGGAACTCTCCTTCACCATCATACTGGATGATGATTCATCACCGTGACACCACTTCCTGGAGAACGCGATATGATCTTGAGCACGGATCAAGAGCTCGGGCTATTTGAAGCGGCTCTTGGACCGAGGGAACGGAGAAAAAACTGCCATTTTCTCTTTTTTCTTGGTGACTTCTTGCTCCTTGTCTCTGTGCTCTCCATTGCCGTGATTCACTCTGGCCTCAAGATGGCTTTTATTTCGTGTTGCCTTGCGTGTGACACGGAGATGAAAAACGACTTCGGCTCGGAGAAGGACACCGCACTGACTCGATTTCACGTGCTAATGCGAGACGTCCTCGCTTTTCCTTGGCACGGATGGGCCCACAAAAAAAACTGAAGTCGCTTTCTCTTTTGCCTTGCTGCGATCTTCCCAATGCTACGCTTGCTGCACGCTTTTTCCTACGCAAGCGCTCCTCGCTCTGTCTTGTTTCTCTGTCCTGCGCTGCGTGTGTTGTTGCTTGACTTTTTTCTGTTGTCAGCACAGGCAGCAGAGCTGCTGCCTTTTTTCTCTTGCTGGACGTGCACGCCTATCGGGGCACCTCAAGACGACTGCGCAAACACCTCGCGACGTGGCGCGTGCTGTATGCTGCACAGGAGTTGGCCTCGTCTTGCACTGGCGCGACTTCGCCTCGAGAGCACCATTCGTGATAAGAGCACAACAAAAATCGCTGCGATGATTTTTTCAGCGACTCGGCTCTCGCATAGGCTCTGATACCACTTGTTACCTTTATTCCAGGAGAAAACGTACACATCGCAAATAAACTAAGAGAACACAGGAGAATTTTTGAATTTCTCTATTATCTTATTTGCTCCCTCTTTTCTCTTCTTTTCTTACAAAACTGGCTACAAGCCTCCTCAATATATAGGCTAATAATCTCCTACTAGTATAAGTATTCGGCCTTCAAGTTGGACACAATTTTAACTTAAGTTACACACGGAGACGGACTCTACTACGTCTTGAACTCTAAGTCAAGATTATTTCTAACACATATCATGGGGCTATTTTTTCAGCTGCGCCTAATGACTTTTGTTTGTATTTTTTGACACAACAGCGTACGACAGAGATGCCAACGCAAATGGCGTAAAATGGTTTTGGGCCCAGGAAATCGTTTGAAGAATCCACTTCAAAAGATCTTCCTATTTCAATATTTAACTTTTTGACTTTCGAAGAAGCCGAAAAACCAAAAAGAAATAAGCTCCATACTATTTATGTATAAGACCGAAATGTGATCTGGAACGGTAGAAGCACTAGCGAAAATTGTTGGGAGGTCTCTGTGCCCGACGAGTTGACATGTCCATATGTAGCATCTGATGAGAAAGATGGAGCCCGAGGCGGTAGATGGACACATTAGGCCATGTTAGAAGTCACAACTAAAAAGTGTTGACATATAAGCATTATACAAGCACGTCATGTCCACCAAGAATTCTAGTTCTAGCCCTACTTAAGGAAGTATTAGGTGTTGGTACCACCAAGTTTCATCCCTCGAGATCCAGAATTAAATCCCCATCCAAGACCGGCCCTCCAAATGTGTTAGGCTGAAACTTGTGCCATAGTCCATTTTTGAGCTGGGCCAAAATAGTCTTTTAGTTATTGCGGCCATCCTTTTCCAAGACCGGCCTAGTCCAAAACGAGCCTAGGCCTAATCTAGCCGAGCCGATTTTGCTCATGTCTGTAGGCGCTCATAATTGGATAGAGACACGTTATTTAACAGAGACGTCCCCTTGAAATCACTGCATAATCCATCATGATCTCGTCAGTAAACGAAGGATAAACACATAAACTGCATGCCTTGAGTTAAAAAGGGGTTTGCTATACAACACTCAGTATACCTTTTGAGATCGACTTGGACATTCATGCTTGAACAAGTTCACCCCCTCCTCTCCAAGCCATCGGATTAAAGTTTAGGTTCATTGGTTAAGGTTAATGTTCACTAGAACTCCGAGCTTAGAGGAAGAAAGGAGGAGGCAAAACCATGGCGATGGCGCAACCTCAACAGTGGGGCGATGTTGGGCATTAGGGGAGGGAAAGGGACAAGATCCTGAGTGGCGAGTTAGGTTGGAGTGGTGGATCTAGCTGCAGTTCAAAGACAGGAAAAATGAGAAGCGACGATGGACAAGACGACGAGGGCGGGGCTATGGAAGAAGAGGTGGCTTGGTGTCGGCTCGATGGCGGCCACTACAGGAGGTGAAGGTGGCTGTTGCACCGGCATGAATGGACCCATAATGGGTCAAGGGTGTTCAACTGAACTCCTTAATATTTTCATATAATATTTAGTATGTAGTAGGTATATTAGATATATTTAGGCAAAATATTTCAATATTGTGCCCCTAATTGATTTATCCCACTCCACACCTCTCCTTCCCCAATTTGCCTCAAGTAGCAGGGCACAATAGCCCATCCTCCCCTACTCATATTGGCCTATTGACCCATGCGAAGACCCCCTCAAACCTTAACATATCCCCTCCCTCCTACTCATTCTCTATGTCTCTCTACTCAGGCTCCATTTCTCCAGAGCAAAATCACCAAAACCATCTATGCTAGCACACGTGACCGAGGGACCAAGTCCGCAACGACTTGGCGAGGGGATGGGAGTGGCTCCACCTCTAGATTGGCCTTAATGGCAAGGAGTAAGACACGAAGGGCAATGACGTGTACGCAAGTTACAAATGGGTGGCAACAGTTGCCTAAGACCCAGGGAGGGAGAGGCGAGGTAGTGGCCACACTAACGAGGTAGCAGGCGCTAGGCAAAGACTGCACATAGCAGCAAGCAAGTCAGACTACATCATAACACATGATCATCCTAAATTATTTTTAGATGTTATATCTAGCACACACAATTTTGTAATTTTTTTGCTATTATGGACTAAAAGTGACATAAATCATACAAATATCTTTCCATGTATATGCCGATATGGTTGCCGTTCTGTTGTATATGCTTATATGATTCCGTTCTTGTTTTACAAGTTTGGTACTTATCTTTTTCATACCAATTCAGTTGTAATCTGCTAATCTTCTCTAATTTTGGTTGTAAATACTATAGCAGATATGGCAATATAAAACAACATAGCTCAGCAATGTCTTACAATGTGCGCGTGCTTCCCAAACTTCTTTTTGCTTTCATGATATCAGATTAGGTCCTTTCCTTGGACCTGCTAAACTCTCCTTCCTCCTGCCCTCTCCACTCAATTTCGAACCAAGAGTACAAGCTCTGAGCACTCCTCTGCTGCCTCTGGCATTGCTACCGCTCCTTGCCTCACCATCACACCCTCCTTCTCTATTGCCATTAGTGTAGCTAGTATCAAAATTCATGTCCCTATGTGTCTCTCCTTCAAGGAGTCAAATTACTCAAACTGGAGCACTCTCTTTTCCGTTTTTCCTGACAAATATGATCTTCTTGGCCATATTGCCACTAACACTCCTCCTTAAGACTCTACCGAGTGGGGCCAACTTGATTGCGCCATTCGCTCTTGGATATATATATATATATATATATATATATATATATATATATATATATATATATATATATATATATATATATATATATATATATATATATATATATATATATATGTATATATATATGCTTTTGTTTCTGATGATATCCTTGATATCATCACAGAACTAACACAATCCGCTCATTAGACATGGACCAGCATGGAAGAGCTCTTTCATGACAACAAGGAAAGCCAAGCAGTTTTCCTTTAAGCTGAATTCAAAGCACTGCGCCAAGGTGATATGACTATCACAACATATTGCCAGAAGATAAAGACTCTCGCTGACACCTTGTGGAATGTCGATCAACATGTGTTGGATAAGACCCTCATTCTCAATCTCATTCAAGAGCTCAATTCTCACTTTGACTAGACGACGGCCCTTATTCTATTGATGATGTTGTTTCCTAGCTTTCTTCGCGTGCAGTCACTTCTTCTTCTTGAGGACACTTGTAAGGCTGATAAAGCTACAGCAGGAGACTCTGCAGCCGCACTAGTTGCGGTCTCCACTGGCCCTACCTCCAACTTCTCCACCAACATCAATAGCAATTGTCCTGACCAGAACTTCTCTGGTTCTGGCCGTGGTGGTGGCTGGCGCTGGCATGACAAAACTCGTGGTGGTGGATGCGGCAATAACGGTCGTGGCCATTCTAGGTTCTACACCAACCTAACTCGTGGATGACATTCAACCTATGGAACGGGCAGTGGAATGGGTCACCTCTGACGAGTTCTCCATCCTGGCCGGGACCCTACTCCAGCTCAGGCACACATGGCCTTTGCCCCTGTCCATCAATCCCTAGTACTTGCCTCACCTTGGGCATCGTCACCATCCAACACTCTAGCTTGGGATCAAGCCGGGTTTATGGCAGCCATGAACAACATGTCTATTCACGGCTCAAACTCAGGTGAATGGATCATGGACTCCGACGCCTCCTCATACATGACCTCCGATCAGGGTATACTTTCCTCCCTTACTCCTTTCAATTCCCCTTCTCCTTACATCACTTTCGAGAATGGCTCCTTGGCACCCATTACTCATACCGGTCATTCATCTCTTTCTTCTTTTGACCTCAACAATGTGTTTGTAGTTCCTAATCTCATTAAAAATCTTGTTTCTATTTGTAAATTCACTCATGATAATTCTTGCACTGTTGAATTTAACCCATGCGATTTCTTTATGAAGGATTTTAGCACCAGGAAAGAGATTTCTCACTTTAATAGTGCGGTTAGCCTCTATCTGATCCATGATACTCTTGCTCCTTCCACTTCATACTCCCTCCTTACAGCTATTGCCTCTATTGAATTGTGGCACTGACATCTCGATCATCCTAGACGCGATGCTTTCTCCAATCTTCAGAAGTCCAATTTAGTTCCTTATAATAAAGCAAAATTTTTTATATGTCATGTTTGTCAATTTGGCAAACATTTTAGATCACCCTTCTTTAAGTCTACTTCATCAACTAAGTCTTCTTTTCAACTCTTGTATTGTGATCTTTGGACTTCACCTGTGTTGAGCAATTCTGGTTACCAATACTATCTCATTATTCTTGATGACTTTACACATTACATGTGGGCTTTTCCTCTCACACTTAAGTCTGATGTATTGGCCACGCTCACACATTTTCTTTCCTTTGTTTGCACTCAATTTCATCATCAAGTTCAGTCCATTCAAATTGATAATGGACTTGAATTTGTCAATTCTGGCACTGCTTTTCTCTTTCAAGCTCAAGTCATTATTCTTTGCCTTTCTTTCCCTCACACGTCTCCACAAAACGACAAGGCTGAATGGGCTATTCACACAATAAACAACGTCATCTGCATGTTGCTCATTCAACTCACTTGCCATCTTGTTTCTAGGTTGAAGCTTTGGTTGTTGCCATCTACCTTCTCAACTAGTGCCCTACGCACACTCTTCCATTTTCTATACCGTATGAAGCACTGCATGGCATGCCTCCTAACCTTGCACATCTATGGGCCTTTGGATGTTTGTGCTATCCAAATTTATCAGCCACTACTCCACGTAAGCTTGCTCCGTATTTTGCGACCTATGTCTTTCATGGATATCCCATGAATCATAAAGGATATCGTTGTCTTGAACTTTCCTCTCAATGGATCATCATCTCTTGTCATGTCATATTTTATGAGACTATGTTTCCATTCTCCACCTTCATCTATCCACAAACCGACCATACTTCCCTTGATTTTCTTCTTGACATTGCTATTACTACTCCACCTATCCTTCTTGTTTAGCTCATTCCATCTGCTCCAGTGGCAAACTAACCTTCTCATTTGGCTCCAGAGCCTACGGCTCATGCCTCTACCTCGGCTAAACCTTGTGAAACACCGCTGCCACCACCTTCGCCATCCCTCGTCAGTCATCTAGGAGCTCCTGCTGCCTATTCGCATATAGGGCCACACCATATGGCGACTCAAGCAAAATCAGGCTATGTAGCACAAGTGCATCGATTGAATGTTTTCATCCTCCACTCGCCACTATCACCCATTCCTAAGACATACAAAAGTTCTTTGAAGGATCCACATTGGCATCAGGCCATGATAGAAGAGTACAATGACTTGATTCAGAATGGGACTTGGTCCCTTGTTTCCCTTCCTCTTGGCATGAACATTGTCAGTGGCAAATGGGTATTTCAGCATAAGTGATATCCTAATGGTACTCTTGATCTCTATAAAGCTTGGTGGATCGTTCATGGGTTCTCTCAACAACCCGGTGTAGACTATGCCTAAACCTTTAGCCCCATTGTTAAACCAACCACTATCAGGGTTGTTCTTTCCAATTGCCACCTCTTGTTCATGGCCAATCCATTAATTGGATGTTAAGAATGTCTTTCTTCGTGGGACTGTTGATGAGATTGTTTACTTTCAACAACCAGCTAGTTTTGTTGATCCCTTGCTCCCCTCTCATGTCTGTCGACTTCATAATTCCCTCTATGGTCTTAAATAGACACCACGTGCCTAGTCCCTGAGATTTGTATCCCATATTCACTCTGTTGGGTTCACTGCATCTCACCCGGATGCATCTCTCTTTGTGCTTAAACATGGTTTTGATTTTGCATTCTTACTCCTCTATATCGATGACATAATTCTTACCACATCTTCTTCTCATCTCCTCACTAGCATCACTCAATCCCTGCATCACAAGTTTGTTATGAAGGTGAGAGACCATGTGGTCATGCCCCATGTTTGTGATGAGTGATTGACGGTTGCTTTTGAAAGTTTGAGTTTGATTTGAGTGTTTTCTGCAAAGTCGTAGCTCTTTTGCTGTGATTGTAGGTCTTCAAGAGGACGTACGATCGGTTTTGACCGTTGTCGTAGCTCTCTGACCGTGGTCGGAAAGCACTAGGAGCTGTTACGACTGGTTTTGCTGTGGTCGGAAGTCAGTCGGAAGGTTGTACGACCATGTTGTGGCGTTTACGACCACTCTGGCCGTGGTCGTAGGTCACCAGGGAAGTTTATGACTGGTTTGGCCATGGTCGGAAGGCTATTCGACCACGTTGGCTGTGGTCAAAGCCTGTTACGACCACGTTGCTCGCGGTCGGTGGTCGTAAGTCGAAGCTATGACTGCTGCGGTCAGAAGTCGGCGCTCGAGTGAACGACCACGTTGGCCATGGTCGAACGCTGCTACGACCACGTTGGTCGTGGTCGAAAACTTGGTTCGCAGTTTACGACTATGTTGTGTCGTTTACGACCACTCTGGTCGTGGTCGAGCGCACTTACGACTACGTTGGTTGTGGTTGGAAGTCGTTAGTCGGAGCTACGACCGCAGCGGTCGAAAGTCGGCGCTCGAAGTTACGACCACGTTGAGTAGTTGTGGCCTACGACCACGTTATCGCAGGAAGCGGTCGGAAGTGCTCGGGTGAAGTCGTAGCGCGGTCGGTTGTGGTCGGAAACCCATTCAATCACGTTATAGACTTAGGCTGAAAGTCGTAGCTCCTGTTGTCTGGTCGTATGGCTTCCAGAAGCGGTCGTATCAGCTGGGAATCGGTCGTAAAGACTTATGAGGTGGTCGTAGACCTTGTGCATTATTGTTTAAGTGATTTCGACAGGTCGTAATGTTTGTACTACTGTGTGGAGTGTAGTTTGAGTTCTCTTTTCGATGCAATTGGTTGTTACCCTTGTGTTGTGCGGTGCTATGAATGTTTGCTTGTCTGTGATGGTTTGCAGGACTTTGAGACTAGTCGTGGTGAGGCATGGATGGTTGAGACTAGGCACGAGGGTGCTGAGGTCGTGAGCGGCCGGGAGATGCCAAAGACGGCGAGGTCTGTGAGGTGGTTGCAAGCGTGATCGACAAGGCAGGAGGAAGCTTCCGGGAAGGCAGCGGAGTGGCATTTTGGAGAAATGCGGAAAGCTGCAAAGGGAAGCTGTGTCTCTGCCAATGCACAGGAGTTGTTGGCGCTAACGGGCAAAGCACTGGAAGCCTGTTCTCGCTAGTGGGTAAAGTGAGTGGTAAAACCCGGTGTTAGGTGGGGGTTAACGGGTTCTCCCCCCGGTAGTAGAAGGCTATAAATAGAGATGGTAGAGCTCGGGTGCTCGGTGAGGTTGTTCCCGAGTCACTCTGAACTTCTCGTTTCTATTTGTGTGAGTTGTCTCTAGGTAGAGCACGGTTGCTCTTGTACCTCCGATGGAGTGGCTGTAGAAACCTCCATGATCAATCATTCATCTCTCTTCCTCAAGTTGATTTCTATCGTTATGAGATGTTGTGATTGTTTTGTTTGCGATCTGTTTTGAGAGCTTGTTCTTCATGCTATCCTCTTCTCTCCTCTCTTCTGTGTGAGTCTGCGTTCATTTTGGTGTGCTTCGATTTGCTCAGAACTGGGAATCTGTCTCAAGGCCACTTGGCCAGTTCATTCCCGAGAGCAGGAGTCAAATCAGAGAAGTTCGCTTTGCTGAATGGTCAAACGCCTCAAGTCCTCTGTTTCGAGTTCGACCATGTCGCTCTAGCCGACCATAGCTAAGACTTTGGATTTTCTTGGAAATTTCTCTTCCAAAGGTTGGATTCTGTTAGTGCCTTAAGTTTGAGGACCAAAAGACCAGAGAGTCTCAGTTACTCAGAAATCTGGCTTTGCGAGTCCTTCCGCTGTCAACCCCAAAGTATTCACTATTTGCTTTCTTTTGTCAGTTCAGGTAAGCTTTCGACTAGGGTCGGCCTTCAGTAAGCTTTTCAACCCGAGACTTCATAGCTCAGTGGCTATTGGAGAAGTAGGGTTGTTTGGATACTTGGTGAATTTATAAAGGGCTCCATTCACCCCCCCTCTGTCGCCATTTCCGATCCAACAGAAGGATCTTGGTGCCCTCTATTTTTTTCCTTGGATTTTTTGTCATCATTTCCTAATGGGTGATTCCTTTCTCAATGCCATTATGCATCTGATCTCCTCAAATGGGATGGCATGAGCAATTGCAATGCCACAAAGATGCCCATTGACACTCATGCAAAACTTTTCACTATTGATGGCATGCCTGTTTTTCAATCCCACTGAGTACTGCAGCTTAGTTGGCGCTCTTAATACCTTACTCTTACGAGACCAAACATAGCCCATGCGGTGCAACAGGTCTGCCTATACATGCATGCTCTTTGAGAGCCTCATCTCAATTTGGTGAAACACATTCTGTGTTAGATCCAAGGAACCATGGATCTTGGTCACTTTTTGGGAGCTTCATCAACTAGAGGACTCACGGCATACACAGACGCAGATTGGGCCAGGTGCCCAAATTCTCACTAATTAATGTTTGGTTACTGCATCTACTATAGTGATAACTTGGTGTCATGGAGCTCCAAGCGTCAGTCCACTATTTCTCACTCTAGTGCTGAAGTCGAGTATCGCGCTGTAGCCCATGCTATTGCAGAATGCTGTCGTTTATGCCAGCTCTTGCACAAATTACATCACCCTATTGATTCGGCGACCATGGTCTACTGTGCCAACATCAGTGCCATCTACATGCCCTCCAATCCAGTGCAACATTGGCATATGAAGCATATTGAGATTGATATTCACTTTGTTCACGAGAAAGTTATGCTTGGCTAAGTTTGGGTTCTTCATGTGCCATCCACTCATCAGTTCACTAATATCATGACAAAGGGGCTTCCTTCACCACTCTTTCAGGCTTTTCGTTCCAGTCTTGGCATTTGCACTACTACCACTTTGATTGAGGATGGCTGAAAGCGACATATATCTTTCTGTGTATATGTTGATATGGTTGCTGTCCTGTTGTATATGCTGATATGATTTAGTTCTTGTTTTACAAGTTTGGTACTTATATTTTCATACCAATTTGGTTTTAATCTACCAATCTTCTTTGATTTCGGTTGTAAATATTGTAGTAGATATGGCAATATAAAATAGCACAGCCCGGCAACGTCTTGTGGTGTGTGAGTGCTTCCCAAACTTCGCTGGGTTCTTTTGAGCACCTGTTCTTTTTGGCATTGGCTTATGGTTTTTGGCTGAGGCTTATGGCTTTTGGGTTATTCGTGATGTAGAGTACGGAGTAACTCGTATGCGGTTTTCATCATATAAATGAAGTCGTTGCGGTGTGTGCTACATCAATTTGTAGACCATTTCTTGAAAAGACACCCTGTTTAAAAGTTAGTTACTGTAGAAAAGCTGAAAAACAGCTTTTAGAAGCTAAAAAGAAGATGCCCTATGGTTATAGCTTTTGGCTTATACTACAATAACTAACTTTCAAACGAAATATCTTTTTAAGGCGGGGTCCATAAGTCGATTGTAGTAGACACTGTACCGAATTCATCTATATCGGGCAAAATTACATACGAGTATCTTTCTGTCCGTACTCTCTCTTATGAACAACTAGAATTCAAAATTTTAAACCATAAGTCATAAGCTATAGTTTAAGCGGGTGTTTGGGACTGCTCCACAAACTCTGCTCCACGAATTCTACCGTGAAGCAGCTCCACAAAAAACCTAGAGTTTGTGGAGTACCCCTTTAGGTGCTCTCACAACTCCACCTTTTTTCCTCGAACAGAGTGCGTGGAGCTGAACCTGCTTGGCTAAAAAACATAGAGCGGAGCTGAAAAACGTGGAGTGGAGCAGTCCCAAACACCCCCTAAAAGAACATACCCGACTTCTTCTTGCTTTCATGGATTTTTACCTTCTCTATTAAACAGTATTGTGTCAGCTTTGAACACCATTCTGAAAGTCTCATGTATGCCGCTGACCCGGTGAGGAGTAGGGTGGCAATTTCCCCTTGTGGGGGCGGGGCACCGTGGGGAATATCCCTGTGAGGGGCAGGGCGAGGGCGAGGGCGAGGGGTGATCTCCCCCTACGGGGAAAACGGGGCGGGGACAGGGATCACCATCCCTTACAGGGCCCCACAGGGACTGGTAAATATAAAAATACTTTTTAAATAATAGATTATATTTTTTTAATATGAAAAATCATATTCTTTTTTTTGTAAATTTGACTAAAACTTGAATCTATATGTTAGAATATATATTTTGAAGCTATATTTAAAAACCGATAAAACCGCTAGGAATTTATTCTACCGGGATTTATTACAGAAGTTGTAGAAAGATATTCGTATTCGACCAAATTAAGTACATATTTGATTCAAATTTGTATCTATTATGACATTTAATTTGTATTTATATTTGAGAATATTTAAAATTATATTTATATTTATTTTAAAAATATGAATTCGTATTTATATTTAAAACTATTTAATCGTATCTGATACGTTATCAACCGAGGCAGGGTGGCGACGCGATGACGTATATGGGTGGTCTCGCGTGGGTAGGTTCGGAAAAAAGTCTGTGCAAACTGGAAAGAGATATGTGGTGCATTGGATGGAGATATAATATTGCAAAAAATTGACAGATTACTGACAAAAAAAATTACTGGATGTGAACGCGGCCGCAGATATCCCGAAAACCTCGGCAAAAGCGCGAATCCGATTCATCAGGCCGCTTCGGCAATCGGGACTCCTCCCCTATGTTTTTCACAGCTACTACGGCTTGTGCCTCTTCTCCTCGCGCCCGTCGGTCCAAGTTGCAGTCTCGCGGCGGACGTGCTCCCAGCTCCCGGCCAGCGCCCGCGGCTGGGAGCCAACCCCTTGGCAGTCACAAAAGTACGTACTAGTACTTTCCACTCTTCAGTCTCAATTCTCAACAACAAAGTCGCAGGTAGAATCGTTCTTTCTACACGATTATTACTGTTAAAACTGGTATTATCGGGAAAAATTATTGTTAAAACTGTAAATTTGATGGCGTTTCTACTTCAATTTTGTCTCTGAAGTAGGCCGCTAGCGATTGTATGAGTGTAGGGCGTGTTCTACGTGCAAGTCAGCGCGTGCACACCAAGTGTGCGATGATATGCTTGCAAGGGGTTAATCCGTTTGAATTGCTTCCGCTGCCCCTTTCGATCAGTAGTGGTAGAAAGGATGTGATTTTGTTTAATGTTTCATTTTTTATTGCATATGCACTAGCTTAACAGTAATGATGGTTGATTTGGTGTTAACCGGCTCTCGCAAAAATTTCATATTCATTTGATCAAGTGAATCGTGCCTTACTTTGGAGCAGAGCCGTCAGAGACAGGTCTTGGTTCAGGTCAACGGAGAGAACAACACTACAGCAGCAATGATGGATGAGGTTTGCGGGACGGCTGATGATTTGGTGCTGGCCGAGGATCTGCAGCTCGAAGAGGTCCTCCGATTCTCAGCTCACTACGGAACGACCTGTGCAGTTTGCAGAGAGGTGATGCCATCGTTGGAAGCCTCGTGGAAACCTGACAAGTGTGATCATGTCATCTGCATTACCTGCTTCTGCCAATATGCATCCGAGGCGCATGCAACTGAGCTGCCGAAGTGCCCGGTGGCTTCTTGCGAATCTCTGTTCAGGCCAGAGACACGTCGAGAGATCAATGTAGGTGATGGCAGCTTGACCTCAATCGAAGAGATGGACAACGGTAAAGGGAAGAAACCATGGAATGATGTGCTGCAAGAGCCCGGCCAATGTTCTCGTGGCGTGACGACCAGCAGCGACTTCTATTGCACCATCTGCATGGAGACAGTCCACATCAGAGAGATCTTCTTCATCGCTGGGTGCACGCACGCCTTCTGCGTCAGCTGCGTGAGCCAGTACATCGCCGCGAAGGTCGAAGAGAACACGCTGTCCATCGGCTGCCCCGACCCGGGGTGCAAGGACGGCGCATTGCACCCGGAGGCCTGCCGGGACGTGATCCCGACGCAGCTGTTCCAGAGGTGGGGCGCCTCGCTGTGCGACTCGGCGCTGGGGGCGCTCAAGTTCTACTGCCCCTTCAAGGACTGCTCGGCGCTACTGGTCGACGATCCCGGGGACGGCGAGGCGGCGATAACGATGGCCGAGTGCCCCCACTGCTGCCGGATGTTCTGTGCCCAGTGCAAGGTGCCGTGGCACGATGGCGTCGACTGCGCGGAGTTTCAGAGGCTCGGGAAGGACGAGCGCGGGCGGGAGGACCTGCTGCTGAGGAAGGTCGCGCAGGAGGGCAAGTGGCAGAGGTGCCCCAAGTGCAAGATGTACGTCGAGAGGGTCGAAGGCTGTGTGTTCATCATCTGCAGGTACACTGCTTCACTGCATTTCTTGCACTCGACATATATGTGCACCGGGTACAAACTGTGAGGTTATTCTTGTCTTCGATTTGCAGGTGTGGGCACTGCTTCTGCTACCTGTGCGCATCCCCAATGTCGAGGGACAACCATTGCTGCAAAAAGTGCGGACGTACATGGTGAATGATCTGAAGCGTCCCAACTCTACTGGATGGAAGGAAGTTCGTACGTCCTTGTTAAAGCTGGTCAATTACCGTTATTATTACTGATTTAGTTGGCATTAGCTCGTGTAATTCTAATGCCATTTGGCAATCAATGTCAGAAGTAGCACTGATATGAGCTCCATTAAATCATGAGATAATTGCTTAGGGAATTAAAATAGAAGAATGAGACTCGGGCTTGCAACCGTCTGTTATAGGAGCTGATGAGTTTCTTAGCTACAAAGTATCAGGTGCTAGCTTAGAAGTTAGAAGGCAACTAGATGTGGTCCTATTAGAGAAGGCTAATAATGTACATGTGAAGTCTTATTCTATAATTGAGATAGCTGATGAGTTTCTTAGCTACAAAGTATGAAGGCAACTTGGTCCTATTAGAAGGCTAATAATACACCTTCCTATAGTACTTATCGAACATTCATATAATAGTTTACAGCCAACTGAAGGCTATATAACCCACTTCTTTCTCTCACAAAGTTTCTTGGTTCTTGTGCTTCAGCTGACTGTAAACTTATAGCCCACCTCTCTTCTATCTCCTCCTCTCTCCTCCACCTCAGCATACAGCCTACTAATAGCCTCTTATTATACTTGCTCTTAGGGAAACACCGTGCATATGAATGAATGAATGGAATATACTTTCTTTTAGATGGGTTCTCCTCGATTTAATTTTGTGTATGCGTCTGGCTTTATCTGTCAACAGTTACTTAAAATTCCAGTCATGCATAG
Organism: Dendrocalamus sinicus; assembly: GCA_036346575.1. Lineage (NCBI taxonomy): Eukaryota > Viridiplantae > Streptophyta > Magnoliopsida > Poales > Poaceae > Dendrocalamus > Dendrocalamus sinicus. The sequence continues at coordinate 8,610,729 of CM070666.1, read as the reverse complement.
CTAGTTAGCAACTGGTATCCTGCAATTAATTAACTTACACATGACATGAGCAGAAAGCATTTGTTTAAAATGAAGCTGAAGTTGTGATGTGCAGACGAATTAAGCGGGTCAAAAAACATTTGCGAATTTGCCGTATGTTTTATTACGTTTTTTTGTCATATGCAATCCTGGGTTATCTTGAACAAAATACATGGAGCAAGATGTTTTTTAGGAACCATAGAGCAAACAGCCAACTGATGAAATTGAGAGCACAGAGATTTAGAACACAGATCTGCAGTGCTACTATGTTCTGCCTAAAATATATTTCTAGTTGAACTGTGTTGACTATCTTGTTTTTTTAAGGGATAAAACGACTCGTTCTATACCGTGGAAGTTTCGTTGCCAACGGCTCGCTGTAAAATATTTAAGCTTGTACAATTTCAGCAGTACAAGACAGGAAAATGACAGGCAAACAAACATGTACATCCACTTCCAGGCAAACAACCTGTCAGCCACTCAGCCTCTTCTCTGCCTGCCAAGGGATGATCATACATGATACCTCCGTTGACTCCATTGACCATCTGATCAGGCAAAATCACAAGCAGGCATCCAAGAGGACCTGCTCCATTGCTGATCCCGGGCAATCCTCGTCTCCGATTACGCTATCGGACGATGAATTCTACTGCACCATCTGCATGGAAAGGCGGCCCAGCGCTTGCAAGTTCAGCATTGGTTCATGTCGCCACGCCTTCTGCTTGAGCTGCATCGGTCAGTACGTCACAGCGAAGATCTGTCAGGATGCTCGATCAAGTTGCCAGTAGCGAGTTCAGTAGTTAAGCATGGCGTCTGATCGTGTATGTCAGATGCTCGATGTGTGCTCGTTCATGCGGGAACAGTTCCTTCTTTTCTGGTTCCAGTTAGTAGTCGGGCATCATGGTTAGTCGAGGATGACATGGATCGTGTTGTCATGGCGTGTGCTTAGGAGGGGCCATGTTAGTCATGATCTGTACTCGTTGATGTTTAAATAGAGTCCTTAGAAAAGCTGTGACAGTCGAGCAGCACAAATCCTTGCGTTTCCCCTTAGTGTTGCGTGCGTATCCCCAAGTGTTTGACTAAGTCAAAAGTCGTAAGTTGAAAGTCGTAAATTGGAAGTTGTAAGTCGTAAATCGTAAGTCGTAACCGAGACTTCCGACAATCGACTATCAACTTGCTGCGACGAGACATAGTCGTAAATGACTTAGTGGTCATTCGACTGCGTGTTTCCGCTGCAATAAGTGGTATCAGAGCCTATGTTCACCAATCATCTGGAAGACATGTCTTCATCGTGGGCTCCACCAGCAAAGCAGTCGATGACTCCTCCGCGGCAAGGCCACCCGCGCTCGCCTTCGCCTCCGCACCGACCGCGACACCGTGATGACGGTGGTCGTGCGCCCGTCGTCTAGCGCATCATCAGGGAGGCCTCAGGCTCCATTGTCTACCCCTTGCTCATGCAAACGAACTACAACGACTAGGCGTTGGTCATGCGAGTCAACCACCAAGTGCAAGGTCTCTGGGAGCCCATCAAAATCGATGATGCAGACTACCACGACGATCGGCTCACGCTGTCAGTGATTCTCCGGGCTATGCCGACCAAGATGATGTCGACTCTCGCCGTCAAGCACACGATGAAGGCTGCCTGGGAGGCTGTGAAGACCATGCGTATGGGCATCGACCGCATGCGCGAAGCCAACACCCAGCAACTGCACAAGGAGTTCGGCAGTATCTCCTTCAAAGACGGTGGGTCCATCAACAATTTCTCGATGAGGATCTCTGGGCTTGCCAACAATCTCCACCTGCTCGACGATCCCATTTGAAAGGAAGAGGTGGTCAAGAAACTCCTACAGGTGGTCCCAAATCACTATCTTCAAGTGGCCATTTCCATTGAGATACTCCTCAACGTCAGCGCCCTCTTGATCGAGGAGGTGATGGGTCAACTTCAAGCAGTGCAACAGTGCTACTCCAACCGTGGTGCCAACGACAAGGAGAGACGTCTGCTCCTCACGGAGGAGTGGCGGGCACAAGCGTAGGCACGTGATCAGGATGGATCGATATCCAGTAACTTTTTCGTGCACTGTGGCAAGCCGCGAGGCGGCTACGAGCAAGATTCCTCTAGCAATGGCATGGAGACCCGTTCTTGCGGCAGCCACGACAACCCCAAGAGGGACGAGTGTAGGTATTGCGGAAAATTGGGGTATTGGGCTCGTGATTACCGCAATAAGAAAAGGGAGAAGGCGCATCTGGTGCAGAACACTGATGACGAGCCATCTCTCCTGATGGCCCAAGTAACGGCCGTACAAGAGGACATCGCCCGGACGTCCGCCAAGCTAGAACATGTCGATGGGCAGGTCTTCCTCAATGAGGAGCGCGCCAGGTTAGTCTTCCCCAACGAAGAGCATCAGGAGACCTCCTGGTTTCTCAACACTGGATTGTCGAATCACATGATGGGATCTAACACAGCGTTCTCTGAACTCGATCGCAGGATCACCGACTCGGTCAAGTTCAGGGACGACTCGGTGGTCGAAATCCACAGGCGCGGCACCATGCTGTTCGCGAGAAAAGGGAACCGACCCCGCGCCCTCACCAATGTGTACTTCATCACGCGTCTTCTGGGCAACATCATCAGCATTGGCTAGCTCAATGAGGGCAGCTGCAACGTGTTGATTGAAGATGGCATTTGCACGTCCGTGATCGATAACGCAACCTCATCGCCAAGGTGAAGAGATCACCAAACTAGTTGTACAAGATCGCCTTGTGGTACAGCTGGTCTGCTTGAGCTTGCAGGTCGACGACGAGGCATGGTGCTGGCATGCTCGCTTTGGGCACATCAATTTTGACGTGCTCCGGAAGATGTCGACCACGAGCAATGTGTGCGGACTTCCTCGTGTGAACCACGTTGATCAAATCTATGACAGGTGCCTTGTCGGTAAACAATGGTGTGCGCCTTTTCCTCAGGAGACCAAGCACCATGCCAACGACCGCCTCGACTTAGTGCACGATGACCTATACAGACCCGTCATGTCGGTGGCACACGGAGGCAAACGTCATTTCCTCTTGCTCATCAATGATATGAGTCGTTATATGTGGCTCATTCTCCTCCGAGGCAAGGACGAGGCCACCGGCGCAATCAAGAAGTTTCAGGTTGTAGTCGAGACCGAGACCGGCTGCAAGCTACGTGCCCTACGCACCAATCATGGGGGGAGTTCACCTCCGTGGACTTCACTGAGCAAGGAGTACACCAGCAGCTCACGGCACCGTACTCACCCTAGCAAAACGGTGTCATTGAGTGCCAAAATCAGACGGTGATGGCAATGGCGAGATGCATTCTCAGGACAGGAAGGTGCCCAGCGTATTCTGGGGGAGGCCGTAACCATGGCTGTCTTCGTCCTGAACCGCTCTCTCACAAGCCGTGTGAGTAGGAGGACCCCCTATGAAGCCTGGCACGATATGAGCGGCTGCAACTCCGTCCATGTGCCAATGGATCCACGACTGAAATTGAGCAAGGAATGCTCAAATCCTTTGATCGGTGGCATGTTCTACCCCAGCATCGTCACAGGCCTATGCTATCTGGTACACACAAGGCCAAGCATCATGTTTGTCATCGGCTATGTAAGTCGTTCATGGAGTTGCTGATCACCGAGCACCTAAGCGCCATGAAGCATCTACTGCGGTATGTGGCGGGGGCAATCAACTGCGGGTGCCGGTATGCTAAAGATACAATGGCGGCCAAGCTCGTCAGGTACAGCAACATCGACATGGCTGGGGATGTCAACGACCAGAAGAGCACCTCTGACATGATCTTCTTCATTGGGGGAAGCCCAGTGAGCTAGCAATCACAGAAGCAGAGGATCATCACTCTGTCATCTTTCGAGGCCAAGTATGCCGCTACCTCAACGGCGGCATGCCAAGGGATTTGGCTCAGGGAGTTGCTCGATAACCTGTTCAATATGGAAGCAACTGCGGTGACTCTACTCGTGGACAACAAGTCTGCAATTCAACTGTGCAAAAATCCAGTGTACCATGGCCAGAGCAAGCACATTGAGACGCGTTGCCATTTCATCAGGGAATGCATTGAAAATGGCAAGGTCCTCATTGATTACGTCAAGTCGGATGATCAATTGGCGGACCTGCTAACCAAACTTCTCGGGCGGATGAAGTTTCAGAGTCTGCGCCAGAAGATTGGAGTTGTTATTGTGAAGGGCAACTAGATCAAGGGGGGAGATTGTCAGGATGTTCGATCAAGTTGTCAGTAGCGAGTTTAGTAGTTAGGCATGGCCTCTGGTTATGCGTGTCAGACGTTCGACGTGTGCTCATTCACACAGGAATGGTTCCTTCTTTTCTGGTTTTAGTTAGTAGTCGTGCATCATGGCTGGTCTTACACGACACATCACATGCATGTCTTGCCTTTTCATGACCCTTGTCTTTCCCCCATGCTTCCTAGCTTGAGATATTGCTCCACCCAAACTTACACAACACGCCCATGTACACAACACGCCATGGGCCATGGTCTCAAGACTCCTTCCGTAGCATCAGTCTTCCCACTGGCCACAACAATTATCAAAGCACCTGCACACCAAAGAACAAGCAATCGATTTAAGCAACAAATGACATGCACTTGACTCTTAATTAGCAAAACATATGTATGTGCACACTGTGACTCACGCATGCATAGGCTCCCCATGACTAAAATTTACACAGATTTCCGCCGTGACTAACACCACCCAAATCAACATGCAAAACTAATTCAACATAAGGGTTGGTCTGACCATGGCCACCAAGCCACTTAGACCGCCAACTTCACACTAGTCAAACCGCCTTACCAAGGCCGGTCAAACCACTGCACTCTAGTCGTATATCGATTACAATGCCGATATTACCGCATTAGGTCTTAGCCCAAAAACTCCAAAAAGACCTCCTCTGAAAAAAGCTACAGTCAACTACAGGGCCGGTCCTACCGCTTCGGCCGGTCATACCGCGGCACCCTTGCCGGTATAACCGCCAGATTCAGACAGCAGCAACTCAAAATGCAATTTCTCAATATCAAACTTAAACAACAAAAACAAGGTACAAGCAATATTAAATACTCATCACTCTCATGGGACTGTCACCGTATAGTCTTACAGGTTCTCTGTATCAATCAAAGAAACTTTACAATATTTGCAAGGCTTGGCCCTTTAACAGTTTAACTGGTCATGTGAACAAATTGTACTCTGAATGAATCTTCTTTTGTTAGACATCTTTTCGAACAACCTCAATTCAAGCTGCACAATTCTCAAACATCAAATCGACAACCATATACACAGAACACAACCACTCTTGACACGCCAAGAAAAAGGAGGCCACGGCAAGCTCTATACAAGAAACATACAAGTGAATTATTCAGTTGCCATTGTCGATTGATTGATTGATTGCTATGAGATGCTGATCACAATGGTTGCTCTTGAAGTCTCCAAACTGGCACACTCTACCAATCCACAAATCTTGTTCATCTCCTGATCTTTCACCGAAGTCTTATCAGGGCCTTCAGAAGTAGTAGAAGAAGCTTCAGTGCAACCGCAGCACTCCTCAAAACGGTAGCAAGTGGCGAGGTGGTCGTTGGCCATGCCGACGGCCTGCATGAAGGCGTAGATCACCGTCGGCCCGACGCCTAGGAACCCCCTCCTCAGCAGGTCCTGGCTGATGGTGTCAGCTTTCAGCGTCTTCATTGGCACCTCCCGCGGGTGACGGAATCTGCCAATCATAGGCTTGTTGTTCAGAAAGCCCCAGCAGTACTTGTCAAATGAGCCAAACTCCTCTATGACCTACGAACAGCAGATTCAGACATAATTGCAGAAAGAAACAGAGGCATTGAGTAAGTGCACGGAAAAAACCGTTAAGCAAATGAATTGGCTGCCAATGCTGTTCACCTTATCAAGATTAGGATGTGGACATATGGATAGAACGGCATGGTCAACTTACCTTTAGTACCTCGCGTGCATTTTCGATGATTGTACGCAGCCTGTGCTCTGACAACAGTGACCTAGCAGGACTGCATGGCCCCACAAATTTCTTCTCATTTATCTTTGACACCAATAGAGGATCAAAATCCATGAAAACTTCCCTGTGGAATGCATGAGTTTTAAGGAGTTTTGAGTAATTGGTGTGCTGTTAAGAGTCTTCGGTACATGAAGTAAAAAAGGAGTGCTTACCTGAAAGTGTCCCTCTTGCTGAGAATTACAGGCCATGTCATCTCAGCCAATGCACCAGATAGAACAAGCATCTCAAACAATTTCCTGTAGATTTAGGACTGAAAATTGTAACTTTATAATTTATTGCTGACTAGAGGTCTTAGATTAAGTTTGGCTGATTTGATTAGGTTTAGAGCGTACTTGTCATCATGTACTGGGACTCCCCACTCTTGGTCATGGAAGGCAGCATAGCATGGATCTGTTGCAGGGTCAAGTCAAGGATTTCCTTACAGTAAGCTGAAAGCAATTGGTGGTTCCAGTAAAACGTTGAAAATCTTGGAATGTTTGCAAGATTAGAGCAATGACGATTTAGATTGAAGGAGTTTTAGACAGCAACATTAAGCTCAATGTTCTGACTGCTCTAGACTTCATATTACAAGCATAATATTTTTGTCCGTAAAAAAAGGGTCGCAACTGAACAGTTAATTAGGTGTATGATCACCAGGCTGCAGGTAGGACTGATGAATAGGAAAAAACAGAAGACACTGAGCAGTGAACCTCCTAATTCCTGTTTTGATGCCACAAATAGGGGTAATTCCAACAGTCGTGAAACTAAAAGATGGCAAAAATCACTGCTACAACTAAGAAAAAGCTTCAAAAGAATTAATACCAATAAGGAACTGCAAATAGAGCATCGAAGAAATTAAATATAGTAATCATGACTTCCAGCTGCCTACTGCAATGCAGAAAAGATGCAAAGTGCAGTTGTACATAAATTAAACGAACAACAATGACAAGCATATACTTACCAAGAAAAAGAAAGAGTAAATTATATCATAGATCACACAACTTGTAAGGTGGGTATAAGTAGGTCACACAACTATCATTTTGCTTCCTTAGATCAATAATTTTATTTGAGTGGTGCAAAAAGGTAGCAAACGTGGTCGAAAGGGTTGTTTGGTCTTCGATCACACTGGTCTTAACCACGCTGGTTTTGACCACGTTGGTTTCTACTACATTTTTTTGACCACTAACAACATGGTTAAAAAAATGTGGTCGAAACTAGCTTGGTCAAGATCAGTATGGTCGAAGACCAGACAACCCTTTCGACCAGGTATTTTTGCACCATTCAAACAAAATTAGTAATCTAAGAGAGCAAAACGGCAGTTGTGTAACCCCTTGTACTCATCTTACAAGTTATGTGACATGTGGTGCATTTTGCTCAGAAAGAAACAAAGAAGAAAGCTAGCCTGGGTCACCATTAGTCTACATTGCAAGTTTGCAACATGAAATTAAAATTCAGGTCAGGGTAAGCCTGTGTGCTGAAGTGGTTACCCTTTGGCGCCTAAAAATGATCACTAGCCAGTTTATCAGAAATAGTTGCTCCGGTAACCACGCAAAGTTGCTATTTGCCACTTGGCTAATCAGTTCAGAGCTTAACAAGTTGAAACTAATTAAAAGCCATTTGATGAACTAGATTTGCATAAATATAGTGCCGACAAGTTAGTGGGTAATGGAATCCTTTTGGAAGACGAACTTGACAAGTACTTGCTAGATAACAGACACGCCACCAAACATTTGATCGCATATTTTATTGCATCTTTTATACCACCAAACATTTCTGATGTCATATGATCTAATCATCACCACCCCCCGGATCAGTGCATCATATAGTACAAGTTAACACACACTTTCTCATGATGAAGGTAAAGCGTTTGTGTCAGTGCAATAATATGCCCTCGTTCCATGTTCGGTGCCACAGACTAGTGCTTGGAAGCTGATGTCAATGCATTAGTAGCATTATTTGAGACAGTTAATTATGTTACAAAGCAGACGTACTCTGTTTGTACGTGAGTTCACCATTTGATGGAGACAAGGGTTGTATGCCAAAAGAAAAGATGGAAATTGGTATTGTGTTTGGGGGTTTTCTGCCGTGCAGTACTACAATGCAATACGCATGTTTTAGCAAATAATAGGGTGTAAATTCTGTAGCAAATTAATGTAATACTCAAAACCTCGAAATACCGTGAGACAGATACGTAGAAAACATCGCAAGTCACATCCACTAAAATTCCCGCGTCAAAAAAGCTATATAGCTAGAGCGGATTAGGTTTAGCTTTAGATTATAGCTAGGTCCATGCTTCTTGCAGAATCTTTTGACAGAACGACCCATGTAGAGTTGTTTAGACTTCAAGCTACTATGATATATTGATCTCTTCTGCTTTAAGCTAATCAAGATCTCGAATATCATTAGTAACTGTCACCCAGTATATATTTACGACATTTAGTGTATGAACTACAGGTGCATCATCAAAAAATTTAGGAATTTTTCATTTTGATTTGATGCCCAAACTAAAAGCTATTGCATGAGTACACCACGAAGGGTGTGTGTGTGTGTGTATATGTTTGTGTGTGTGTGTAGAATTACTATTCTGCGTGCAGATGTAAAATACGCGCCGAAAAATTACTACTATGCGTGAGTGAAATTATTGCTAAACATATTTAGAGTTATTATCAGTTGTAACACTACACAACTGACAATAATTTTACATGTGTTTGACAGTAACTTCACTCATGCACGACAATAACTTTCCAGCGCGAACAGTGTGCGTAGGCAGAATAGCGCATCCGTATATATATAGGAAACCTATTTCATACTCCCGGGAATACATACTCCCACTTTCAATATACCACTTAAACGAATATTTTATTTCTCTTTATCACTTTTGGTGTACTTTAATACTAATTCTATGATGCTTCAAGGTAACTTGGTTGAAAATTTTTTCATCAGAACTCTGAACTCTTTATTTTTGCTATATATCTTTCTTAATACATAAAAGGACTATATACGCAAATTATACTATAAAAAGTAGATCTTTACAAAATGTTTCATGGAACTCACTTTGGATCAAATAGATAAAAAAAAGGTATAACAACACTGTTAAAACAGTATATGAGAAGTGTGAATACATCGTTAGGAGTATGAAACTATATATATATATATATTATATAGTATATAAATATATATATATATATATATATATATATATATATATATATATATATATATATATATATATATATATATATGTGTGTGTGTGTGTGTGTGTGTGTGTGTGTGTGTGTGTGTGTGTGTATCTATATATCTATATCTATATATGTATGTATATATATATGTGTGTGTGTGTGTATATG
>CM070666.1:6600000-6801252 GCA_036346575.1 Dendrocalamus sinicus | reverse complement strand
ACATATAATCATCCATCTAAGCGGACCTGAGTTATAATATTTTAGATTAATTAAAATAAAGAGCCCATGCTAAGTTCAATAAAATATAACAGAAATTTATAATAAAAAATAAAATAAAATTAACATTTGATTTTCATACAAACTCCAAACTAAAACCCGTACATACCTGAAATTTGGAATAAAAATTGGATGAAAATTAGCTTTTGGATTTGTAAATGAATTCTAACCAAAAACTGAGATTCAAAATTACATAAAAATTAAAAATAAATAGGAGCTAGGAATAAAAATAAAAGGAAATTAGCAATGTCGTCCAACCGTTGAGTGACAGGAGCCTATCACCCAATAGCCGATGACATGCGAGAGCAATAGGTGGGCCATTGGGCGATCAAGTCCCTATCGCCAAACCGTTAGGCGACTAGAGCCCGTCGTCCGACCAGTTGGGCAATCGCCACCTCCCAATTTTTGCGCATACCCCATCACGCATGGGGTAAATGACAATTGTTGTTGGTAGGTAACATTTTATAAATTTTTGTTTGTAAGTTGCGTTTTTAAAAAAAAAAGGTAGACAAATTCGGTTGATCCATTTGTGATTTTAAGTAGATTGTAAATGGTACAAAATCTATTAGATTCACAATAATATTTTACGACAATCATATTTTGTTGTAGTGCAAGAAATTTTTGAAAAATTTTGTGAGGATGATTGAGATAGCAACAATTGGTAAAATCGAAGGTAAATGATATTGTGATACAACCGGAATTCAGATATAGAGGAGAACTTGGATAAATGACATAAGGAAAACAACACAATCGCTCATCGACATGGGGTTTGATGTTGCAAAAGACAACGAGATTTGATATTGCGAATTAAAATAGACTTTATAATAAATGTGGGAATAACACGACGCATAGGGTTTGGTGCGTGCATAAGAAACAACATCATGCACAATGCAACAAACTGAAGTACTCCTACGATACATATGCGTCTTTTGGAATAGAAATAAATTCAACCTTTGGGGACTAGTTCGAACGGCCCGATCATCAGCGTGGACCGGGCTATTTTTTCTTCCTTGCGAGCTCGGCGTTGAACTCCTCAGCCTCTTTGACCTTGACCACTATTTCCTCTTTTTCTTGTACTCCCTCTCGCGAGTCTCGCCTCCTGTGGCGATGCTGCGCTCTCAAGTTGAGCTTTCATCTCCGACATATGCGCTTGATTTCCTCATCGTTCAGCGCTCTCCTCCTCCCGGATTTCGCAGGCCCTTTGATATTCCACTTCGTAGTCAAGAGTCCACATAGCGGTTTAGGACTCTCATACGCAACTGGAGCTCATTCTTGGAAAAAAAATGCGCAGGTATATTATTGCAATTTTGATTAAAATGGATTATTTAAAAATTCAATATTTCCCCTATAATATAAAAATATGAAAATATCACACATGGAGTGGGAATTTTGCCACAGTCTATTTTCTAAAAGCAAAATATATATATATATATATATATATATATATATATATATATATATATATATATATATATATATATATATATATATATATATATATATATATATATACTGCTAAGTCATTTAAACGTGCTTTAAGGATGATGTCTTATTAGATAAAGGTGGAGATAGAAGGAATGAAAGAGATAGAAAAAAAGTAGGGCTGTCGTGGTGTAAATAAATGGAGTGAAAAGTAATTCAACTTTACATATTGCCACGACATCATCTTAGTTTATTCCCAATTTAAGTTGAGCTTAATATCGTTAAACCCAAGCCTAGCCCAAACCCAACCTATAGCCCAGTCCAAGCCCAACCAAACCCAAACCCAACGAACAGATCACATTACTCAAAATTTGACCATGATCATGCTTGTGCTCAAGTGTTGAGAGTTTACATTACTGCTCATCTCGATCTCACTGATAGAATACTCAAAATTTGCTCACGGTCATGTTTGTGCTCAAGTGTTGATACATTGGATTCTTAGCACACCCCATGATACAAACAGAACTAACTACGCACTTTATATACCATCATTTTTGGCTTTTGGAGATCTTATCATTGGAGCATACTCATAACTGAGACCCAATCCACGCAAATTACAAAAAAAATAAATCCGTTCCTTTAAGAGTACTCGTCTAATAAGCACCCATGGCAAAGTTAACGCGCTGTACTAATTCTCACGTTTCAATCCCAAATGTAGACGAAGATACATGACATCAGAACGATGTTTTGTTTCAAATTTTGGTTCAGTCAATCAACATGCACGACAGAAGAGAAGCGAAGATTTGGGCTAGCCACTACTACTTCCCATCCCTTTTGCGAGACGCGTGCATAATTTCCACCTTGCACACTTGTAGAAAACAGAAGGGGTTACTTTGCGATTAGTGCTGGGGTAGAGGCCATGCCGTGGCATGGCACGGGCACGACGGATTTGGGACGGCGAGTCGACAACGACCTCCACGGCAAGTCAGCGATGACCTCCATGGCGAGTCGATAACAGGCGATGGCAGCGATCGTTCTTCCCTCTCTCAACAGCCACGGCGACATCGACGAGGTGCGCTGACTGCATCAAGCTTTTTGAGCCATGCCGCCCGAACACAGCCTATTAGAACGTGGCGTAGTGTGTCGTGCCACTCGACGTGTCCGATTCTTAGGTCCAACCCAGCCCAATTGTTCATGTCGTACCAGATTGACCCACCATGTGTTGTACCTAGGCCATGTCGTACCGGCCAGGCCTCAGGCCCGCCCAAAAAAGCATGGCTCATAAAACCTAAGACTATTTGCAATGAAAGGAACCCCTGGGTACTTACAAACAAGGATGATTGCTTCCTTATGTCCATGGATCCATCCACCCATCCATCACACATCATCCAACCGCAGGCCATCATCATCAGCATAGGAGTAACAGAAAGGCAGGGCCTAGCCCGCCTGCTCGGCCACAAGCTAAGAGCAAGTACAATAGTATAGCCAACTAGTGGCTATAACACTTGTCCATTTAATCTATAGCCTTCAAAAAAATAGTTCATACAATAAGGTAGCTATTACAATAACTATTTGGCCCCACGGTAAGAGAGTGAAATACATATTTTTACGTGCTATAGCTAGCTGTAATTTAGTAGCCAGCTTCCTTCTTTCTCTTCCTTTCTCTCTCTGCCACATAAGATTTGGTTGATATTATATTTGCTATAGCCTGCTGACTAAGCATTATTGTACTCGCTTAAGAGCTATAGCCTAGACCATCCGAGCAAGTACAATAGTATAGCCAACTAGTGACTATAACACTTGTCCATTTCATCTATAGCCTTTAAAAATAGTTCATACAATAATGTAGCTATTACAATAACTATTTGGCCCCACGTAAGAGAGTGAAATGCATATTTTTACGTGCATAGATAGCTGTAATTTAGTAGTCGCACTTTCTCTCTCTCTTCCTCTCTCTGCCACATAAGATTTAGTTGATATTATATTTGCTTATAGCCGACTAGTTCTTTCTGGAAGCTCCGCTCAGCCGTATGCAGCAACAGCCACCATCCCCATGATTGCGGGTAGTGAACGACCCATCAGCTTGTCCCCATTGCACACATCGACAGGATTGGTCAGGTAGGCACACCATGCACTACATGATGATGGATGGCGGTGGATGAGGAATTGATGGCCGCACTCATGCCTGCATGCAGGAGAACTCCGCCCCATCCCCTAGTTCTCAGCTGCTGGTGCCCTGCTCGCAAAATGCATGGCATTCTTTGCTCTCATTCCATGCAATTATAGAATATAATTAGCATCATTCACATCCATGCAGGCCAAGGAAAAAAAGAGATCATACACACACACAAATTCTACCTACGTACGACACAATCGATCATTTCACCTGTTCAGAAAAGTTTTGGTTTTTTTGCAAGTCATTATGCACGGCATGTGTCGTTTGAAGATACACGAGTCAAACATTAACTGGTACTATTGATTTAGGTGAGCAGAAACCAAGGTTCATGAGAGACTTGACCATTGAAGAAGTATCCCTCTTGCTAACAAACTAATAATAGCAATGCAGCGCTTGTCTGATTGTACGACAGCGCTAGCTCTACAATCACACTTGTCTCCACACCAAAAAATATCACACAGTGCGCTACTCCTACTACTCTACTCGCAGACAAGGATACAATTCCAACATACACGACCATGAGACATAAATTATACTACTACAGGCGTCTCCAAGAAATACAAAATCTGAGACGATGTGGGGAGAGAGACTGGAGAGCCATGCAGGCGCGGCTGCTGCTGCTGCGTCGCCAGCTTTCTGATAAAGATCGCGGGTGCTATTTATAAAAGGGGAAAGATGGATACGTAGAGCCCCCAATAATGATTAACATGATTATTATCGCCTGCCATTCCCACTCTTTTTGCCACAAAACACCCCCGCGAACCCGCGAATTGCATGCTGCTCGTCGCTCTCCTTTTTCCGGGTCACGTGCGGGCTCGTCAACTGATCCAACCCGCCATTATCGCGCACACATACGCACCGGAGGAGGCGAGCCCGGGCCATCTCTTTCTCCGCCCCTATAAAACCTCGCAATTTTGCGCGTATACACGGTCCCACTCCACCATCTTCCTGGTAGGCGGCTGGCTAGCTTTCTTGGGTTGTCATGGAGCTGGGCTTGAGCTTGGGGAGACCATGGCGGATGCTGGGAGGAGCTGGTTCTGGGCTTGGGGTTGGGGCGGGGTAAGGAGGAGGAGGAGGGGAGAGAGGGGAGGAGGGACCAAGAGGTCACCGCCGTGAGGAGGAGCTGGAGTTGGGGCGAGGGGTGCGGTTCTTCACCGGAGCCGACGGTGCGGCTCACGCTTCTGCCCCTGGTGCCGAGCCTTGGCCTCCCGTGGTTTTCGAGAGCAGTGAGTGATGCATGAGCTAGCTTTGGTTTCTTGGATTCTTCATTTTCTTTCTGCGTGTGGTGAAATCACGGGAAAATGGTAGTATTGAAATAGGGTGATATGATCTGTTTGGCAGGGCATTTGGAGGCGTCGACGCGGGGCTTCGACGTGAACCAGGCGCCGTCGTCCGGCGGGGCCTGCGCGGCGGACGAAGAGCAGGAGGACGCGGCCGCGGCGGGGGCAGCCGTGTCGTCCTCGCCCAACAACAGCGCCGGCTCCTTCCCGACGGACTTCTCCACGCAGGGTGGCCGCGGCGCCAGCGATGCTGCCCCGGGGGCCGACGGCGCCGGCGCCGACCGCTCGTACTCGCGCGCCAGCGACGAGGACGACAGCGGCTCGGCGCGCAAGAAGCTGCGCCTCCAAGGACCAGTCCGCGTTCCTCGAGGAGAGCTTCAAGGAGCACAGCACCCTTAACCCCGTAAGCGCCCGTAGCAAATCGTTTCGATCGAACACAAAGCCGTTTGCCGTCTCGCTAGTGTTCGACCGTTCGTTCTCGGTCTTAACGCTGGTGCGTTCTATCGCGAGCAGAAGCAGAAGCTGGCACTGGCGAAGCAGCTCAACCTCCGGCCGCGCCAGGTGGAGGTGTGGTTCCAGAACCGCAGAGCCAGGTGCGCGCACGCTGCATGAAAGATTTTGTTCTTACCCTTGTCGCTCACAGTAATCTTGATTAGTCGAGGAATCAATTAATTAAAAAATGGCGTCTTTGCCTTGGCGCTTGCAGGACGAAGCTGAAGCAGACGGAGGTGGACTGCGAGTACCTGAAGCGGTGCTGCGAGACGCTCACGGAGGAGAACCGGCGGCTGCAGAAGGAGCTGGCCGAGCTGCGCGCGCTCAAGACGGTGCAACCCTTCTACATGCACCTACCGGCCACCACCCTCTCCATGTGCCCCTCCTGCGAGCGCGTCGCCTCCAACTCGGCCCCCGCCTCCGCCTCAGCCGCCACCCCGGCGCCCGCAGCCCCACCGCCGGCGTCATTGCGACCGCCGCCCGGAGCACAGGCCGTCTTCGTTCGCCGCGCTGTTCTCGTCCCCTCGCAGCTTCCCGCTGGACGCCCAGCGGCAGCCGCCGGCGAGCTCGTGACTTCATCAGGTCTTCACCTCCGGCGAAGGACCCCTTTGTAAATACGCTCACTTCTCTTTTCTCCTACCTTTTGGCTCCTTTTGTTGTTTTTGGATTGTTGTGGCTTGCCAAGGGGTTTAGTGAGAATCCGAGGGGTAGCTCATCTGGTCGTCAGACTGGACACGTGGATGCCCGCGATGCTTAAAGGAAAAATGTTGCAATAGAGTTTATTAGCCTTAGTTTCTGTACTTTCTCTCTCTCTCTCTCTCTCTCTCTCTCTCTCTCTCTCTCTCTCTCGTTACTATGGTTTTGAGATGGGCTTTGCAAAAGAAAAAATGGAGTGATTTTAGGTGGTTTTAGTTTGGTGAGGATGTGAAAGTAGAAATGGTTGTCTTCACTTTTTGGCAGCTGAAAGCTGTGTTTGGTACTGAGGTGGCAATGCTGTTCACTAACCGCAATGCACTTGGGAGTTTGCACTTTGCACAGCGCTGATTTGTGAAATCATGACGCCCAGCGAGTTTGGTTGAGTTACTCGGTATTTTTCTCGCAGTTTCCGTTGGCATATCGCCTGTTACTGTATGCTCTGCAGAGTCCCATTCGTGGTGGACTTGCAAGGGGAGAGAGAGAGAGAGATTGGAGTATACTGTGGTGCTAGTACGTGGTAGTAGTACAAATTGTTTTGGAGTACTGAAAATGTATGCTGCTAACAATGGTAGCATGTGCGTGTACGAGAATAGTATAGCACCGACTGCGACAGTAATGTCTACAGCCAAGAATACAAACGGTGGGCCTGCCACGGAATACTACTTTGTACAGGTGATCCCTCGTATCGTCCGTTTTCTCGCACCGAGCCACCCCCACCATATATATGGCCCGCATTGCTTGCAAATCTACTACAACGATCATGTTTATATTGATTTTTAAAACTATTTTTTTATAGTAAATAGTTTTTCTACGGTACATATCTTTTAAATAGAGATTTTTAAAACAGATGTACTAACTGATTGTAGTACACACTATACTGATTTTATTTATTTAGCTAAAATTGTACATAAGTTTTCTTTCTCAGATATGACTCTTTACAAACTGTTATTATTTATAAGCTAAAGTCAAAACACGTCTGCAGAATCCATCAGAGAAGAGCGCCTAAGGTGTGAAGATTTTGTACTTTTCTCACTGAATCCGTCAAAACTACTACTACCGCTAGCGATGACCAGAGGAGTCGACACGCACAGGAAACGAATTGGAGATTGACCTCGGAGTCCATGTCATGCGTGACTAGGAGGGAGGCAATGAATGTTGTGATAAATGAGTAGCAGACTAGCAGTAGTACTCCCATCATTTAGAGTCCATGTCATGGCTAAGAGGGGCAGTGAATGCAGTGTAGAGCCGAAAATCATTTATTCTGAGTCCACCGTGTGATGAGGCCAAGTCTGACCCCAAAATCTTTCTCCCCGGATCACGGCTGCGCTTCTTGGTGCCCTATCAATGCCGCTTGGAAATGCCCTGGGCTGACCAGTGACCAGTTGGCATCCATCACAAGTGAAGTGACCAGGAGGCCAAGACTTTCTTGCGCCCCAATTTATTGTTGCTTACGGCCGAGGGAAGCGAACGAGGAGATCGATCAGGACTAGGACCCCACGGGCTTCTCTGAATCTTTTGCGAGTTCTTGATGCATCTTTTACTTTTGGGGATTAAAGATTCAGCAATGATGAACCGGTCTTGGTCGAATAGTAGATGTTCTGTCTGTTCCAGCGATGGTAACGTGGCTCGCATGGCCCAGTGTTTATGGTGCCTTTAGTTTTGATTAAGGAGATGTACGCCTCCAACTTTTGTTGAACTACAGTAGCTGTGATCTCAATGTCCTTTTTTTTGCGAGGCTCAATGTGTCAGCCTCTAGGACGTTGGTTACGTCTTAAGCTTAATTGGCTGAGAGGTCTGAGAGGTCACGCAATCAAATTGCAGTGATCTCAAAATAATCTTAGCTTCCTCGGTTAGACAGTTGAGAGTTCACGCTGATTGATGCTCTGTGTTATAAATATCATTTTTTTTCTACCACCACAACTGAACATTTCGTGTGAACTTCACAGAAACATAAAGGGACTGAGCTTAGAATGCTCTTGTTACAAAAAAAAAAAAAAAAAAGCTGTACTGCATTAGCATTACCACACCATGTTCAGAATTTCAGACTGTATAGTGTATAGTGTTCCATTTGTTTCAACTTTCAAAAGCTTTCTTCTCCCTCCCAAGGAAGACTGGCTGTAACAATAATTAGCTCCCAATCTGTGCAGATCACAAGCCTGCCCACTGCCCTGCCTTCAACAGAACCGAAGCCAGGCGACATCAAGTGGCACTGATCAGGAACCATCACTCCCCAGAGGCTCACGAGCAGCTAGCGAAAGGGGCAGTGCATGAGGGTGGCCTTCTCTCTCTCTCTCTCTCTCTCTCTCTCTCTCTCGGGAGGCAAACTAATTGGGAAGTTGCATCGTGTCACTTTGTCCGCTGAGATGTTCCCTGCTTGCCACCTTCTGTCCACCATGGGCGCAGGCCACTTGCCGCTGCCTCCTACTGCCTCACTATTCGATTGGATTTGGAGCATCAGCATGAGTTGCCCGTCAGGGTTGCTCTCCAACCTTTGCTGTTTGGGTGTGGGACAGATGAGGTTAGCGATCGAGGAGTGTGGGTAGCCTGATGTGATTTCTGATTTTCTGGTGTTGATATGTGGTCGAGTGGATGGGCTTTGGAAAATTATCTTTGGGGATTTTCAGGACACACTACTCCCATAGGTCAAGTTTTAGTACACGTCACTATAATTCATATCTCGATGACACGTGGATCCCAAGTCGTCGTGTCAATGGGACGGAGTAGCATATCCTGTAAGGAGTGACTATTGCATAAGCAGCTATTTTTCTTTTATTTTCAGTTATTTTTATACTGTAATTTTAGATGACTGAGAATACAATTTTAGATGGGAGAATTAGTATATCAGAACTTTAGATGACTGAAAATATAACTTTAGATGATTGAGAGATAAAAAATTTTAGTCAACTGTATAATAGCTAAATCGATCCGGTTTTGCAGTGAGACATGGGAGTGGCCAGAGAGAGGTTTGCAATTCGGTCAACTAGCTTGGCAGTTCGATTAAGACGATGCATGAACGTCGGGAATTAGCTGATGCATCAATACATATTCTCTAGCTCAGCGTATTGTCAGGTTCTGTTTTTTTGCGAATTTTCTGTCGTCTCACGTGTCAAGAACTTAACGACGAACATGGATGCATACGGAGCGAATGAGAACCTGGGTATTATTTCGTCGCTCACGTTGCTTAAAAAGTCAAAACCACGTACGCCTTCACGAAGGGAATTTATTAGTGCTACTCATCAGCCATGCAAATCCCGAATCTTTGGTTGATCTGCCTGTGACTAAAAAATTAGCCAGAGAAGAAATAGTTTAAGACCAAACGGCGTGCAGCCATACTGGGGCCCGTTCCAAACAGTGGCTTTTAGCTTATATTTTTAGTAGTGTTTAGAGAGTACTTGAGTGTTTTTTGTTAAATAGCACTTAAATTTTGAATCTTTAGATCTAGATTAAATATATAAAATCACTTTGGCATTATTCTTGAAGATATAGTGATGTTTTTTATTTGAATATCTTAAAGCAAGTTAACAGTTGTTACAGTATTATTTCAGCCAAAAGACAAAGCCATCATTAAAAACAGGGGCAAGTCCTCCACTGATCTCCATATATAAATAAATAAAGTTATAACATGATCTCCGCATATAAATAAATAAAGTTATAAACAACATAAGCGAGCAAGTGTATATATTCTCTCAATCATGCAGTCACGGTTCAGGTTAGGCCGTTTTTTCTGGACTTTTTTTAGGCCCGTTTCTGCACTCTGGATGAGGTGACGTTCGAACGTGCTTACGTTCAACTTCACTATGGATGTTGAAATACAAATCACGAGGGCATGATACAATCGTTTACACATGAAGAGAGTATGTACGGGACTTTAGGATGGTGGGAAATTGAGAGAACGCAAATTAGGTCAACATCAAGGAAACGCTATTTTCTAGACCTCCTGAAACGTCCAACTTTGGACAAGAGAAGTCGTCTCGTGACATGGATCATTTCCGTGCGTAATTCCCATGTGGTTAAAACTAATGATGAAGGCAGAATAAAAATAGAGGGAGGGCTAAAGGCTAAAAGAACTAAGCTAAATTAACATAAATATAATATTTTACTCTTATGAAATTTAAATTTATATATGAATAGAAGATAAGCAAAACAAAAAGAAGGAAATACAACAAAAGTATCTTAGTAATAGAAAGCGATTTTGAAAATATATAAATATGCTTTCAGTGAGTAGAGACAAATCATCTAAATAACAAAAATAGCAAAATTAGTTATATAATAACTAATTGTAAATAATCATGAACATTCAAAAAATAAAACATACTACTAAGACGTTAGCTTAAATCACAAGTCAAATTTATTCTATGAGATTCTATGCCTTGCAAAAATTAGTGGTTTCCATTTGAAGAGAATTCCAGCACAAAGGATCATCCTGCAGAAAGCCAGGGAATCAGATTGCTCAAGAGCATGGCTTTGTCACAACTCTCCTACCTAACTATCTATTTGTGCATATAATTTCGATAAATTTTGGTAATAACAATTTACTTAGCCTAAGAGAGCTATCTTTTAAAAATAAAAATTGTATTAATACTGTAACTATCATACACGTATTGGTTTTTGTCAAACCATAGACCATGTGGTTAGGTCTAGGATATTTTAGTGATGAATAATTAATAATGGTTAATTTGTTATGATGAATAATTGGTGATTTTGTTTAGCGTTGTTATGTGAGTTGTGTTGCGCGCGCGTGGACTAATATTGGTCAAGTTGGGATGAATTGTGTCGAGAAAATGTTCTTTAGTCTTTGCATGTGCACGATAAGCATGGAGACGATCATGGTCGGTGACGAGGTGGACCGACTAGGATGGAGAGATACAAGGTTCTGACAGTCAAGGAGCTCACGAAATGGTCTCGCTCATACATCAGCGCATGGAGATTAGAGATGGATGATACGTGTTGGAGCTACTGAGGTGCGGTCCGGAGGTTATGACACGTGGTGGATAATACGTGGAGAAGATACAGAGGTGCGGTCCCGGAGGCTTCGAGACGTGATGAGTTGAGAAGTTGAAATTTTGGAAAACTCGTGCTAGGAAGGGTTTTGGGTCCCTTTATCGTTGGAATTGGATTAGAACTCGTGGCTTAGATTCAGCCCATGTTTTGGGCCCTAGAATATAAATAGAGGTGGGGTTGAGGCTAACCGCGTGGCTTTTGGAGAGACTAATTTTGTGCTAAGGTTTAGGGGTGCCAGATGGCACTTTGTAGCCACCATGATTTAAAAATAAAGTTTAGATCTATTCTAAAGAGATTGGCCTACGCTTCGCTTCGGTCGGGTCGCGTCGCGCGAACGGCGGCGCCGTGGCCGATTGGGGAACGAAAAAAGAGAAGAAAAACTTATTTATATTCACGCGAACGGCGGCGCCATGGCTTCCGCTAGGCGTTGCAATCATTCACCCCCCTCTGATTGCCATCAACGATCCTACAAAAACTTATGACATTCAGACTGTGGTATTTCATACCTGATACTTGAAAACCTATGGTTTTCAGATATTGTGGTTTTCAAATATTGTAACATCCAAATAGACTATTAATCTACATCTATGTACAGGAGCACTAGATGGGTGGGTCCTCCTCCCTACTCGTCGCCAGCGAGGACACCGGTCACCGCAGTCACAGGAGGGTGGCCAGATCTACTGCAAGAAAGGAAGAATGGGCGGTGCTGAGAAGGAGAGGTAAGGGTAGGCTTCTACTTATTGCGGTTTGTTTCGACATGGGTGGTCATGTGGTTACTGCACCAAACAGAGAGATGGTAGTGGAGAGTAAGGGAGATAAGTAATGGCCTGCTTCTCCCCATGGCCTGTATCCATATATATGTACACATGAGGAGTGCTTTACAGTTATACCCTTACATCCGGTCATCCTCCAGGCACTTATGTCATTACACATGGCCTATTCTCGAGCCTTATAACCTCCTACCAGTGCTCTGGTTTAGGTGGGGCCACCCTACAACAGAGCCTCTCATGGAGAAGGGCTTCACAGGTCGGGCCATGTTGCCGAGTCCTTTGGCCCTCCGCCCTTGCGCCTCGTGAACTTTTCCGAACGTGACTGGGGCCGCGTCGTAGTCGCGACGCGCACGCTTCCGCCCCCTACGCCGGCGCCAGGCGGCGAGACGCGCTCGCTCGCTCAATGGGTGGCGCGGAGCCGGCGCCAGCCGGCAGACGCCGCGCCGCCCCCTACCTTCGAACGGGTAGCGTGGAGCCGTGCCTAGCCGGCAGACGCGCGCGGCGCCCATTCTCACACTTCGAACGGGTGGCGCGAGCCGGGCGCCAGCCAGTAGACGCGCGCCCGCCCCTACCCTTCGAACGAGTGGCGCGAGCCGACGCCTAGCTGGCAGACGCCGCGCTCCGCCCCTACCTTCGAACGGGTGGCGCGAGCCGACGCCAGTCGGGCAGACGCGCCGCCCGCTCCCTACCTTCGAACGGGTGGCGCGAGCCGGTGCCTAGGCCGGTAGACGCGCCGCTCCGCCCCTACCTTCGAACGGTGGCGCGAGCCGCGCCTAGCCGAGTAGACGCGCGCGCTCGCTTCTACCCTTCGAACGGGTGGCACGAGCCGACGCCAGTCGGCGCAGACGCGCCTGCTCCCGCCTAGTCGGCGCGCGCCGGGCGCGGCGCGCAGTGAGCGAAGGGCCCCCGAGCCGCCGATATGCCTTAATTGATAAGGGACACGCCGCGACGCCGTTTTTCCGCCGCCCACGTGGTGAAGCGTGCTTGGCGCGGTGCGGGCCTTGAGGCGCCGTGACCATTAATGTAACGGCGACTTACGTGGTTGGACTTCCGCCGGCTGGAGTCCCGCCGATTGACTTCCGCCGGTTGGCTCCTCACGATGGGGTATATATACGGTCGGTGCGGCGTTATTCCCGCATGTATTTTGATAGAAGTCGCCTCCCTAAATGGGCCCTTCAGGCATCAACATTCCCTAGCGACGCGAGCGGCTTGGGGAATGTTGATGTACAGATGGAGGTCCATTTTTCTTGGGAGATTGGTCGCCGGTTATTGGTAGTCACCGCTTCGCGCCTCACTGCATTTCTGCAGACGACGGCAAGTTTGCCTGCTCTCCTTAACATACCTACCTACGATCGGTGTTCCCGATGGATCCCGCCCGCATCACTTTGAAAATGCCGATGCATCGTAGGTGGCCTGCATGAGAACGAGATAGACTTTACGACATGACCACCTTTGCGCCGCGCGCGGTCCGCTTTCAAATCAAGGTCCAGCCGAGGCCGCGCCAGCCGGGTATG
Organism: Dendrocalamus sinicus; assembly: GCA_036346575.1. Classification (NCBI taxonomy): domain Eukaryota; kingdom Viridiplantae; phylum Streptophyta; class Magnoliopsida; order Poales; family Poaceae; genus Dendrocalamus; species Dendrocalamus sinicus. The sequence goes on along the minus strand of CM070666.1, from coordinate 6,787,844 downwards.
GCGACACGAGAAGACGGCCTCCTACGCGCGCCGCGCTCAGAGGAAGATGGCAGAGTTTGACTTGTTCTCGAGGCGATATGCTTGAGGTCATCTCGCGTCGCGATCGTGCTAATCGGGGCCATCGCAAGGGACATTGATGTACCGCCTCATTCGCCCACGAACTCGCAAAACTCGCCAGACACCACCGCCACGCGCCCAAAACATGGAAAACCTGAGGCCTGAATCTCGATGGTTTAGGTCATGTCGAGGCCGCCGAGGTGGCTTGGCCCGCGCGACTTGCCGTTATTCCCGCCGCAGGTCGAGGCGACGGCGAAGTATCTCAGCTAAAGCGGGGATCCGCCAGTATCAAGCTGCCGACGTCGACGCAGCAGAAATGGTGCCAAGTCGGAGTAGCGCCTTCGCATCACGAACACCGCCACGAATGCGGTGATTGAGATCTCACGATGCGGTCCTGCGCTGTAAAGGTTCCTAGAATCGCGCCGGCCCCTGGTCTGCCAGGGTTAGGTTGCAAGATCGCGTGCTTCCCGCCTCGCCACAGTATAGGCACGCGGCGCTTATAATCGTGCGCGGCGGATGTGGACGGTTGCGTGCTCGCGCCGCCGCTTCTTCCTAGAGAAGGGGACACATGGCGGACGATGAATGGCGCAGCGCCGGCCGCGTGATCCCATGGCCCGTTAGTGCGCTTTTAATGGCGGCCGAGTCGCTGACGCCGCCTTCGCCTATTTCGCGGGGTTGGCACGCAGCAGAGGCCACCGAGCGCCGTGGTTGTGGACGGTCCCTGGCGCCGTGGTCGTGGCCCTTCGCCTTCGCTATAGGGGATTGTGCGACGGGCCTTTGTACGCTCGCGGTCGCGTCCGACGCAGACCGCCGCGACGCCAAGATTGGGGCGAGTGGCTTGAAGTAGCCCCGTGACCGCGCCCGCAGCTTGTACGCCCCTTCTTACTTGCATCGCTTTCCATACTCCCGTAGTATTCTTCGCCTATTCTCCTCTTGCGTTCTTCGCCGCTATTCTCCTCTTGCGGAAGCCATGGCATCCGCAACAAGGGTGACCGGCGGCTAGTAGCTACGGCATTCGCCGGCGATCTTCACCGCTAGAGGTGAAGTACATGCTCCAAGAGCGCGACCAGCGCCGCGACAAGCGATGGTCGGCGGCGGAGAAGGAAGACGCGTTCTCCGACAAGTCGGGCCCGCCGCCGTGACCGAGAAGACGATCCAAGTGCTTCTACGCGCGGAAGTCGTCCGAGCGCCAGCGGTACGATTGCCCGCCGATGAGACGGAACCGCACTCCCGAGGGGTCGGAGGCGTCGATTCGTTGCCTTTTCGACGCAGGCTTCGCATCCCGCCGCGGCGATTGTGGCGATGTGTCGCGGATCTTCGGCCGAGTCGGCGCAATCGACTCCAAACGCCGTGGCCCAGCTCGCGGTGTACAGCTCGGCCTTGCGCTCGGGAGCGTGCTGACCTAGCGCCTCGTTGTTTGCCTACCTGCACGAGGCACGGTGCCACCAAGGATCGGAAGGGCGGGGCGCTATCGAGCCGGCAGTCACACCTTTATTCTTCGCTCGACTTGCAAGAAGCTCTTCCTACGAACTCCACTCGCGGGAAGTGGAGTCTTATCGATGAAGCGGTGGTTCTACCACCGTGTGGAGAGCGGGGCGGTCTTGAGTGCACAGCCGACCGATCGCTTCAAGCCCTCGCCGCACGGGACGCCGACGATGAGGACAAAGGAGGGCCGCGGCTCGTGGCGTGGCGCCGCTTCAACATGCACGACCTCGCCAAGAGTACGTGATGTACGCGTGGCACCGCTTGCCGCGATCGGGCGCCTTATCGCCGAAAGCGCCGAGACGACAATGTTTCGCCATCGACCGCTGCTGCGGCGCCCTCCGGTCTTTGTAAGCCTCGACCGTGTCTCTCCTTTGTTCACACGAAATGCGTTAGATGCTAATGTTATCTCCTTTGCTTCAGGGATTTGCTTGGAGGAGGCGGAGCAGGCCGCGCGATTCCCGGGGCCGACACCGGCAGGGAGCACGAGCAACCTGGCTTGCTATCGCCGGCGGGCTAGGCGAATAAACCACATGTGCGAGGCCACAGGCCTTGCTGCCGGACCGCGCCGCTCTGCACGACGGCAGCAGAAGAAGAAGAAGGCGCCGCCTCGGAAGAGGAGCCGGCGGGCGCTCGCTGCGTCGCGGCGCGGCACCGCATCGCTGTGCCGTGCTTCCGAGGGCGCGCGACGCGAGTCGACGGCGGCATGCTGATTCGGCTTGAATGGCGCGACACCGGCGAGGATCTTCGGCGAGTGCCCCGATGGCGGGTTTGCCGCGAGCAACCGAGAGGGATGTCGCGCCGCCCGGTCGCCGAGACGAGAATCCGCGCGACCGGCGATGCTGAGTTGGAGCCTTCGACCGTGGCGGCCGGGTGCCGAGACGCCCGTGGGGGCACACGAGTCATGCCGCCTCACCGACAAAGATCGCAGAAACCGAGGTGCCCTCGCGAAATCGCCATAATGGAACCTTCGCCCCGGTGCCGCAGCCGCGGGGCCTCTCCGGCAGCGCTCGCTAGGGCGGTGTCGCCGCCGCCGCCTTAGCGACCGTGTGTACGGCCGAGCTCCACCGACGCCGCGGATTGCCGTCGTGGCGACGGGCATCGGCTTGTGGGACTCGGCGCGATGCCGAAGACCCCGCGGCGTCGCCCCTGCCCCGCCACGCCGCCCGCCAGCGAACGATCGCCGCCGCCCCGAACGCGAGGCTTCTACCGCGCGGGACCATGCTTTGCGGGGCTCACGCCACCTCGGCCCGTGCGGGAATAGGGCGGGCCTCAAGTCCTCCTTCCGCTACCAAGGTAGGGTGGCTTAGCTACCTCGTGTATTCTTTTATGCCTTGCGGTGCTCACCGCATCCCTTTGCGCGTGTCGCCATTCCGGAGGAGGAGCGCTTAGCGAACACGGACCTCCGCGCAGGAGCCCCGCTGACTTCGTGCCTCCCGAGACGCCGAGGGCGTGGCGCGGGATTGTGGATGACGCGCCGCCGTCGACCAAAGCGCTGCGCAGCCTACGGACGGTGCACCTCGGGACGCCGAGGTGTCCGGGGTGAGGTAAGTACTCATACGACAACATCCGGGTCGGCCGAGCTTGCTAAGCCTTTCCATTCTCGCACACTTGTGCCGGGCAGGCCTTGCAAAGTGCCTATACTGTGCCCAAAGGGCGCTTGAGGATAGGCTACGGGCGCCGAGAGGAGCTACGCTGGCCTCGGAGCCCGCTCGCCAGATGCCCGCATCCGCCACCGGAAGCGAGTGCGCCGGCCGGCGCACGCCGAAGACTTGCTGCGTCGGCGGGAGTCGGCCGCGGAGGTCGCGCAGCAGAGTTTGCGCAGAGCGGGATGACTTTTCGCAATGTGTCGCCTCGCTAGAGAGGAAAAGGCGAACTCGCCTCGACTCTAGCGGAGCGTGATCGGACGCTTGGCGAGGCCGGTGGTTGCATGGGATGCCATGCAAGCGCTGAAAGCCATCTCCAAGGGCTTGTGGCCAAAGTGCGGACCACGCCGCCCGAGGAGCTGCGCGGACCTCCGGGTCGGAGATGCCGCCAACGCCGCGCCGGCGCTGCGATGACCTTCGCAACCACTACGCTGCACACATCGGCATGTTCCGGTGCGCGCTCTCGCAGCACCGCGATTTACACGACGTCGCCGCCAGAGGACCCCGGTGAGATGACTTTGGGGCGGAGTAATGTCCGCGCCGTCCGCTCCGCTTCGCCGCGCCATCAAGCCCATCTATGAATGGATGCGGGATTACGTCGGGCAGACGCTGCGCGCGTCGAACTCCGGAAGTCACTTTACGGGGAGGGGAGCCTCGGCCAATTCCTGGACGGGGTCCCTCGACGCGACGAGGGCGGCGCTGAGGCCTCCGAAGGCGCCGGGAACTTGCAGGTGTGACGCCATGGTGCCTAGGTGTAGTCATGCGTTGTAATGCCCCCTCTTTTTGTGAATGAAGTACGCGCTTGCTTCATAAATTCTGACTTTTGTCCATTTCCCGGGCAGCTTCCTTGCTGGGGCCGACTTCTTGCGGCCGACCTTGCGACCCGGCGACGCCTGCGACGCTGGCGAAGGGCCGAAGAGTCGCTGGACTTTTGGGCGGGCCGACTTTCTTCCGGCGGAACCCCGTCCTTATCGCGTGTTAGGACGAGCCGCGAATAGCTACTTAGAGCGCAGGGGATGCTGGCGGACCTCTGTACTTGAAAGATTTTCCCGATATATAGATCTCCTGATAATTAGGACATGCGCGGTCGTGCTGTGCGGAGCCGAGATCTCCACATCCCAAGTTCGCCGTTGGTGTGAACCGTGCGAGCGCTGCCTCCTGCTCATCGCCCGGGTGCCAATGCACGCGGATTCGCGTTGAGTACTCCGTGGAGCTAGCGCGCGGGGCGGACTGTTTATAGTCCGAGATCGCGCGTTCGGGCGGACTGTTTATAGACCTTTGTCCCCCCACCCCGAGGTGGGGCCAGCCTCTAGTGTACCGCATATTCCACGCGCGCGGCGATGCCGGGCTACCTGCGCGCAACGCCGGCACTACGGATTCGAACTCCGAATTGGTTTCCATAGTACCCCTGCGTACACCTCCCGTGATGTGCGGCGAGCCTCAACGCGCTAAGGTGCGTGATTGGCGGCGCGCAAGATTCGCGTGGATCGGCGTCCCACGCCGATTTATACTCCGGGAGTACGCGCGAGGACGAAGTCCACGGCATGCGCGGGTTCGCGTCTTGTTTATACTCGATGAGAGTGCGCGAGGAGAACATCCGCGCTTTATTTATACTCCGTGAGAGTGCGTGGGGTCGACATCCACGCTATTTTTATACTCGAGAGTACGCACAGGACGAAGTCCACGGCGTCGCGGGTTCGCGTCTTGTTTATACTCGGTAGAGTGCGCAGGAAAACATCCGCATCTTATTTATACTCAGTAGAGTGCGTGCGCAGGCGCCCCCACACGCCTTTGTTTATACTCATGCTCGTGTCTTCGACGGAGAGTGCACACGCGAACGCGCCTTCGCTTATACTCATGCCCGTGTCTTTGACGGAGAGTGCACACGCGAACGTGCATCTTTGTTTATATTCATGCCCGTGTCTTTGACGGAGAGTGCACACGCGAACGTCGCCTTTGGTTTATACTCATACCCGCACTCACGCTACGGGAGTGCACACGCGAATGTGCGTCTTTGGTTTATACTCATACCCGCATTCTCAGCTACGGAGAGTGCACACGCGAACGCGTCGTCTTTGGTTTATACTCATACCGCACTCGAACTAAGGGCCTATTTGGGAGAGTTCCATCATCAAAACGAGATTTGGAGCAGCTCCACCGTGGATCCGAGATCCCACCATGGAGTGTTTGGCTTGTACAGCAGCTCCAGATCTACGAAATTAAGGTTTTGGTGGGAACGGCCACTTTTGATGGGATGGGGTGTGTAACCAGTGGCATTGGTGGGTAATTACCACCTAACTCCACGGTGGAGCACCCCTTGAGGAGCTCCATGAAATCCATGGATCTGATCCAGGATTTTGGTGGATCCAGATTTCGCGGAACTGGAGCATTTGGGTAAAATTTCGTGGAGTGAAGCTGTTTTTCGTGGATGTAAAGCTGGTGGAGCTCTCTCAAACAGACCCTAACCCGCCACTTGCACATCGCAGCTGCCACCGTGGCTCATGCTTCCAACCCGCGCTCCACCCAAGAAAAAGGTCCAGCCCGCGCCATCAGCAGTAGCACCGCCCACCACGCGTGCAGAAGGCAGCCAACCCGCCGGCACCGCCGCCGAATGCCGAGTGCAATTTTAACCTTCATAATGTTCTTAAATTGAAGAAATAAGCATGTAATTCTTGTGAAATAATTTGCTAGGCGCTAACGGAGCAGGAAATAGAAGGATGCATGGGCATAGCATATAATAATCAATAACTCCTTGTTGCACTGTCCACTTTGATATGATTGACAAGTTGGAAAACCTGTCAACAACATCAATTATTCTGGGGCTGATTCATTGGATACAAGAGAACAGTCACAAGTACAAAACATTCATTAAACCATCAGCATTAGAATTTTGAAGGCAATTTATCAAACCTATAAGATATCAACATTTAAATATTTCCCATAAAGAGGTCCACAAAAATAGATTTGACTAAATTAACAACCTAGATAATGCAAGAGAACTAGCCACTCCTTTACCACCATGAGCATGGTGGTAAAGGTGACAGATCAAAAGCACCAGCCGCCATAGCCACATTTCGCACTACATTCATTTCTGCAATTTTCTGATTTTCCGTGGTAAAGGTGTACTTTTCTGATTTTTCGAGAGTCTTTCTCTAAAATTCAGGACCCGTCTGAAAAATCTAAGGCCCCTTCTGTAATTTTTAGAATTTGGGGGTTCTATTTGCAAAATTGCTGACGCCATCCCTCCGAGCTGAGATTCAAACCCTAGCCCATGTCCTTCCAATGGCGGCGGCCGAAAGTGCGCTATGGCGGCGAATGGAGGGTGCGACAACGTCGGGCGGAGCCAAGACTTGGCAGCGGTGTGCGGCTTCAGGCGCGGTTTAGTGGGGCGACGGCGGCTCCTGGCAACTTCGAGGCCGACCTCGGGCGGCGGAGCCGGCCTCGAGCACGGGCACGGAGATGGCAGCCGACTTCGGTTCCATCGGCTTCGAGCATGGCAGTGTCGGTTCACCGGTGGCCGCACGAGGCGACGGTGGCGGCGGAGCTGTGGCTCGAAGCGCGCGCGGAGATCGGTTTCGGCTGAGCTAGTGGCGAGGCCGGCTAGTGCAAGCGCCGCAGGGCGAGTGGAGCTCAGTGCCAACGATCGCCTTGGCTTCGGGCGGCGGCGCCCGGTGCCGAGTCGGCGACAAGACCATCGGTCGGCCTTGACTTCGAAGTCGGCTGAGTGGAGCACGGCGGGGCGGATGTGCGGATCCAACGAGGTGCGCGAGGCCGAGGCGGCTCGGGCGGCCGTGGCGGAGCCGCGCAGGCACCGAGCCGGCGGCCAGCTCTGCAGCCGGCGCCAGCACTTCAAGTGGCGGAGCTGGCCGGCCGCGCGGGCGGATCTCGCAGCGCCACGACGGCAGCCGTGGCCACCCAACTTGTCGACGGCGCATGGGGAGGGCGGCCGCGGTCGACGGTCCGCCGCGATCAAGGCTAGTGACATTCCTGTGCTTATATGTTACTAGAAGTTCACCAATGGCTCCATTCCAGATTTAAGGATCTTGCACTGATCATCATAGCTATATTTCTGTTTGTATATGCTCCACAAGTTGTGGATGGAACTCGAAGGAATTACCAATGGAATACACGATTATACTATGATTTCGTGTAATACATCGAGAGTGAGATCATATGAGTGCAGAACGATGGCATACATCAACCATGCACGTATTGCCGCTCCTATCCGGCTGACGTGCCGCTTATTCCCATGTATCTAAGCAACTTTGTGGCAAATTCTTACGATCCGCGAGCCCGGGCCAAGGCCGGCCGCGAAGAGACAACAACGCGCGCGATCTGCGGGGGGGGGAACATCGGAATGCTACGTCGGCAGACTGGGCAGGAGTTGTGCCGCGACAGCCACGGCACGATGCAGTCAGAGTGGTACAGGTGTCCGCAGGGGAGCCGGCGCACGGCTGCCATGAGCGGGAGCGGCTCCGTGCAAACGGCGCAAACCTCCGCGGTGTCGAGACAAGTGACGGTGGGGCGGCGGCGATGGATGCGACTGGGCAGCTTGTGACCCGCCGCGGTGGACTAGCGAGTCGATCAGGGAGGCGTAGATGGAAACCGGGGGCGCGGACAGGAGCGGGAGCGGCGGCAGGGTCCGCGGCCCCGATTATACGCGCTCCAAGATTTTGGAGCCCACGGACATCAGCGATGGCGGTGGCCCCGGGGAGGGACCGAATAAGTCATAGGCATCGGGGCGCGATGACGGCGGCGGCGGTGGCGACCGAGGTGGAGGAGGAGGAGGAGGCAGACCATGGAGGTTGCGCGGGCGCCCCAGCATCGCGTGAGTAGCTCCTCAATAGCCACGCACGATGCGCCTTAAGTGGTATTAGTGACCGCAAGGTAGGCAAGCGGCCATTCGAGGGATGGGGTTAAAGCAGAGGGTGCAGAGTATCTCGTTGTCGAAGACGGTGACAACAGTGCATGAGTGATCCGTGCCAATGGCGCAGATTGTGGCCTCGGCATCGTGCTTCATGCCGTGTCGATCGCACTAACTCGGTCCATCCATCCCGCCATGCATGCCCGCCGCCCGCTTTGTCTCTCGATCGTGCCCAAGCATGGCCCAAAGCTCGTTATGCCGGTGTTCGTGCTGCATCGGTCCAAACCTAGTCCGGTAACCATACATGACGAAGGCGGCAAAGAATTGTCATCTTCTTTTCTCTCGATCCGCCTAGTTAAAAACTTATTAAAATTGAATTAATTATGAAAAACATGGGCATGCAATAACATAAATATTTCAAGGAAAAGTAGAATTTTCTTGATATTTTAAAAATACAATGTTATTGCCTTGTTAAAAATATTACGCCAGAGCGGGTTCCCGAGTAAGGAAAAGAGTACAAGAACAATATATATACTAACTACGACAACATTCATACATTGTATGTACTCATCAATGTCTAAGTCGCTCATACGCTCGAGATCAATGTATGCTCGCACGATTTCGTAATCCTCCAATTGATGTTGTTGCCGCTCTTTAGTTAATTCCTAGTCTTTGGCGATATGATTGTCTCCACCATCTTGGGTGTGAGGGATGATCTCCTTTTTTCGATTATTCTTCCTACTGTACTGAACGTCACTTCTGAAGAGATGATGGACACGGCCACCAGGAGAACATCTCCTGCGAACTATGATAGCACAGAAAATAACCGATTGTTGTTCTTTCACCACTCGAGCATATCCTGCCTCCGCTAGTAAAATCAAGACCAATATTTACAAAATCATGCTCCAAGTAGTGGTTCAACTCTGCGACAAAATTTCACTTGGAGTCCACCTAAGGCTGAGAGGACGAAGAAGTAAATTTGTCCTTTAGCTTATTCCATAAGTGTAATGTCAAACTTGTCTTTCCTTGTTATGCTGCACACGAGGCCTCCAATCTCACAAAATCACTGTCAAAAAAATATAGAAGCAACTTCATTTATTTAATTAACAAAAATCACGAGACCGATGGATGTACACACCATGGCCCACGGGCGGCGAACCTTACGACCAAGCTAAGGAATTAACGTGGCGATTGGGGGAGGGAATGTACGTTTGTGCCTGCATGGTTTCTGCACAAGCATGCAAATGCATTGAACAGTGCCAGCATTTCGAACTACGTATACTGTAGAATGGGGGTAAAGCCTAGTGCCCGAATAGTTGGATCGTATTGTATACATGGGCCGGCCAAAGGCTCCATCACGCGCGAAAGAAAAAGGTTGGCCCATCTGCCACGCCGCCCCAAGGTAGGAAAGGCGGCGCTGCTCCACAAAATTTATGCGCGGGCCTAGTGCGGCTGTACTCGGGCCGCGGGTCCACAAAATTTAATCACAGAACTATGGTTTTTTATCCCAAAAACACACAAAAGAACTATGCCTTTTATGCCCCACATCCCCACCCCCCCAAAAAAAAAGAAGAAGAAAGAGCAGAACGGTCCAAAAGAAAACCACAGAACGATGGGCTTTGTAAAAAAAAAGAAGAAGAAGGAAAATACAGAACGATAGCCAAGATTAGCAACCTAATAAATCCTGTTCTTTCTGACGATCCGAAAGTCGAAGCTCAGACTCCATAGCAGGTTATCCGCTCAATAGTAAACCCTGTTATTTCGGGCAAGCAGAACAACAATGGATCGCAAGAATGGGGAACATGGCTAGAAATTCTTTTTATCAGACGAGAGAATGGGGTAGAAGTAAATTTTATGGTACAAGCCAGGTGCAGAACATCGGAATAAAAGATTGTACTAAAACAACAACAAAGAACAAGATCACTTGTATTACTAGTTACAAATTTGTGGGAAATGATATAGCGTAATAGCAAATTGAAAACTGTGTTACATAAATGATAAATCACACAGCAACGAAAAGCATTTTGTCTCAAACGAGTTATGGTAGCCTAGAAATAAAATCTCCTCTAAATCAAATAAATGAGAGTCTTATAATAAAACCTTAAAAACTAAAACCCTAAAACATACATCCTACCATTTGAATCAAGAGCTGAAAGACCCAACGCGTAATTGAAACCCATATCATTTGCGGTTTGCCTTTTAAAAGAGGTGTATTTCAATGTTGAATGATATTATATGGCATCTTTTTTCAACTTCTAAAAGCTATTTTTCGATTTTTCTATAGTAACTAACTTTCAAATAGAATTTCGTTTTAAGATAAGATCTACAAGTTAACTGTAATATACATCTGTAGTGACTTCATTTATATCGGCTAAAACCACACGTGAGTCTCTTACTCCATACTTCTCTCTCATAAATAGACCAAAAGCTATAAGTCGCAACCAAAACCATTTACCGCAGAAAAAAACAAGCCCATACTCTACGTAACTGAATTCCAAATGTAGAAAAAAATTAGAGCAGAGGACACTATTAACAGAAGACTTCAGGTCTGCATAAAAACTTGGATTGACACTATTGATAGAAAACTGCATTCGACGTGCAAACCCACAGGCGCTGCATGTCAGACTCAATTCGTTCACATTAAGTACAAACTTCTCAGTCATTTTGATTTTGGAAACACTGCTCAAGTTACTATAAACAGATCTATACCTCATGATCGTTTGCAGAAAAATCACACAAAAAATCACTAGTATGATCACCGAACGCAGGATATTGCTCAAGATTTTCAGCTTTTGTACAACAAAAACAGAATGCCTTGATATATCAAACGATTCGGTAACAAAAAGTTACTTGTCCTGGCTATCCTGACAAGTTTAACAACAATTTTGATAACCAGAGAAAGAGCAGCAACTAGCAAAATTAGATCCTCATTCCCTTGTAACTGAAGAATACAAACTGGTAAGGAGACATCTCCGTGCAATCTAAATTAAAAAAATCAGACAAAAGCAAATACATGAAATGTACACCGCTACATACAAAAGGGAAGTCAAACCAAAGTACACTTACAGCAATTTTGTACACTGAAGTCCTTCAGAATGCATGGCTCCAACTTTGTGGCATGGGTGGATAAGCATCCGCAAGAACAGCGACATGATCAACATAGAAAAATCTAATACCGGCAACACATGAGGATATTCGTGTTGCCCTAGAAAGTACCTTTATCAGGGCATCCAGGACAAATGAAAGTGGCCATGCCTTTCAAGTGACCAAATATCAATCAGTGGGGCTAAGGTGTACAAGAGAATTCCTTGCAAATCCCAATCAAAAGTAACTGCACATGACAATCTAACTCCTATTTCTTCCACATTAGGAACACATCTTCATTTGTTCGAGAAACACGACTGTAATATTCAGTGAAGTCTAAACGGAAAGAAGGAACTTCAAATCAACATGCTGCTGCAAGGGCAACTGAGAGATAAATGCATCAAGAGATGCCGTAAAATCTTTGCAATGCTATCCAAATCTTCACCCATTTTCCGGAAAAGTTCCCCAGCTAGTTGGATCATGGCTTTTCTGCCACCATCCAGCCATGAACCTGTTTCCTTATATTTTGATTTTGATTTACCCTTTCCCCTGCAGTACAAAAGAAAACATGAAGTCAAACAATAGATACGAAATAAGGTTTTGCGGGAAAGATGGCGTCAGCTAATTTTGCAACAATCTAACCTTAGTTGCAACTCATATATCCGTTCAAACCACCTATCAGCATGGCTCCGGAACTGTAATATAATCTCGAACAATGCAAAAAGATTTCTTAGAATTCCTTGGGATTGCTCACCAAGGAGGGATTTCTCCGCAATCGAGGCGAGATACTTATCATGTGCCATGAGAAGATCATCTAAATCCTTTGCTGCATCCATTTCTTCTGAGAAACGAGCCCATGAAACCTCTAGGACCTCAAACATAATGTAGTACTGGAAGTTTGTCACAAAATGGTTCATTTCATTAAATAGAACTTGGCATTTACGAAGAACTGAAACGAACTGAGTTCTGATGCTTGTTCCTTCCTTGTAAAATGGAGAAGAAACAATGCAATTAGGCTTCATTGTCTTCCAGACCCCTGTCAGGGAATGATCAACACGCTTAAGTTTCCACAGGAAATTGAAAATCTTGAGGTACATCTTCATGACTGAAGCCGTGAACACCGTATCCAGAGGGACCCTAGCATCATACTCCAAGGAGAAGACGTCCCAACCACGATCACCATCTCCATGATCCATCATCTTTACCTTTATCCGGTCCAAGATGTCACGGTCATCATACTGTGCATTAGATGCTCGGATTGCAGTCTCAAGCAAGCCAGCCAAATGGAAGGAGCTAATCCTATTTGCCGGTTCTGACAACTCAGGGCCCACAACGTCCATCAGATACTGAACAAAATCACCTTGTCCAAGAAGCAAATACCTCTTGATCGCAAGACAATGGTCTTTAAATCGATACCGCTTATGGATCACATCCATCAAATGCCGATCAATCCTCTTGGCTGCCTCGACCACCAATGCCTCCAAAGCATCAATCTGCCCATAACCAAGGCCACCTCGACTAGTTGTGGTGCCAACGTAGGCTGCGGCCTCGGCAGCAGCATCTGCCCAGCCATTATCATCACAGCAAACTCTAAGGAAGTTGATTGACTTCCAGTTCTAAGAATCCTTTGTGCCAGCACTGGAGAAATGAAAGCTGGAAGCATATCAGACTGAATAAGGTAGCCCTCCCGCCACAAAGACTCGGCCTTGACTAGCTGCCCAAGGATGAAGAACTCTGCAAATACATCCTCCAATTCCCCTTCTAACACCCAGCTCCGGACCATTTCGAACAGTGGTGAGCACACACGCCGTAGCAAGCGGCCCATAAAATCCTGAACCATGGGATCCCCATGCTGTGCATGCCCGTGGATCACACCAGCCATTGCACCACCTCTCAAACCCCGGCATCCATCCACCAAGACCGCCATTAGGCGCATTCTCACTGTAGGCTCAGCAAGCCATACAGCAAGACGCCGCAGTGAGAGGTAATTACCTGACACGCCCGAATCAGATCCAGGTGTTGGAATCGGATTTAGTGAGTATGACTCAAGAATGGCGAGGAGCTTGTAGTAATCAGAAAGCTCCTCCTGTAGAGCCGAGCAGAAGGCCTGAGCAACAGTGCCGACCTCAGTGGCAGCATCGGAGGGCGAGCGGCTTATATTGTCGGCGATGAAGCCTCGCACCTTGCGGAACAGCCACCCGAGCTCGCACAGCTTGCGTACCAGGGTGCGCGTGGAGCGCGGCACACGGACGCCGTCAGGGAGGTCGTACGCGTCGCTGGCCTTGTCGAACCGCACGTACCGGCCGTCGATGCCCTGGCAGGCGTACAGCACGTCGCGCACAAGCGCGGCCTCTGACACCTCCGTCTCGTCGAGCACCAGTTCGGTGTACTCCCTCAGCGCGATCTCGCGGATGTTATCTGGATCCTTAGAGACCAGCACCACGCCACCGGACGGCGGCCCGGCCGCCCGCGAAGCCGGCTTCCCCCCGGTCGTCGCCGGGGCCCGCGGCGGCGCGGCCGTGGGGAGGTTGGGGAGGCAAGAGGCGGCGGCGGCGGCGCGGCCGTGGGAGGAGAGCGAGTCGAGCAGGTAGAGGAGGGGCCACAGGGAGGCGGGGCGGGATCGGGCGGCGAGCTTGGAGTGGAGATCTGCGAAGGCAAGGGCATCGTCGGGGCGGCCAGAGGCAGCGAGGCGGCGCTTGATGGACTCCGCGAGCGCGTGCTCGTCGGGGAGGACGGCGGGGGCGAGGCGGCTCGAGAGCAGCCGGTGAGCGAACCGCAGCGCGCCGCCCATGTCACGCCCTCCGCCGCCGGATTCGAAGGAGTGAAGGCGGTGGACGAGCTCCTTGACGAGATCCTGGGTTTGGTGGTCGTCCATTGGGGAGGAAAGGGGAGGGGGTGGGAGCTAGGGTTCGAGCAACTGTACTGTGCGGGGGTTTGGGAATTTTACCGCCGGGGGGGGGGGGGGGGGGTTGCAGTGTGGTGATTCCCTCTCTCTTCGCGTTGTTTTGTATTTTTTTGGGTTTTAGATTTAGGTTTTAGGGGAATTTTAGTATTTTGGGCACGGCGTGGAATCTTTTTAAAAAAATAATATAGTGGGTATATGGCTGCAAGTGGGACCGGGAGTTTCAAAGTGGGTGTGAGTTGTGGTATAGCATATCAGAGGTGGCGTGGGTCGGGAAATGCGACACCAAGTGGGGCAACACATTGTTTCATCCCAATTCTCTCAAAAATCTTTGTTTTCGTGGAAAGGATCCTTTGGCAGAGAGAATTAGAGGTAGTGTTGTCCAAACAGCGATCGACACGGATCCATTAGACACGACTGTTTAGTTCGTTAGCTTAAATGGGTTTTGCCATACCAGTTCATGGGCAAAGGAGGCAGCCTGGCACAGCTCAGTAGGAAGCCGAGTTGGCACGACCCGTTTAGCCTGACGGGCTAAGTAGACATGACTAGCTTGTTTTGGTCCGAAAAAATAAAAAATATAAAAACTCTAGAAAGTATATATATATAATTATTTATACTTATAAAATTAACTATCTAAAAATTCAAAATATATAATAATAAAATTATATAAATATTAAAAAATAAATGGACCTAACGGCATGTGCTAGGCTAGATCGTGTTGTGCGGGCGACAAAGACGTGGGCCAAAGTGGTGACCCAAGCATAGCCCGACGCATCAGCCATGGCCTAGCACGATGGCCAAATGAGTCGTGTCGTGTCTACGGTGGCGTGCCGTCAGCCGGCCCGATGGGCACAACCCATTTGGCCACCTCTAGCGTAGGGTCTCTCTATGTGATTGATGACTAAAAATCAATCGTGCATATTAAGGCATGTTTAATACAGCTCCTGCTCCCAGCTTCTTATCAAATTCTCATGGAACTGTACCAAACATAGCTTCCTAAAATGATCTGATTTTGCTTCCTACGAGAAGAAGTCTTGAAAATAAACTAGTGATGAGAAGCTACCTTCCTGTGGATTCTCGTGGAAAGCCACCCCTAGAGAATTAAAAGTGCCCTTCAGAGTTGCTTAATTTTAATCACAAAATGCCATTGCCGCCTACCTCCAAGCAAATCCTTGACCCCTTCCCCTCACTCACCTCCCATCCCCATCTCTCTACCTCCCGACAAAGATCGTCCCCTCTCTCACCTCCCGCCATCATCTTTCCCATCACTCCCACCTCCTGCCGCCAATGGCCCTCCCCACCCGCTCGCCGCCTAGATCTAGATCCGTGGAGAATCATAAATAGTAGCATTGTAATTTGCCACATTCTGCTCAATGGATAGCATCAACCATTGCCTTTGTAAGGTTGTATTACTGCTTTGCTTAACTTGTCTCTAGCTTTTATTTGTGTCTGTTAATTAAAATATCTTATTTGCAGGTCGAAAAAGATCCTGTCCCTGCACTTGGCGCCTTATTTTCATGATCACCTTGTTTGCGGGGTTAGAAAAGAGTATTTTGTTTCGAGTTTTAACAATCTGGTCATTGGTATTGCTCACCTAATGCCTTGTCCTGTACAATGTGCAAAGTGGAAATCGTAGAAGGGTGAAAGCCGAAATCGCAGGAGGGCACAAGCCACCGAAATCAATCGGTTCATGTACATGCCTATTAGTATGTGAAGCATTTGGAATGCAACTACTTGGACACAGACTCTTGATAATGGAGTAGTTCTTGCAGCGTGCCAATACCAATATCCCGATGTTGGTGAGGAATCTTTAGGGAAAAGGCTTTGATCTTATGCCTCATAGCGTGCTATGAAGCTTGTAATGTGTTTTGTGCATAGCAATGATAATTCAGTAATCTCATTTGTAATTTCATGTAACAAATTGTGATTGGTGCTCATATGCAAATTACCAATGGAAATGGTCTGTCTTTGCAACTTCATACTATGCTTTAGCATATCATGTGAATATTTTAGTTCTTTCAAATTACACTCAAATGTAATTGCCTTGAAATTTGGAATCAAAATTCATAATTTGTATATATATATATATATATATATATATATATATATATATATATATATATATATATATATATATATATATATATATATATGTGTGTGTGTGTGTGTGTGTGTGTGTGTGTGTGTGTGTGTGTGTGTGTGTGTGTGTGTGTGTGCTCTTCAAAAATTTGCAAAAATCATAATTTGTGTATATATGGTCTTACAAAATTTGGAAAAAATCATAAATTGTTTACAAAGACAGAAGAGTAAGACACAAATACAGATGAAGTGTTATAACTGGGGGTATCATAGTCTATTTGCCCCAATTCCCCCTCTTATGTTTGTGAAGCCAATCTACTAGTCAAACGCTTTCTAAGGGCAGCTCTAGATTCTCAAAGAAGTGGATTCATATGGAGCAGAAATTGAAAAATGAGAATCTAAAGTTCTACCAAACAGGCCCTAATTGCTACAGGAAGTTTTTTTTCCTTTTCAATCTTTTATTAGAAAACCAAATCAACCTGAATTGTCAACGGACTCATCTGTAGCAAGAGGCGCTCCATTTTCCTGTGATTTTCGAGTGCATGTTTTATGCTTAGAACGTAGGAATAGAAGAAAAAATATAGAAGTGTGGAAAATATAGTAATGGGAAGGAATACATTGGCAAAAAACTTAGGATTAAACACTCGCAAATTAGTAGGAATGGGTGTTTGCACAACCTAAGAAAACCATGATGATTTTTATGAGAAGGTGTTGTAGGATCGTATAGCGCAATCAGAGGTGGTGAATGATTGCCACCATTTTTTGATATCTGAAAAACAAATCTCAAACCAAAAGAAAAGCAATCTAAGTTACCAGATGTAGATTTCAACTGTAAGTCATTCGACCACTCACTCAACTACTTGCTTGACCTCCTTTGCACGTAGTCAAAATCTTCCTCCACTCAAAAGCTTCGACCGCTTCATTCGCTTAATCTCTTCGACCGTTCGAACAAGAACAAGCTGAGGACAACGCCATGCTCTGATTGGTTGGATTGACCTGACGACCGAACACACCATGCTCGTAGATCACAAGATCGTGATGTGATAGCATATCGACAAGGACAGAGGAAAGCGATGCTCAGAAAAACTCATCGTGCTTCGATTGAGACAACGAGACAACGTCAGCGGTGATTTCTTTCTTTGAGAACTGATATGATATTTTACTTCTATATCATGTTTATGGCTACAAAGCGCCCTCACAGCACCTCTAAAAACTCTAGCACAAAAAGCCTTCCAAAGCCTCGCCTAAAACTCTTAGCTTCTACCTGCTTTCATATGCTAGAGCTCTAAACCATGTTCACCTCAAACATGGACAACTCAAACCGTGTCCTTAACAATTTGGACACGCAATCCTATCTCTTTCAAAAATCAAGGGACCCGAAACCCTTCCAAACACGGGTTTTACTCAAACTCTAAACCTTCTCAGTTATGGACTCCATCCACAACTCCTAACACACCACGTGATGAAGCCTCCAGGACCGCACCTCCTGTATATTTATCACGCATCACCCATCTCATGTGTTGAAGCCTTTGGGATCGCACCTCCCGTATTTTCTCCACGCATCATCATCGCTCGTGTCAAAGCCTCTTGAACCGCACCGCCCATAACTTCTCCACGAATCATCACCTTTGATCTCCACGTGCTCCAGCGTAAGTCGACCACCTCGCATGACATCCTCAACCGCTGGACCTCAAACTTCCCCATCCTTGTCTAGGTTCTCCTCGTCACCGACCATGATCATCTCCATGCCCACTTACACATGCAAAGACCAAAGAAATATTTTTCCCTATTACAAGTTCTTTTCAACTTGACCGACGTTAATCCACACACGTATGACTTACCCTTGTCTATCCATAGACAAGAACCTAACCAACCACGAACACCAACTAGGTCATCAACAACCACAATTTCCACGCTCTCCAGAAATCATCAACTTTAGACCAGTCATTACGATCAGTTATAGCTGCTATGCAAGACCGGTCATTAGCTCATTGAGTACACGAACACAAGTACTCGGAAAACTCCATCGCTCAGAACACTCGGGAATAACAAAGCATCGCTATCGACCATAGAACCATCGAGTACCGATCGCTATGACTAAAACACCAGATCGCTAAGTTTATAACTACCGATCTCCAACCATTTGCTGCACCATTGAACACCAAGTATCACACAGACTACTATGCACGAGTACCGAAGCACTAACCACAAATCTCTGACAACTGATCGCTGACCATGATCGCAAAAACCGTGACTATCGAGTACTGAGTCCTTCCGACTACCACGTACAAGTCCTTCCGACTACCACGTACTTAGTCCTTCTGACTACTAAGAATTGAGTCCTTCCGGCTATTGAGTACCGAGTCCTTCGAGTACTGTTCACTGATCATCGACCACCATGCACCAACTAGTCATATCGCTAGCCAAACACAAGTACTTGAAGTACTCGAAGATAGTAGGAATTGAAGCACTCAAATCGACCATGAAGTCTATGAGTACCGACCGTGAAACCTATAGACATCGATTGCAAAAGCCTAAGACTACCGATCGCGAGGTCTTTGACAACCGATCGAAAAATCCTAAGACAATGACAACAGATCAGAAAGTTTACGACTCACCGATCACAAAGCTAAAAACCAAAAGTTTAGAAAAAGACAAAATTTATAAATAGTGAAAAATAAGCCAGAGACCATAAACTCAAACCGAAATGAGCGAGGCGTAAGTCTCTACTCGTTTGGCATTTGTGGTAACTTTTGAAAAGCATATGTTCTTTCCTACTTTTAAAGCAACTCCAGCAGGGCTCCTACTTGAGCCCTCATCCTACTTTTGAGGGCCGAGGGGCAAAAAACTCACTCCAACAAGGCCCCTACTTAAGCCCTCAAAAGTAGGAGGCCCTCAAATCTCCCCCTCGAGCCCTCATTCCTAGGGGTCTGGAGGGAGCCCCTACTTTTGAGGGCTCAAGTAGGGCCCCGCTTTGAGTGAGTTTTTGCCCTCACCCTCAAAAGTAGGATGAGGATGAGGGTGGGTCCTATGTGTCATCCCCTCTAAGAATGAATTTGAGGGTCCTATTTTGAGGGCTCCTGCTGGAGTGTAGCTTAAAAAACAGAGCCCTCAAAAGTAGGGAGAGCCATCAAATAAAAAGTAGGGGCCCTGTTTTGAGAGGTACTGCTGGAGTTGCTCTTAGATATAACGGTTAGATGGGGAGCGATTTTTTAGAGCCCTAAGAGTAACAATTAAATGAAGAGACCGCGAGTGATCGTGGGATATTCCATCAGATCTCACCTCGTTTCCTATCTCCAAACACATGGGAATTGTTTCCTTCGATTCTTTGAAAACGCTTATTTCGTGGTTACTCGTAGCGTTTGTTTCTCGCGGACGACCATGGTCATCGACAGGTGGAGAGCATCAAGCGATTTGTGCGCGTCGGTGACCACACCGAATGTGCGACGTGTGGACATCACCATGCGAGCAAGCCGTCGTGGTCGTCTGCCTAATGACAGAGCTCCCTCATTCGAGCGCCCGCGCTGCGCCTCCCCGATGCATTCGCCTCGCGCCATCGCTTCCCCTCCGACTCATGTCGTCGTCTCCCTGTCGCATCTGCATCCGCCTCTGGAGGAGCCGCGGCCCAGAGCTCGCACGTCGCTGTCGCAACTGGCAGCTCGCCCGCCGCCGTTAGGAGACTGTGCGTCGCCCGGCGGAGAGCACCAGTGCGTTGTCCCTCTCCTTCCCGATTAAAAAGGTTTGGATCTCAATTTGAAATTTTCCAATGTGAAAGTTTTCAATTTGGAAGTTCCCGATCTCAAAGTTTCTGATTTGAATGTTTTGAGAGGGAAGAAGCATTTTTTTTTGAAACTGGGGATTTCATTACTCATCTGCTGCAAGATCAGCAGCAACAATTACACCAACATTACTAGGAACTATTGCAGTAATTTGTTCCTCCCCTTCAGCACATTCAAAACCCAACTTAGCCAACGCATGAGCAGCTCTATTACAATCCCTACCCTTGAACACACACTCGAAATTTATAAAACTAGATGACACCAAATCTGTCAGCTCGTCCACCAGCCCACCTTCAGGCATTGCCGAGAAATCATCTGACTTAAGAGCTTGCTGAACCAAAAGAGCATCTGTCTCCAGAATCAAGCTTCCAATACCCAGCGATAAAGCCGCCTGAACTCCCTTCTTACAAGATATTAATTCAGCTTGGTAGGCGCTCAGCAGGTGATCAATCTTCCCTCTACCAGTCATAACCACATCTCCATCACAGTCGCGAATTAGAAACCCCACCGTGCGACAAGGATTCCACTTTAAAGGATGCGTCACAGTTCAGTTTGAGGACACCCTCTGGTGGTTTGCTCCATCGGTCCTTTAGCTTCTGCTTCTTTTGTCGATCGCCACTCTGCAACTTGATCACTTCATCTGCATATATCCTGATTCTGCAAGCTAAGACTTCAGCACTTCTTCTCCTCCCCTCCGCTCTGATCGAGTTTCTCTCGGACCACAGAAACCACAACAGGATCACCATCGTTATCCTGTGTTCCTCCTTTGCTTGCATGATGAAGGCCATCACCTCCCAGGCTGACGGTAAAGTAGCCAGCGCCATTCGCTCCCTCTCCAACAGGAGAGATCGCCAAACCTACTTCACTAGCTTGCATTTAAAGAACAGATGGCCTCCATCCTCTTCTTCCCTTCCACACACTGGACACTTGGTGTCAATCTTCATCCCACGTCGAACCAGATTACTTTTCAGCGGATGGTCATTATGGTAGGCGCCATAGAAAGTGTTTGATTTTATTTGGGCACTTCACCTCCCATATTTTGTCCCAAACCGACTCTGGGGCCAATTCACTTCCTCCCTGTGCACCCCCCCGGTTCTTACTCCTGAGGATGTCGTCCCTACACACCTTGTATGCACTTCTAACACCGAACCTTCCTCGCTTGTCATAGTGCCACGCTAACCGATTCTCACTCCTTCACGCATCAGCGCTATAAAATTATTTTAGCATCTCCTTCCCGAAGGTATCTTTAATCAATTCTACATCCCAAGAACCCGAAATTGGATTGATCACTCATCAACACTTGTAAGCGCACTACCTCCCTAGGAGTAATTGGTTTCTGGAAAAGTCCTTGGTAACCATGGATCGGTGTCAGTATGCGAGAGGAAGAAGGGGGTAAGCGAGCGCATAGGCGACGGAGCCACACATCCTACCGGCTGCCACGTGGCACAATGTGGCGACGTCCGCGAGGACGACGCAGACACGGCGAGGACCACAACGTGGCAAGCCTAAGTTACAACTACCAAAACTTTAGACTGCAAATCAAATATTTCATTAATGGACTGTTATTTTTAGCTGTAGCTTTTAATTGTGATTTATAATTTTTAGATTATTTATAAGAAAGTATGAAGTAAGGACTTGTGTGTGTTTTAGCGATATAAATAAAATCGCTATAACCAATATAAACACCCCTTAGTGTTCCACACACACGAGCCACATTTCTTTGTAACTTTCTAGGTTGTTGATGGACTTGTATTTGATTATTAGACAAAAAAATGGGGAAGATTATTTGACAGTTATGTACGCACTTTTTCTAGATGTATGTACGTAATCCGCTATTTTCGATTTTGCATGTGATTGCTCTGAATGATTGTCTAGTACTCAACTCTCAAACTGTCAGTCTGTTAAGATTGTTACTAGCATCTGTAGTATGGTAAATACCGATGCTACCGAAATACCGAGCCGGCATAATTTGGTTTATTAGGTTCAGTATTTACATTTTATTTGGTAAATTCGGCAGGCAAAATGCAAATACCAAATTTAAATTATAAGGAAAAAGAACCGAACAAACGGGCTGACCATTGGCACTGAGATTAGGGATGGCAACGGGGCTATTTCCTACGGGGAATACCTTCGCATCCCCACTCCGTATTTAGCTAGTGGGGGCTATTTTCCTCCCGTACCATCCCCACTAAGGTTTTGGCGGGAAACACAGCCTACCAAGAACCTAAATTTTAATGACAGTACGAGTAATTTCATATATTTATCGTATAATTATGTAGAAATAAGTAAATTTATTAATACATAAGACGGTAGAATAACACTAGATGAGTTGTATACATATATTATACAAAAATATATTAGGCTCGAGACAAAATAATTATATTTTAGACACATAAAAGTATCAATCTATGTGCAGGGACGAATCCATCGGGGGGCTTCATTAGGCTCTAGCGTACCCTTCACCGATGACATACCCCTTGATCCCAGTTCGGTGACCGGTGTAATTGGCCATGGATGGATGTACAGGACTGTAGGTGGTCCGGTGCCATGACCACTTGACTGACACAAAGAGATGAAGATGGCTACCACTTTGACACAAAGATAAAATGCCAAAATTTTGAAAAAAGAGATGAAGATGGCTACCACTTTGACACAAAGATAAAATGCCAAAATTTTGAAAAAAGGCCTAACTAAATCCTCACATGAAAAATTCCAAATCCAACCCACCCACCCCCACCAGGTTACCACTTAATTGAATACTAGATCTAAATCTAGTTGACGAACCTTGAGTAGTTGAATGGGCAGCCGAACCTAAAGTCTTGATCTAAGCGGCGAGATGGTCGAGGCCAAGCGAAGGAGAGGAACTACGCGGTGACAAGGAAGACAGGAGCCACCTGGGAGGAGATTTGTGCGGTTGGAGGTCGAGCCCAAGCCGTTGCCCCTCGAGGAGGCTGAGTGAAGGAGGTCATCTTCGCGGCTGGTGCCCGAGCCACTGACCGCAAAGTGGTCGCGCGGAGCGGAGGAGCGGCTGGGCAGAGACAGAGGAGGCGAGGAGTCGGAGATGGAGTATCGCCATCTTGATCTCTTGGAGATGGAGGTGAGGCATGGAGGACTGAGGAGGGGAGGGACCGTGGGAGTAGAGGCGTGGAGTGACCAAAGGTGGATCTGGACCACTCGAGTCTGAGATGACCCAATTGAATGAGCAATGGTGAGGGGGAAGTGAGAGCGACTAGGTGAGTCGATTTGTTTATCTGAGTAAGAACCGACCGAGGACACCTAAATGCTACATATATATAGAAACATTAACCAACACGCAGGTGTAAAATACGCGAGAAGGTTACTGTCATTTCTAAATGAAGTTACCATTGGTTTTAAATGAAGTTATTGCCAAAACTTCACAATGCCAGAAAAGTTATCATCGGTTCTGCATGAAGTTACCATCGGTAGTAAGTGAAGTTACTGCCGACGCTCCCAGTATATAGTAGGTGATAACTTGCCGGGGCGCAAAACTGCGCGCACATAATGCACAGGCGTAGAATAGCGATACCGTGTGTGCGCGCATGTGTGTATGGCAAGCAAGAGTGACTGGATGAGTTGGTTTGTCTGAGTGAGAACCGACTGAGGACTCCTAAAGGCTAAAGAGGTACCTAGGAGTATGTACTTCTACTTCTAACATATCCATTTAATGATATTATTATACCTTTTTATCTATTTGAGCATAATCTAATAATGATTATAAGATACTTCAAAGTGAGTTCTACAAAAAATTTCATCAAAATCCACTTTTTATAACATAATTTGTGTGTGTGTACTCTTTTTATACATGAAAAAGTGTATATAGCAAAAATAAAGGGATCTGATGAAAGTTTTTCAACTAAGTCACATTGGAGTATCTTAGAATTAGTATTTAAATATACCGAAAGTGATAAAGAGGTATAAAATATTCGTTTAAGTGGTACATTGGAAGCAGGAGTGGGTGTGTGTATATAAGAAAGATTGCTATTGTTTATCCAATTATTCTTGTTGTCCAAATTGATATTGTATACTTGTATATTTGCATAGACAATTACGCACTAAAATCTATACTATCTAGTTGTATTGTGTGGTGGCATATTGTACAATATGCTCGTAGATTTGCAATAATGGAGAAACAAAATTTACGTAACTATTTCACAAGCAATTTAAGTAGTACTCCCCCAACTAATGATAACATAACTCAACTCAAGAGGTTACTCTTTTATTCATGTATGAATTTGATTGCAAAAGAGTAAAATACTATATTTGTCAATTTAGCTTAGTTTATTTAAACCCACCCTCGATTTTTATCCTATCTTTGTCATTGTTTACGTGTATGTGAGTATATATTAGGAAATAGCAGAGATCGGGGATGAGGGAGACATTTCTATCTCTATCCCTATATAATTTAACGTGGACAAAATCTTCCATATATATATCTCGAGAAATTCACCACGGAAGATAGTACATGGGCCTCAAAAGGCGATCTACCCACCTAGAGGATGGGCTCACATTTTGAATGTGACTTCTGAGTCTCATCAGAACTAGGGTTAGCCCACCCGATATAAAACAGCAGCTGACCTTTCCTCCCCATCGCCAGCCGCCGGCATGTTGCCACAACGCGCGAGAAATTTCGGTGCGTAAAGCTCGCTTCTGATTTCTCCGATGGTTCGTCCTCTCGTCTATGTTTCGTCCCTGTGTGTTGGAGGCCTATGATTTGGTATGAATTGTCCGTACCATCTGATATCCGTGATGTTATTATCCTCACACATACTCTTGTTCTGAGGCCCCGATTTCTTTCGATCCATGAACAAGCGAATCGCACTTTCCTTTTTTTTTTTGTTCTTCTTTTTCCAATCACCTGATCTACCCATGTGATGGTCTTACCAGTCGAAGGCAATAAATTAGAGTCTCTGATGCGCTTCTTCCCGTAGCGTTTTCAGCGCTGTACGTTGCCGAGATCGATCCCCCGGGCTGTGATTCTGGCACGCGTCGATGGCCTTCCGTGCGACGCGTGCATTCAGATGCCCGCACAATTTTTCTCTCTGAAGTTTTCTCTCAGATCCAATGATGCGTGTGAATCTGACTTGTGAATTTCGTGTTCTTGGCAGGCTGCGAGAAACATGGATCCGAAAGAGAAGACCGAGACGACCGGCGCCGGCGGCCCGCCGCCGATGCGGCTGGACTGCATAAAGTGCTTCGACGCGCTGTGGTTCTGCTACTCGCCGTTCCACCAGATGCAGACCTACTACCGGTACGGGGAGTTCGACAACTGCTTCGGTAAGTGGGGCGACCTCGTCGACTGCCTCACGCTCAAGACGAAGCGCGTGGCGGAGGTGGAGGAGATCCTCGCTGCGCGGGAGAGCGCCAGGCCGCACATTTGGACCTATCGGACCGTCGACGAGGCGTCGGAGCACTGGTGGCGGATGTACAAGCACCTCGTGGCGCCGCCGCCGCCGCAGCCCGCCGGTGCTGCTGCGCCTCCTCCCGAATCCGGTGGTGTTTCGTGAGAGTTGTAACTTGAGGTGACCCGTGTACAGACAGAATCTGCGTTGTTGTTGTTGTCCTGTGATTAGAACACTGATTTTCTTTTGTTGAAATCTGAATGTAACCCACAGAGCAAAGGAAATTGCACCTTGGATGAAACCTGAATGTAATCTGATTTTCTTTAGTTATCTAGCTGCGTTCTGACGAGAAAATTGATCATTTGCCATTTTGAAAAGTAGGCTTTGCAAAATTGCCACTTTCAAAATTGGCTTCGCAAAAATGCCATGCAGTACATTTACCTCTTAATTACCATGCCATTTGAGTCATTTCACTCATTTAATATTTTTTCTAATTTCAGGGACTAGAAAAGACCTTTCTACCCTTGCTAAGTTTTGCACTGCTAAGTTTTTCTAAGTTTTGCACTGTTTCTGGCACAATGACCTGCAATGACAAGAGCCGTGATGGCAAGTAACAAGATCCATCAGAAGTGCTGTGGTAGGACATAAACAAAGCAACCTTGCAAGAGCAATTCCTCAAGCATGCCTGCTTGCAACTCTCTTCGTCGATCAGTTGAGGCTGTGCGGCATCAGGATCAATGCAATCGAAGTAAGAAACATTAGGAAAGACAAGAAGTTTGTGATCCCTTATGGATTGGCAAGAGATTGCAGTCACTGGCTCGCATCCAAGATTGATCCTCCGACTGTCAATCTGCCTGAAGTAGGTGATGCTGGTGTTGGCTTCAAATGGGCAGGTGCACTGCCCGCTCAAGCAAATACCGTACTCCCTGCAGACAGTCGGGTAGCCACAGTCCCCTCCATCAACGCCGAGGACGTCCTGCACCATTGCCCAGCCTGCTAGCTGCCACTCATACAGCCTGAGATGCCCGTCGGCTTCAAACCTCATGTACTGAAGCGAGCTAGCGGGCTGCAGACTGATCGATTCGTCGGGCCCTGCAAATGCAGATGAATCAACAAAAAGGTCGAGGCTCCCGTTCCTGAATACAACATATGTTGGTATTTTCCGATACTTTGCTTCACTGGTGGACATTTTAGCAAGGGTAGAAAGGTCTTTTCCAGCCCTTGAAATTAGGAAAAAAATATTAAATGAGTTAAATGGCTAAAATGGCATGGTAATCAAGAGGTAAATGTACTGCATGGTATTTTTGCGAAGCCAATTTTGAAAGTGGCAATTTTGCGAAGCCCACTATTCAAAGTGGCAAATGATCAATTTTCGAACAGCTATTTTCGATCATCAGGACAACGCATTACTCGATCATCTAGAATGAGTACTGCACCAGATCCTGCAACATCCGTTCTGCAGCCTCGTCTAGATGTAACCCATCTGTCCTTGACTCCCTAGGTACTGTCAAAGAAAATTTTCATTTCGTTCTATCGTATACTCAGTTGCTCGAAGAAATAGAACATGTTTAGTTTAGAGTTTATATGCTAGTCTAGCCGTGCATGCGTTAATTGTGAGCACCCATGGAGTAGTAGGACCAGTTCATTGGTTGCATGCATGGGCATGCGCGTGCGTTGAGTTAGTCAGTTAGTTAATCCGTGAGACTTGGTTGGGTTATGGAGCAATAAGCAGGTCAAGTAGCAAGTGCAATCCGTGTGTTTGCATGTGCACGTTTTAGTTGGAGACTTGCATGCATTAGTTGAGTCAGTCGTTTGTATTTAGTTAATGGAGACTGCTTCCAACAGAAGTAAGTGGATCGGGGAGAGCGACACGGACGGCGGCGCGGAGGCCACCGGAGATAGCGACGGAGCGCGGCAGCGAGTGTGAGGCAAGGATGCGGAGCAGACGACTGGAGGAGGAGCGTTGGAGGTAGAGCTGGACATGGCGACAGAGCGCGTTGGGCTCGACGGCGGCGGAGCCGAGGAACTCCGGCACGTTGAAGTAGGAGTAGGGCGTGAGCAAGTCCTAGAGCGACTGCCAGAGCGAGTGGAGGAGGTAGAGGAGCTACGTTGGGAGGATGTTCTGCAGGACGGTGAGCAGGCCCAGGAGCGACCACATCTGTGACAAGAGCTCCATTGCTATGGAAATGAAGCTTTGAGCTCAGCTTCTTGCTCTTGGTACTCACGTAGTAGTGAGTAGATAGAGAGCGGTGTAGTGTAGGAAAGTGAAGTTTGTGGTTTGGCTTGTCTTGCAGACAGTTGTATGGAGGGAACATCGGATATAAAGAGAGGATGAACTATACTATAAAACAAACTATATTGGACGTCTCATCACAAACGGTTCATGGGGAATCATCTGTATTGTAATTATCATAAATAGTTTTACAATCATTACTGTCTATGTTACTAGCGATGGCTAGAACCGTCTATAATACGTGATTATCACAGATGATTCTTGTTAATAACCGCCTGTGAGTTTACAGACGGTTATTAACAAAAAACCGTCTGTGATAATTTCAGACGTCACAGACGGTTTTTAATTAGAATCATATGTGATATTAACACAGATGGTTATTAATACGAACTGTCTATGATAATTCAGACAGTTTGTGGTTGGAAGTGTCTGTGGTATGTATTTCTTATACACATGAATGGCGCTTCGGCTTTGCGATGCATCTGTTTGTTTTGCCTCCCCGATGCGTCTCTTTGTCTCACATGCCTAATTTATTTCTTGTTTTATAAAAATGATTGATCATCCGCCACCGAAGATGAATCCCCACATCGCTGGTATACTCTCAAGCACAAACAAATGGCTCCTACTCTTTCTTGTCACCGCATTGGTGCCCTACCTGGCCCCTATACGAGTACCTCGCTGGCCGTACACTGGCGGATGCTGTGGAAGTACATTGTACCAACAGTGTCCTCCCTCCTATGTTCGAGGATTTGCTAGAGCCGGTAACGACTATCTTCTGCCGTCTTGATATCCTCCTCCATCGCGTTTTTCAGTTGGTCTCCCATTCCGACAAGCTAACCTCACCATCGACGTGGTCCTCTACAATGATGTTGTAAATCTCCAAGAGGCTTAGTCAAGGTGGTGGGCGACTGAGTCAATCTTGCCGATACCCCTGAAGTAAGGGAAGAGAGTCTATGGACTCAATTCGACTTGATTCATCAGTCAGAGGGCCATCGAGAGATTGGAACAAGCGCGTTAGCGGGTAGACGCATTTTGGGCTTTGTTCATTGATGATCCCGAATCGTCCGATGCCAACCACGTCATCTACAAAGTTTTGAAGACGGAGGTAGCATGCTATCTCCGTCACTAGAAAAACTTTGATTATTTAGGGCCTCTACTTTTTTTAATATTTGATGGTTGAATTTGTATTTACTATCGTCTATATATGTAAACAGTCTTAGTATAACAACATGATGGTATTGCTGACTGGTAAAAAATAATTAAGTAATGCATATTTACTCCCGAGCCATTACTAAATTTATATTTATGTATACGAGAATGTGTCATATATATATATGTGTGTGTGTGTGTGTGACGTTGAAATCGGACACCATGGTGTCTAGGTACCAAGCATCTCTGCTTTTGGATTGCTTTTAGATATATGCAAGTGCAATGATATATAATATATCAGGATGGAAAGTCTTAATCATGGATGAAAAGTCTCAATCATAGATGAAAAGGACGGGGCAAAAGGATGGGGGCATTGGCATGGAGGATGGGGGGAGAGGCAGGCCAGGGGAGGAAGGCGCGATGAGCGTAGTAGATAGGGCTATGGTGGCGGGCTAGAGGTCAGGGCGTTTGAGGATTGGGAGGACAGGGGACCAGGAGAGAGGAAGGGGATCAGAAGGATTGGGGATTTAGGAGTCTAGGATTAGGTAGTGACTTGTGAGTCATGAATGTTGCAGCACGAGTCCTGGGAAGGCCTCCTCGGCGGTCGACTAGGCCGACAATCCAGCCACGAACAAAACAAGTCATGCGAGTGGCTCACGAGCGGCTTAAGCTTGTTTTTTTGCGAGCTAGACAAGGGGCTTGGCTCGGTTCAAAATTCACGAGCCCGAGTGAGCCAACTCGAGCTCGTTGAGTCAAGCTAGTTCGTGAGCCTTAAGCTATTGGTACTTTCTACATGCGGAAGTCGCATGGGAATCAATCTTACTACACGAAGCATTGGATTCTTCGGCCCAAGCAAAAGGTCGAGTTTGTTAGGAGCTCATGGTATTCCCTGTCTTTTACCAAAGCAGGGTGGATTAGTTTTACCAAAGGCTTGGATTAAAGGCCCTAATTATCTTTTGTATCTGAGCTGAAAGCCTAAGACCGACTGGGTGTTCTGGCTGCCTTTTGTCAGGAACGAATACATGGGTGTTCTTTTGAGATACGATTGATGGTTTAGCTATAGCTGATGATTCAACATGGTAGTAGACGATGGAGACACCGATACGGATATAGCATATGATTTTAAACTTGAGAAACCATTTAAAAAATCTATTTCAATATACCATTCTATTTCAATGTTTAACTTTTTAATTTCTAAGGAAGCCAAAAAAATAAAAGCATAAAAGAAGAGCGCCATATGCCAAAAGGAAAACCCATGTTACAGGACGGGCCTTTTCCGTGAATGGTAAGTGCGTGCAGGCTCTCTTTCGCAGCATGGGCCGAAAATTGTAGAGTAGTTAGCTTGGTTTGACATGCATGTAAAAAGGAGTTTTATGTATGTTCTCTCCTCTTGTAATCATTTAATTTGTTTGCGTTTCTTTTTCCACTTTTTCCACTTCACTGATATTTCTGTTATAATCCATCGTCCAAATTATGGTATGTTTAGGGCGTATGTATGTTAGATACTCTACATCGTGGTCAAGTGAATACTGCTCATAAACAATCTGAAATGCAACCCAGAGTATCTGAACATCTGAAACCACAAGAGAAAATCTCAAAAAGAAAGAGAATTAATATAATGCAGACGAGTAATCCTGGCTGTTTAGTTTATGCTTGATAGGGTGTTCTAGCCGCCGTGTAGCTAGAATACAAGCCCTAGGATACTTTTGTTCCGTCTTTTTTTTTTTGGAAAAACATATGGTATTTTTTTTCTTCAAAGGAATTTTCCTACACTCGGCATCTACCTCTAGTATTCTCTACACTCATGGCTGGGAATCTGATTTAGAGTCCCCCAAAAAGCCTACTTTTCTTAGCGTGCAAACTTTACTCCGGGAGTATTTGTGTTGCGTCTTTCGTGGAAACTTTTTCTTTTCCTTTACTTCAAGTGCGTTATGCCACCTTTAGCCTAAGATAATTTAGCAGGGCACTTCAATGTAGTTTTTGAGCCCTGAATCAGTCTGAAGTTTGCTTCGCCTGTACAAAGACGCCATTACGCCAAAGATGAAAAAAATGCAACAACAGCCACGCTCGATGTAAATTCAGAAAATGGGCCGGCCCAATTAACGGCCTACCTTTCCTTTTGGATATCTAAAAGCACTAGGTCGATAAGCTTTGCTAGACCGCCCAATGTAAAAATCTAGGCCGACTTGTACGAAACCGGGATGAACTAGGCCCAATTATTCATGTCGAGATTCAACGTACATCCCAATAATTAGCTTTGTTAGGGCATCTCCAACAATATCCTCTAAATCTCATCATCTAAATCAATTTTTAGAGAATACAATCTAAAATATAGAAAACTAAAAATATGTAACCTCTAACCAGTCCTCTAAATATGGTTCCCTAAATTAAAATCTGGGTCCACAAAAACTACCAACTAAAGAATTTAGGGGATCGGACGGCGCAGGAGTGTTAGGACCGATTTAGGGGATAGTGCGCATCCTTCATATATGGGGGACGAAAAATTAGGGATGTAGTCCTCTATATTTTTGGGTACCACTTAGGGGATCTGTTGGAGCTTTTTTTTACCTTTTCTTCTAAAATATAGGGGATATGAGCACTTTAGAAGATTTGTTGGAGATACTCTTACGACCAATCTGGCATCGGAAAAATATCTTAGAAGATGATTAGACCAAACAGTTTCGATTTGCATTTATCGATCAGCACGAGCTCGTCAGAGAGTACAGGTAATTCGTACTAGTTACAGAGGGAGAAGAAATGAAACCACCGAGTAATTCTACATCAAGCACGAATCACTCGCACTGGCATTGCAATTAGCAAATCTTTTCATAGTTCTCGCGCGCGATATCTCGGATTGGCTCCTTGATACCCCGATTCGGATCGATTTTGATTCACCTGCTGACGAGAGGGAACCACTTGTCCCGGAAGTTGGACTGGTAGGAGACCATGACGAGGAGCAGCACGAGCACGAGCCCGACGCCCCACGGTGAGCCGCCGGCACGGTGGATGGAGTCCCTTTCGGGCATCGGCAGCGACAGCAGCTGGTCCACGCGCCGGCGGGCGCCTACCTCGCCCGCGCCCGAGCCTGACAGCAGCCACACCGCGAGGAGCAGCGCGAGCGGCGACGCCATGAGCAGGATCCGCGCCTGGTCGGCGAAGGTCTCCGCCGCCGACTCGTAGCTCATGTACCACGAAAAGCCCAGAAAGAGGAGCAGCACCAGCAGAAAGAAGCACAGGTGCAGCGGCAGCTCCGGCGCCTGCAGCTGCGCCGACGACGAGCCGCTGTTACTGTACGAGTTCCCCATCTCTTGGATGATTACAAGGTGGTTTTCGACGTGTAGAGAAGCAGTTTGGGATTTGAAGCTGCCATTGGAGGAGGCTTGGAGTAGGCTCATTTATAGACGCCTTCGAGCGCCACGTGGCCGGCGCGCATCTCGCGTCCTCGCGCCGCCGCCAATGCGCGAGCGCCACGCGCAGCCGACCACACACGGAGCACATCGCCACGAGCCACTACCTCGCGGACACGTACGCACGCGAACGGCTGGCATCCATGCGTGCGCGCACGTGGGGGCGGCTCCGCGGGAGGAGGAGATGGGTGAGACCGCTTTGCTTAGCCCGAGCCCATCGCGTCCATGCTAAGTAAAGCGCGCCGTTCGGTGGGGCCCACCAGTCAGCGGAGGGTAGAGAGGATTAGGGGCTTTTTTTTCTATGGCTTTTGGTTGAATTTTTTTTTGTTTTTGGTCATTCGTGAGAGAGATTTACATATAATTTTGTTAGATCTAGATAAAATCACTATAATGTTTACTACAATCGGTTAGAAGAGGACAAGGGCGAGACCGCTTTGCTTAGCGCGAGCCCGTCGTGTTGATGCTAAGTAAAGGCGCCGTTCGGCGGGGCACACCAGTTAGTAGGAGGGTGGAGAGGCTTAGGGGCACGTTTTTTGGCTAAATTTTTTTGGTTGTTTGTCAAAGAGACACGCATTTACGATTTTGATAGATCTAGATGAAGTTGCTATAGTGTCTATTAAAATCAGCTTATAGAACGCGGCTTGAAAAAACAGTCTATTTGAAGGTTAGCTACGGTAGAGAAGATAAAAGCCAAAAGTAAGAAACGGAAAAGAACACCAAACAGCTTCTAGTTTCAAACCAAATCTTTGTTTGGAGCAGCGTTGATTTTTAATGTGATTTTTCCTTTTTTCTTTATATTATCCATAGAGATATAAAATTGTTTTTATTTTTCTATTTTCATTTATTTTTAATTAAGTATCTTAAAAAGCTACTCGTCGTTACAGTTTCAGCTAAAAGTTATAATTAAAAACTAAAAATTGTACTTTTGAACGTGGGCTAAGGTGTGAGCTGCGGGCCCGTAGCTCATGGCTGTGCTGGTGGGTGCCTTCTATCTTGGTTAGGCAACCGGATCTATACATTTTCCTTGCCAGGATCTGAAGACTGCGTTGTTAAGGCTTAAAAAGTCCATTTAACTGGAGACAACCTAGCAAGTATGTCTTGTTGCGGTTTATATATCACTTTGACCATGCCAAGAGATGAGATCCAGGACACTGGTACAACGCTATATCATGCGTCAAACGTGACCTGCGTGGTGACCAGCGTCTTACCCTCGGTGATCACGTGACATCTCATCCCGCTCCTATTTGTTGCGACCTGACCTGATCTGATCGTGTCAACGAGTAATTTTCCATTTATTTTCAAAGGAAAAGGACACATACCCCTAAAAAAGAATAGGAACAGAAACAAGGCACCCATGATTGGGCCTTGACTCACTGATCCACGAAGCGTGGGCTGGAACATCTGGCCCAATTCCCTTCTACTGATACCCAAATTTATGGGCCACAGTTTCGTGTTCAGGCTTTGTGGTGGACTGGAGGTCAGGAGCAGGGGCGCTGCTATAGGCTGCCCGGGCGGCAGCCTACATGGCGACACCCACCTTGGGCCGTAGGCCGCGCCACGCGGAAACCCGAAGCCCACCACACTTCTGTAGCTAGGAGCACTAACCAAAATAGTCCACATCAGCGCATGTGGTTTGAGGCGTCGTTTTTTTTTTTTCAAAACCAAAAATTCAAATGATTCTATACTCCCTCCATCCACAAATATAGGTTATTTTTGACTTTTTACGGTATCCGATGTAAGACTTTAACTATGATTTATTATCATAATATACTAGCAAAATAATATATATATATATATTATAAAAGAATTTTGCAAGATAAATCTAATAGTATTATTTTATGTAGTCAATCTATATACTTTAATATATTAATGGTCAAAATTTGAAAAGCTTAACCACACGAAACCTATGACAACCTATATTTATAGACAGAGGAAGTATCTTTTAGACTGAGCTTCCAATCACATTTGTTTGAACCATTGTGTTCTCATCGATGAGATCTTTAAAATTAGACCTCATTTGCATATATTTAGACTTAGTAAATTACATCATTAAAATATGGTGTGATAGATTATACAAAATGTTGCATACATTACTTTTGATGTTCCTTTAGTTCAAATACAAAATTAGGTAGGAGGAATGAATTTGATGGGTGTCAAATATTTTGGTATGTAAATTGAAATGTTCTATGCGTGTGATTTCAATATTCCAATAGTCCATCGAAGATATTCCATACCATTTATTCGAATGTCCCAACAGTTCATTGATATTGTTGCTCCCATTTAATTCTAAGGGGGCGAGTTAATGTTCCACACAATTGGTTTCAATGTTACAATAGGATGTCGGTGATGTTCTACCAGTTTATCGACAATCTTTCACGCATTAAGGGGTCTCTTCTTTTCAGCTTCTAAAATATGTTTTCGGCTCTTCTATAGTAACTAACTTTCAAACGGAATGTCTTTTCAAGGTGTAGTCTACAGTTGATTGTAGTGCACACTGTAGTGACTTCATTTGTATCAGTCAAAACCGTAAACGAGTTTCTATTACTCCGTACTATCTCACGAACAACCCAAAATTTATAAGCCACAACCAAAAGCCGAAACTAGAAAGGACATGCCCAAGTTATAACGGGGATATGCCAATATTTCAAGCATTTGATTTTAATGTTCAAACATATTTTTGGTGATGTTCCACTAGTACATCCATGATATTTAGAAAAAATATAAAATATTATTGGAACAACAAACAGGCTAGTGGAATAATTTAAAACTATTAGTGCAACAATTGAAAACAAATAGTAGAATGAATGTAAACAGTTAGTGAAAAAAAATTCTGAGGCAACCAATTGAACAAACTAAAAAAATATTATTAAAAAATGGCGGGAAAAAATGACATGAGAAAGAAAATACATACTACAACATCCGGTAACAAAGTTGGAGCTAAATTATAATAAGAATAATAAAGAGAAAAGGAAAGAAAGATAGATAGAAATAAACGACCTTAACTTTTTTCTTGGGCTTGCTCATTTGGGCTTAAAAACTCAGGCTTGACTTTTTTATGTTGTAACTGTTGAAAACAGGAGTTTTATACTGTAGTTGCTAACAGTTTTTCAACCTAATTAAATTTAAAAAATAAAAATTATATTATCATGGACATGCAAAGGAGTAAAATAAAAAAGACAAAAAATCCAAAAAATCAAAACACTTAAAAATAGTAAAATTAAGAAACCTAAAACCTATAGGAGTGGGCATCGCAGTGCTATCCGCGCGGGAGCAGCACTAGCGGCTCCAACTGATGGGCTGGCCTAATATCTAAAGGCTGCCGCCTACTTCGTCCACCCTAATTCCTACAGATCCTAGCGACTTCCATTCCTTCCTAGTTCCTACAGTTCAGATCCAAATAACAGCAAGAAAATTTTTATGGCTTTCTAAGAACAGGAATGTTAACATGTGAGCAACTCTCTCAAAAGAAACATGTGAGCAATTGGCTGCAGGAATTTGGTACTTTCGCACGCAATCAATAAAAAAACTGTTTCTCGGACAATAAATTGAGCAGTGAGACTAATGCCGGTCTATCAGTTAACTAGTGGGAAATGAAGAGTGCAGAGAATGATCCATCCACAGGTCGCACTAACGCACAGACGATTTGCGTGGGCAGGTGCTTGTACTGTTTGTACATCTTGCGTTAATGGTCGTTCAGATTTGAGGATACAGTACTGCATCGTACAGTCCGGCCGTATGCAACAAATGAAATGCTTTCTTTGCCGAAAATGAAAGAGAATCCAATGATGGGTCCTAATTTTCAAAATTCTTTTTTGCGAACACGCAAAATGCTCGCGAAGAAGAAAATTTTCAAAATTCAAACACTAACGGTTTCAATTTTGGACGCCAAAAACAGGTCGACCCTGCAGAATCAATCAACTGGGTAGTTGGGAAAAATATAGTATGGTTAATCTGCATGATTCATTCAGGCAGTTCTGTAAAGAAGGAAGCATACATGCATTCGATCGTTAGTCTTGCACCACAATTTTAGAAGATAACATTTCATTTTAGAGATTTAATGGTATGAGGTTTTGGGCAAATTCTGGGAGCTAATGTTGCCAAATGCTGTTGCTCGGTTGCTTCTACTATACTACAACAAAAGAATGATATGGATAACTGTCAGTTAAAGTAGCCAAAATGAGCTGCATTTTTTTGTCGGGAACAATAAGCAGCATCTTGAGGATAGGGACAACTCCCGAAAGTGGAAAATTCTTCTTGTTTGAATGGACAGACAGACGGATCGGGGGAAAAATAGCAGAAGCATATAAGCATCACTCCATATATACCAATCAATAGGTAATTAGTAGAAAATTACGAATGACTGGAAAAGGAGAATTAAGAAGAAAAAATGGCACCACTACTTTTCATTTTCATGCTCTGTTGCCCCGTGTTTTTATTTCCCTTTTTTCATCTTTCAGAGGAATGTAAAGCTAGCGATGAAAGAAGTAGAATGCGCACTGCAACGGAGAAAAAGGACTGCAAAAAAGGGCACTGAAGAAAAAACACACTACTGATTCACGAACTAGAGAAAAAGATTTATTTTTCTTAATCTGCACGAATCCACTAATTAATCGCACACCCGTTGTTCTTCGAGAATTACAAGGTGAGATCCAAACTCACCTTTTCTATGTTCTCTACGGCGTCTCCCCCGTGCCGTACTTCATGCTGCGAAGACGAGGACGCCGATGGCGACGACGGAGAGCCAGCCTGTCCTCTTCTTGGCCCCACCATTGCCTCCTTATCACGCCCGGCCAACGACAAAGGCGTTGGCCGTTCTTGACGCGGCACTTGTGCCGCCACGTTGAAGCTCGGGACCCGCCACAGCGCCGTGGCCGGCACTTGGCTGCCGTTGATCGGCTGGGACACGGAGCCGGCCCCGCCGTAGTACCTGGGCACCACGGGTGGAGCGGCGTGTGCGAGGTGGTTGGACCACGAGGGGTAGTGCGGCGGCGGAGTCGGCTCGTAGCGGCCCATGGGCGACTGCGCAGCGCCGAAGCGGTGATGGTGGTAGCCGGCGAAGGCGGGATAGTGGGTGTGCATGGCCATGGCGCTCTGGAACTGCGCGCGCTTCGCGTGCTGCCGCTCCCGCTTGTGCGCGTTCTGGTGCCCGCCCAGCGCCTGCGACGTCGGGAAGTTCCGGCAGCAGTAGTGGCACTCGAACTTGCGGCCTCCACCACCGCCGGCACCTTTCACACCAGCCGGCGCCGCCGCCGGCCGGGAGCAGTGGTGCTGGCTGCGGTAGGGTCGCTGTTGGCGACGGAGGACGCAGCCCCGTCGTGCGGGAAGTCGAATCCGAAGAGCCGGATGGACATGGGGCTCGACCCGCCCGCCGCTGCCGCCGGAGGCTTGTGACGGACGAACGGCAGCTGCGAGAAGGAGTCGATGCCCCCGGCGCCGTTTGCCGTCGCGCCGGGAGGCTGTTCGCGTGCTGCTCGTCTTGCTCGCTCATCTGCCGTCGTCGGAGAGTGGCGAGCTACGTACGCGCTTAGGGTAAGCAGCTGCAGCCGTGTAGCTAGGGACGAAGAGGATAGCTAGCTAGCTCGCTAGCTTAGCTGCGACCACAGGAGATTTTTCTCTCGGGCTTCCTGTGCTAGCCATGTGTTGCCATGGATTTAGCGAGCTTGCTGCGTTGATGTATTGGGCGCCAGTCTTGTAAGAGGGTTAACTTCTTGTAGAGTGGAGGGACGTACAGGACCAGTTTGGATGGTAGGGTTGAGGGTTGACAACGAAACTGTTTAATGTTGTGGTGTTGGTTCAGATATCTCTCTAGCTAACAGTACGCAATTATGACGTAGGGTGCTATTCCCATGTGTTTTGTGCATAGGCCTTTTTCGCTTTATCTTCTAAAAGCCGTTTTTCAATTGTAAATGACTTTTTTATGAATTATTTTTTTAAGACAAGAACTATTAG
Source organism: Dendrocalamus sinicus (assembly GCA_036346575.1). Lineage (NCBI taxonomy): Eukaryota > Viridiplantae > Streptophyta > Magnoliopsida > Poales > Poaceae > Dendrocalamus > Dendrocalamus sinicus. The sequence continues at coordinate 6,749,853 of CM070666.1, read as the reverse complement.
TAGATTATAGTAGATACTATATTAACTTTCTTTATATCGATAAAAATCACACGTAAGTATTTCTCTACATGTTTCTCTATAAGCTGTTACTATTTATTAATCAAAGTCAAAAGTCATCCATCAACTCCAATATAAACGTGCCTAGATGTGGTGAGAAGTTTGTACCTTTTCATATTTTTGCATGCTCCTGTGAGGCTGTGAGAGCTAGCACAGAAAATATCGGCGAGACGTTCAAGATGAACTGCAAGCGTGTAGACTCCTGTATTCCAGACGGGGCTAGTTAAAGGGGCCGATAGCGCTAGCTGGAGCAGAAACCAAATGACCGAGTTACACTGAAGCATAACATATACAAATTCACGCTAACTATTCGCTTCAAAATTTTCTTTCTAGTTTCACCAAATTTAAGCCTACTACTTTTTCTGAGAGAAAATTAGGCCTATTACTGCTCTGTACGTGATGCTCTGGAACAACATATAGAAAACCACCACTCGATCAGTGTGTTAATGCCGACTTGACTCGGCTTCTATTGAAAGCTGACATGAGTTGTACATGTGCTAGGGGTTAGGGCACAAAACCTAAAAGATGCACAGCCATCATGGTGTTTAAAAACCTTGGTATGCGTAGCTATCACGCGTTTAAATATCAGCGGAACTGTTGCATCCTACAGCAGGATGTACGAATCTGTAGCTAGCTACTCCAACGACGGACAACAGATGGGAGAGTGAACGAAAAACACATTTTCCCATTTAAATGGCGACATGCTTTAATTAAATCGAATTCCCTTTATTAATACCCTAAAAACAGACGGTGGTGTCTAAGGGGCACTTCAGTATTTTTTTTGTGGTTCGGAGCACTCAGATTTTTTTTTTGGAGAGAATGCATATATGGGAGAAGAGGTTCGAATGTTTTTTTAGGTTCAGAGCACTCATATTTTTTTTTGGAGTAGGTGCATATATAGGAGAAGGGAGATTCGAGTGTTTTTTGTAGTTCGGAGCACTCACATTTTTTGGAGAGGGGTGCATACATGGGAAAAGTGAGATTCGAGTGTTTTTATGGTTTGGAGCATTCATATTTTTTTGAAGGGGGCGAATATATGGGGAAAAAACTGAATGTTCCGTGTCCAAAAAATACTTGAGTGCTGTTTAGCACTTCCCAAAACAGAATGCCTAATGAAAGGTTGACAAATCATTATTCAAAAATAAATTTTTAATCTTTCTAAAAAATTAGTTGAGTTTTAGATCATCAGGTCTACATCCAAGGGCTTGATTTTCCTCCTCCCATCTCCTCGCCCATGCCATTTTCATCAAAAACCTAGCCGTCACTATGCACCTTCATCCCTACTTGTATGCCTCCTCCTCGCTTCCTTGTTGGAGTCACCCCCAGCCGGCGATACACTGCCACCACCACTATTGCCCCTGATGTGGCTGCTGTAGATACTGTCTTTGATTGCCTTCTATCTAGACTTGAAAGTCGAGTCATGCCGTTGCGGCACGGCATGGGCTCGACGGGCTTCAGGCCACGTCGGGCCATGCTAGCCCGGCACAACCACCCCCACCATGTCGTGTCGTGCTAGCATGACTCACCTTCGGTGAGGTCCAAGCATGACCCAAGGCACGACGGGCCTCCGCCATGCCATGCCGGCCTAAGCCCAGCCCCATGGACTTAGAGGTGGCAGCAACAATGGTGGAATGGTGACCTTCATCTTCATCACCTTCGTGCTCTGCTTGTATCTTGTGTCTCTAGCACTGTTGCCGTTGAGCCTCTCTCAGCCACGGCCACGCCCGCTGTGGCTCCTTGCTCGGCCACCTCCGCCATGTCCTTACTGTTGTGGTCAAACACCAACACCATTCCCGTACCATGAAGGCAGGAATGATAGCATGGGTTGGCGTGGAACCCAAGCAAAGCCAGCTAGAGCTCCCGTGTGGGCATTAGGGCCATAGAAGACTTTCGTTGCTCGATGCAGAGCTCAAACTCCAGCAAATGTCAAATGATGAGGATGAGGAGCAGCAACCGCTCTAGTGCGAGTGGGGAGGTGGCTATGTCAGGGTTGGATCCAGATAGCTTGGACTTAGACATGGTGTGGCCGAAGGGAGAGGGGGAGGGGTGGCCGACATCGGGGGAGGAGGGGGAGGGGCGGTGCAAAAGAGTAGAGGAGGGATGGGAAGAAGGGAGAGGGGGAGGGGCGAACCAGGGTGGCAAGGTGAGAATTAGCGGGCGACGATGGTGCAGTGGAGGGGGAGGAGCAAAAGCACAGACGATAGATCTGGAGATTGGAGAGAGATCGAGCATTGGCTGGCGCCGGTGGTGGAATGTGACCAGTTGGGGCGTACGATGAATCAGTGATCTGGAGAGCTCAATGGAGAGAGAGAGAGAGAGAGAGTGAGTGAGCGAGTGTGATGGAGTGAGTGAGGCCAAAGTGAGAAGAAGAAAAGGTGCACGGTCGGAGTAAGGCCTGAGGCATCGATGGAGGAAAGAACACAGAGAAGAGAGAGGAGAGGGAAAAAGAAGAGGAGAGAAGAAAAAAGAGAGAAAGGGGACAAAAAGACAAAAAAGAGGAAAGGGGGGACAAAATTGAAATTTAAGTAATTGTATAAAAATATAGATACATAAATATTTTGGGAAAGTAAAAGTTTCTTGATATTTCTGAGATACAATTTTACTCCTCGTTGAAAACCTTATGCCCCACCCCGTAAGGAAAAGAATATAGTAACAAACACATACTAACTACTCCCCAATGCCGAGATCATTCATGTGTTCAGAGTCAGCATACGCTTGCACGATATTGGGATCCTTCAGTTGATGTGTTGTCACTCTTTAGGCAATTCCCAGTCCTTGATGCATGTGATTACCTCCACTATTCTGGGCATGATGGATGGTATCCTTTCTCCAATTATTCTCTCTACCATGCTGAACGTTAGTTTGAAGAGATGGTTGACATCGGAACTAGTAGAACACCCGGTGCGAAATAGCACAACACATGAAATATTCACTTATTGTTTTTCCACCACTCGGGCAAGGCTATCTTGCCTCCGCCAGTAAGATTAGGATCGGTGTTTGCAAAATCATGCTCTAGGTAGTGGTTCATTTTTGAGTCAGAATTCTACTTGGAGACCACATGAGACTGAGAGGATAAAGAACTAGACTTGCACTTTAGCTTCTTCTACAAGTGGGTTGTCAAGCTTATCTTGCCTTGTTGCGTCTATTATGAGGACTTTGATCTCACGCTGCTGCCAAGCTTGTCATGATACAAGCAAAAAATACAAAAACACTCCTTTTTGACATGTTCAAAAGTTGTAGAGAAATCAAGACCAAGGCATTCACTACTCCCTCCATACTAATATGCAAATCTGCTAACTTTTTTGTAGAATAAAAAATGATAGTAAACCAATATAGGTGTGCAATAGATCCAAAATATTTAACATGTTTTCCTCCATGGCTACGATAGCATGACCAAAAAGATGATCCCTAGATTTAGTAGACTTGTCTACAATTATCCAAATAAAATCTATAACTAAGTGAGAGAAACGATGTAAACACGAATAGAACCTTTATTTCTTTATAAAAGGTCTTAAAAACTGTAAAAAAATGATTAGCAATTTGCTAATCTGAATTAGTAACCACCAATTCATTATTCTAAGAGTTAGCATTGACAGACAAATATAATATGTTCATACCTTTGTACCTTCTTCAGTATGATGTATGTCGAGTTCCACTTCACGTTCATGTCAAGACTGAATTTTCTTAGGTCCTTCTCATTGGTCGTGCAGTATTTCGCAAACTTGGCTACCACTTGTGCTGAACTTGTGAGGTGGGCACTTCTCTTGTGCGATGATGTCTAAATGTCTGAAGTTACAATAAAAGAGAACTGAATTTGTAGGAATATTTCTTTTAGTTCTGTTAGCTCCCTACAATAGATCTGTAAAATATCAGATGTGGTAGTTCTCCTACTGATATGTTGGTATTGTGGCCAAAAGCCACGTTGGATCATTCTTTTGAACGCGCAACTCTCACTCAGCTGTGTTTGTACTCCTTTCCCTCTCTTGTGTGCTCTCATCTTACTCAAGCATGCTTTGTAGTGTTGGTTCAAGTGCCACGGCCTTCCACCTGTACATGCATTTAATTGTGCTTTACAATAATTACAAGTTATGATTTCTACCATTTGACCATCTCAGATTTCTTGGTTCTAGGTCATGTGCTTCCAGCACAGCACCCTTCGTCCAACGATGCCGGTCCTGGACCTACCATGTTGTCGTCTATGGATAGGGGAGAGAAGTTTGGTGTCTTCATTGACTTCGGACTTCCCTGCTACTCCTCATAGCCATTCGTACCATTTATATGATGGTCCTTCATACCGTAGTCTCCTATGCTTGGTGAGAGTTGATGAGCATCAACAGGAGTTGGAGCCAGATGAGGACTAGGGGAGCGGTAGCAAGAGCTTCCAGTAAGGCACCCTACTGCTACCTTTGTGCTGTGACTCCTTAGTAGCATATCACGATCGAGCTTTCTGATGTATAAACTATTAAGACTACTGAGCAGAGCAAAGAGAGAAGATAAACTTGGTGCTTCGATGGTGAAGAAATGAGTACATGAGGTGAGTTTTATAGCCATGTAGGAGAAGAACATTGCATCTGCCCGTTGTCTCTCAATCATCACCACTGCTCTGCCTTATTCTTCTGCTCCATCTTGTCACTAGTTCCCATCCATTGCCCCTCTCCCTCCTCGCATGTTGCTTCTCTGATCTCTACTCCATCTTATCATTAGTACCATGCTAGCTGCTAGGCGGCCTAGGCAACCGTTGCTTGGCCGCTGCCATTGCTGTGCTGAGTCCTAATGACTTGATGTCGACTAATGCCGTCCCGGTGTCCCCTCAGGCCTCCACTTACTCCACTAACTCTCCACTCCACTGACTCTCTTTCTCTCTCCCATCTCTCTCCCTCACTCATCATCGGTGTCATTGCTCACTCACTCTCCCTCTGCTCTCTCATTCTTGCTCTTAATGCTACCGCCACCGTAGCCTAGGTTCACCCGCTCTGTCTACCCTAGTGAACCACCGATGTCTACCTCTTTCAGATCTCCCTTATCTGATGCTGCCTATAACTACTCGGTTCATGAGGCCTAAAGCTACTGTACCGCCACCCTTGGTACCGCCACCTCAAGTGCCATTGTGGCTGTCAATTTGCCATGCAAGAAGAGACCTCTCCCTTGGGTCCTCGCTCTCCCCAAACCCAATCTACTCCAATGGTCTGACACTCCACCATTCCATGGTGCCGCGCCACTGCGCGTGCCTAACATCGCCGCCACTCGATGTCACCACCATTAGCCATGTCGGTCTTGGGGACTCAAGCGACTCGACTCGGTAGGTCACTCTACATCTATAGGTTTGCTCTACCCAACCATTCTTCCTCAGTGGAATGGGCGCAGGGTGCAGGTGATAAGATGAGTAGCGTGTTGGTTGGTGGCATGGTCGGTGTGCGCCCAATGGAGGTGGCTGTTGTGGCCCAGCAGCACGGTGCCACTCTCATTGACGTGCCTTCGTGCGCGCCTGGCCTGCTATGCCACTTTTCTGCTGGGCTAGCAGTTCCACTTTCATGCTGGACTAGCCTAAGCACGGCACGACAGGCCAAGCCATTCTGTGTTGCTCGATGAGCCTTCTTCCTAGGCATGGTACAGCCTGTCGTTCATGTCATGCTAGGCTGGCCCACCATGTGTTGTGCTTGTGCCGTGTCGATTAGGCCTCAGGCTAGCCTAGAAAAGTCCGACCTGACTCTTGGTGGCCAGCGAGTGCGGGCACATGGGAGGCGACGACCTTGACACTGCCAACTCACACTCCACCTTAGCCAATCCCGACCATGTCGATGCTATATCCACCTCCCTTGACCCTACCAAGCCACCACTCACGGTGATGACGAGAGGATCTAGCTGTTCTCGACCACAACACCATTGGATCTAGTCGTCCACAGCAACGCAGCCATCATATTCGGTGGTTGTGCGGGTGCCAAGTTGACAACTCCATGTTCTTGATTTTGATCTACCCGTTTGTTCGTCCTTGCTCTTGTTCGTTCAAAATGTTCAAAATTTGATGAAAAATGAACCAAAAAGTTCGAAATTTGATGGAGAAATGAACAAATAAGTTCAAATTCTGAATGTAAAGATGTGCAAAATTTGCACAGAAAAAGATACCAAAAATAAAATACTGACCTAAAATGTGTAACAAAAATATTCAAAATTTGACTAAAAAGAACAAAAAAGTTCAAAATTTGACCAAAAATGAACAAAAATTCAAAATATAATAAAAAATGCACCAAGAAAATATTTAAAAATTAAACAAAAAATACATGCTACAATATGTTCAAAATTGGACCAGAAAAATGAATGTAAAAAGTTCAAAATTTGGCTAAAAATGAACAAAAAAGTTCAAAAATTTGGCCAACAATATGTACCAAAAAAATTTCAAACTCCGACCGAAAGACGTTCATTGACAGAAAAATTTTCAAACTCAAACACCCATCACATCTATCGTCCCTCCATTTTTTTTTGAATAGCTTCACGTGAGTGTTTGTGTGGTGGGCTCCGCATGTTGTACACTACGGGCATAGGCATATACGTATAGTCAGAGGTACACAAACACACTGCATTTCCCACCCAAACTCGGGCACGAACATATCTAGGAGAAAAGGCGATGGCTGAGATAGCGTTCGTAGCTACAAGCGCGGGAACGCATCTTTGGAGGGGTTCTAGTTATCTAAGCGGCAGGAGCGTTAAGCAAACACTGGTAGGCAGGCAAGGAAGCAAAGGTGGAGAATCGGGGACAAGTCGCTGCCTCCCGTGTCGCTCCTAAAGTGGTAAGGTACGCACGATCGATCGATTCAGGCGATGGATTATGGATAGTTAATGGCAGGCTCGCGCGGCCGGGCTCGTCCTCGGCCGGGGCCGGGCATCGGATGCCGACGTGCGCCCTGGCCAAAGTGGGCGCACGCCGCCGTCAGTGCGTCCAAGTCGCGTCGCTGTCCGGGAGGCCGCCTCGCGGATCTCATCGGCATCACCCAGGATACCCCGATCCGGCTCGAAGTGGACGGCACGGCCGGTCGCAGGTAACTGGCCAAGCATCCGCTAGCTTCCCTGTCTCTTTTTCTGTGTTTCTTTACACGTGTCAACAGTCTAGATACCTTGATCCAGCGTGAAGTGGACGGCACGGCCGGTCGCAGGTAACTAGCCAAGCATCCGCTAGGAATACAACTTCTCTGTCACCTTTTCTGTGTTTCTTCACACGTGTCAGCAGTCTGAAGAGGGTGGGTGCTGTTGCAGACCCCACAAAAAGTAAAGTATAATAAATAAGATACTGGTACGTGTGAGAGAACAGAAATAAAAACAGAGAAAAGGAATAGGAAAGCTGCATTCATCAGCTAGCTACTACATGAATTTTTTGTACGGATAATCCATTTTTTATTCGAAAATACATAAATATACCCGCGACAAAATTTTTACAAAAATAGTCTCCGATCGCCCCATTGGCGACTTCTTCCTTCATGGCCAACCGGCAGCGACACAATATCATCATTGGTTCGTGCGAATGATCGCGTGAATCGCTTTACCATTGGGCGACGCCATGCGATCGCCCAATGGATGGCGACTTATAACGCAGCGCCCAATGGAAGGCGACTTTACTCACTCCCGTGATTTTGCGAGTTTTGTCAATTTTGTAGTTTTAAACGGAAAAAATATGGTGTAGTTGTAATAAAAGGTTATGTTTATTGTATGTTGTCGTGCATTAAAAATTGTGAGAAATTTTTTAAGAACAATTGATGTAGAACGTTTGATATATACATTGGTAAGTGATATTTTTATGTTACTAAGAATTAGTGTCTGAAGAAAACTAGTATGTTAATTATTGTTACATGATTTGGTATCTGAATCATTGAATGCGAACACACGAGATAATAACCTTATGTGAATTGAAATAAACTTCATAATACTGATTGGGAGTAACATGCAGCTTACAGTTTTATTACATACATAACATATAGCATGATATGCGACTAACCCACCCAATTGCTCGTACCACCTCTTCGTGTGGACCGGGGCCACTTTCTCGCCACATTTTGTCTCTGGGTGTAGCGTGGTTGTTTCCCCTTTTGTCGCGCCTTGAAGATGGCTCACTGCATCCTTCTTCTGTCACTCTTGGACTTGAGGGCTGCCTCACGAGCTTGAAGCTCTTCCTCCGGCGCTTGATGGTGCTTTTCACGCGACTTAGCTGCTCCGCCTCCTTTGCGGCTCATCCTCCTTGCCCTTGACGGTTTGGTCCACCCTCACGCGGCGCTCTTGCTCAAGCCGCGTCGGCGTTCCACCTCGCGAGCACGAGTCATCTTGACAAGGTATTGTCCTTTGTTTTCCACCTCCACTGCCGGTTATTTGGCCATGCCGGCGGCTCCGATCCACCCATTCCATGAACCCGCAAGCCTATGTGTGGCATGGTAGATGTCATGGATCAAGTTGAAAACGATAACGGAAAAGAAATGATTTAGTTATGGTCGTTACCACGAAGTCGTCATCAGTCGAGGACACTTGAAGAACCTACGGCGTATTTGGCTCGTTGTACTCGATCGATCCGGACTCCCAACATCGTCCTAAAACCGCAATGGCACTTGGCGCTCATGCCACTCGGCACTCCAAATGGGTCGGACCTCCGAGAAGACATTGTTGTGTAGTAGTATTGTGATGCCTTGAGGAGGAGATGTGGTATGGAAGACATAGGAGAGAGGCCTTTATGTAGGCGGGTTATCCAGTGCGATGGGCATAGTCCATGGAGAGAGAGGATCTTTTCGCTTTCTGGATTCCAGTGTAGCAATAAATGGCCCTATACAGGCTTTTGAGACTATAATCTCGTAATAAATTCATAGTTTGTAGCCTTTTGAGATTGGACCATTCAAAGCCTAGAAGGCTAAAGACCTACGCCCTATATGTGTGCAGGCCTACAGGTCTACTCTGTAAAGGCTAAAGACCTCGCCCTATATGTGTGCAGGCCTCTGGTCTACTCCTGTAAAGGCTAAAGACCTCGCCCTATATGTGTGCAGGCCTACAGGCCTACTCACTGTAAGGGCTAAAGACCTCGCCCTATATGTGTATGCAGGCTAAAGGCCTACTCAGTCATCTAGCAAAGGCGGCATATGCTGCCCGTTTTCTCATGTCATGAGCAAAGCTGCCCTCTTTTGTCATCTCACCGAGCAAAGCTGATCTCTTGTGTCATGTCCACGAGCAAAAGCTGGGCGTGTTGTCATGTCCACGAGCAAAAGCCTCTTTTTGGTGGTCACCGCATTAAGCTGCCTGGTTTGCTATAAGTAGCGGGGTTGGGGTCGCATGACATTGTGAATCGAACAAAGTATACCCTCTCTTTCGTGGTGAAACATACCATGTCCAAGTCGAGGGCGGTGGGATTTGGGTCACGAAGGGCGACATTCCCTTAGAAGCGAGGATATGTTTGGTCCGCGATCGATTGATACCAAGCAAGGCGTGCTCAACCACCGTGGCGAAATGCGGACACAATGAGTGCGCGGTCGTCGGATCTTGGATTCCCGAGCGATGGCGGCGGCGTTTCTTCCGATGCTCACGCTCGGGTACAAATTAGTAATGTTACATTTTGTATTGCTTATGGACCCTCGAAGTTTACCGTCATTTTTGTGCAGATGGCCAAATCGACTTCTCCCATGGATCGACCCTCCTCACGAACGGTATATTGATCGTTATGTGGATACGTTATGGGCTCGAATATGGGACTTGGAGTACCGAATGGAGAGTCTCACCGAGGAGAACAACGACCTCCGCGAACGGATGCAGCGAGAGGGGCAACGAGGAGGTCGTGAATATAGGAAGCTCTTATGATCCCACATGTTGCTGCGCGAACCCGAGCTGCATATGTGCATGCCACTACCATGACGGCCACCACGTCAGGCGGCCCTCGGCAATTCTCCATGTGGGTGCCACGAGGCTCGTTTGGCATGTAGGTAACGAGGTTATGCTTGTGTCGTATTTTAGTTCATGTATTTGTTCATGTGTTGGCATGTAGAATTTGTGTCGTTTGGCATGTGGCGGTAGGGTGTGTGTTGAATTAAAATGTTGGGTGTACTACTTTTCATAAATTCTGTATGTGTAATGTATGTGTTGTTTAGTGTTATAAGTGCGTGGCGCCTTTATTTTGTGTGACCTTCGTTGAAACTTACGGTGTTAAGCAATGCGAGCATGAAATACAAGGTTACAACATACATACAAGGAATAAGTCCATTACAACATACAAGGATGTCCATTACAACATACAAGGATGAAATACCACCTACTCGCACTTCACGGATGTCCACGGAATAAGTCCATTACAACATACAAGGATGTAACATACAAGGTTAACAAATGGTACATTAAATTTAGCATGCATTACAACACCAACTATCGATCGGGTCATGCATTGCATCGTCTAGTTGTGTGCCCCTCGACCGCATCGCCTACAACGTGCACGGATGTTCCAGCTTGTGATTCGTCCATGTCATTTCTAATACGTCGGCTCTGTCGCGACCCTTCCCACCCTTCAGCATGTTAATATCCGGAACCCGGTCCTCGCTGAAATGTCCAAAGTGGTGAAGTTTCCACCGCCCGAACCCCGGAGCTCCCACACCAAGCTTGCGTATTCTCTCTTTGAAAAGTACTCGGACATGAAGTTGGAAGGATCAATGCGCGATTCGCATGCGGCGAGGACATGAGAGCATGGCACGTGTAACAACAAGCTTGTTGCATGTGCAACTAGGTCTGTTTGCATGATCTCCAAGGCATACCTCGTGAGTAATAAGTGAGCGAGATGTCCCAAATCCGGCTCATCACGGAGTATCACCTCGAAACGATGCTCCTCGTTGCCCATGCAATGCATCGTGTGCAATTGAGCCTTCGTGCCTTCGTCTCCATGTGCGCAGTAATTTTTGGCGAATCTGGGCTCGGGATTGGCGCATGAAGTGCGGCACTCGCGTCTGTCCACGAAGTAGCGGATTGTCTTTGTGAAGAACACCTTCCACGATGGCGACAAGGGCTGAGAGCGGAGACCCCGAGAACCCAATTGTACACCTCGGCAAGGTTACTTGTCATTATTCCGTACCTTGCGCCATCCGTGTCGTGCAACAATGACCACTTCTCCAATGGTTCCCCTCGATCCACTGCGAGAAGCACTTGATGTTTCGCGCGCTCCTCCTTCTTGGACCACTTGGGTTAGACTCATCGATTCTTTGGCAAGCATTGCGGTTGTGCCGCCCGAGAGTGACCGCCCCTTGCTCCTCTCGTCGGCGTTCTTCTTGGTGTGCTCATCCAGCAACCCCATAAAGCATCAAATTTTCTCTGCTGGTTACGCCTAGCAAGCCTCTTGAATAGCTTCATCAAAGATTGTTTGGAATTGCTTGAAAAGTTTGCCCCTAAGTGGCATTGCACCACCGGTTCCTCATGTCCGGCCAAGGAACGCTCTCCTGAGGGTCTTCTTGAAGTTTTCGTATCGCCTTTATAATACCGGCGTGGCGATCATGGATTACGCACACACCAGGCCGGGTGCCTACAACTCCAGTCTTCACATGTCTTAGAAACCACAGCCAGCTCTCATAATTCTCACTCTCCACAAATGCAATAGCGGCAATATTTGATTGTTACCGTCAACGCCTATGGCCGTCAGGAGCTGCCCTTTGTATTTGCCTGTCAAGAAGGTCCCATCTACTGAGATCACTGGCAGCATGTGCTTGAATGCTTCAATGCTAGCACCAAATGCAAACAATGCTCTCTGCAACACTGCAAATCCTGGTGGACTTACGGACGGCTTCGTGCACGCGATATGCGTGCAGGTTCCTTTGTTGCAACACCTTAAGCATACGAGGAAGGTTGTCGTGCGCGCCTCGAAAGTGCCAAAACGTTTTTCCAACGCCTTTTGCTTGCACGCCACGCCGCGTAGCTAATCTTATACTTGAATTTATTCTCAATAGCTAGCACAATATGTGTTGCCGCAACATCTTTTTCTCCACTATCTCCCGTACATCAAATTGGCTATAAATCCGGACGTCGGTTTCGATGCCTCGCCAAGGCGGTGTTCGAGAATGCAGAGTGCGGCTCCACCTTGGACACAATCCGGTGAGTGTCATACTTGGGTCTCGGCGTGCACCCTCCAAGGACAACCACCGCTCGCACTTCACGATGTCTTGCTCCCGGCTTGATTTGACGACGCGAAATGTCCGTTGCATTGAAAGGGCCCAAAGCTTGATGGCATCTGCGGCGCTTCCTTGTCAACAAACACAGCATGCACCGAACCTTTGTCTCATGATACTCCCATGGTGATTCATGCTCATCATATGCGGAAACACCCTCGCATTAAACCGGTTCCATTCTGGGGATAGGAACTTCTTCATCATCGAATTGTCCTCCTCGTCGTCCTCTACACTTGCTCTTCATCCCATGCCCTCTGGTCATCGATTCCATCTGCTGCACGATATACTCATTATACTCTCCTTCATCGGCTTGCCCGGTTCCTCTCTGGAGCTTGACGGCTCTAACTCTCCTCCATATACCGCATCGGCTTGCCCATTCCCCTGTATAGCTTGACGGTTGTAACTCTCCTCCATGTACCGCATTGCCTTCATCATGAGCAACTTCATCAGCTCGCCATCGTGCTGCCCGCCCGAGCTGCTAGCACCTCCCGAAGCATAGGCGGGCCTGCGAGCTTGCGCAGCTTGCATAGTGAGCACGGTTGCACAAGCGAGACACACTCGTATCCACGGCGCCGGCACCCTTGCACAAAGCCCTTCCACGGCGAGCGCACCAATGTCTTCAACTCCCATCGATGTGAGTGGGAGACCGGCTCAAAGCCCTTGCACAACGACGCACACCTCGGGGTCCAATGAAAAACTCGGGTCACCAATGCCGCACATCTGTCATTGGAGCATTCTCGTCATCGGAAGTACGAGTGACTTGCGGAAAATCGCTCAAATCCACACCATTCGGACCTTCACGAATCATTCCAGCACCATAATACACTCTCAATGTAGTGCTGGCCATTAATGATGTACGCCTACATGTATGATTCAAATTTACGACGTGTCAAATATCATCGTTCAACACTAAACTAAACTTTCTATACTAAAAAGAGTAGTCAAATTTCTATACTACAAAATGTTCCATACTACAAAATGTATACTACATCTACAATTTGTACTAACACTAATATTTCATCTAAATAATAGTGTAAATACAACCTAATTAACGAAAATACGGATCCAAATCGATGGAATAGCTTGGACTCCTTCCTCCTTCACCTCCTCTTCTCCCTCCTCCTTTTCTTCCCGTCCTTCTCTTCTCCTCTTCTTTTCTTCCCCTCCTCCCTCCTCTCTTCTTCTTCTCTCTGCTCTCTCTGCGAGAATGGGGAAATGTGGTTGTTTGGCGAGAATGAGGGTAGTGGGCGGGAGTGGGTGGATATCCATTGCGATCGCCTTACCGTTGAGCGATGCAATTGCGATCGCTCAACCATTGGCGATCGCAATTTCGATCGCTCAACGGTAGGGCGATGCAGTATCGCTTAGCGGTTCAGATATTCCTTTTGTGTCGCTTGTCGGTTGGGCGAAAGGAAGAAGTCGCCCAATGGGGCGGCGGAGACTATTTTGTAAAAATTTTGTCGCGGGTATATTTATGTATTTTCGAATAAAAATGGATTATCCGTACAAAAATTAGCTACTACATACACGATTACGGTGTGGTCATGTGTATCTGTGCGCGCAGTGCGCACATGGTAGAAAGTCCGCTCCGTTTGATAGATCCGCCGATTTTTCTATCTCTTTCTTGGTGAATGGCGATGGAGTAGTTTCTTTGCCCGTTGGCTACTTGGTGGCGATGATAAGGACGACAATGATACCTAGGGGTGAAAATGGGTCGGATTCGGATGGATATTATTGTTACCATATCCTAACCCATATTTTTCTCCGGATTCGGTATCAATCGGATTCGGTACCAATCGAGTCGGTGTCGGATCGGTCGGGATTAACCCATTTCGTTTGCACCCTACTTGTTTGTAAGGAATGCATACTGATGCGATAAATGGAGTAGGACACACCGACTTGATGTTACTATTTAATAGCCGATGTGGAAGATTTTATTTTACCATTGCAGAAGAAAATGAAACGTCAAATAGTAGCACTAACCTGAAATCAAACTTGAAGATGTATCGGATTCGGACGGATATTCAGATTCGGACGGATATTGCTGTTACCATATCATAACCCATATTTTTTCCTCCGGATTCGGTACTAGTCGGATTCGGTACCAATCGGATTCGGTGCCGGATCGGTTGGGATTAACCCGACCCGTTTTCACCCCTAGCAGTACCCCAGTAGTAATGCCGTCAACTCGTGGACAAGGACGTCAGTCAGAAAATAACGGAGCGGTCTGGAAAGGGTCCGGCTGGGCTAGCTCAGCTGCAGGCGAGTAGATCGCGCTGGGAGAAGATAATGTCAAATTATGCAAGCCGCGAAAAATAGCAGTAGCTTGTGTTACACTTTGATATCATTTCTTATACGCACCAACTCTTGAATCGGATAAAAGTTTATGAGATACAATATGTGAGTGCACGGAATCAAGAACAAAAAAGATGAATCTTATAGGAAGAATCAAAATAATGACGTTGAAACAACCACGGTTAGGGGAGAGTCCTTACGCTACCTTGGACTCACGACCACTTCGAAGCGATGGCACATGTTGAAAGGTCTACTTGAGCCAAGCTCACGGGCTGACCACAGGAGAGGCGCCCAAGGCCAACCCCAGGTGAGCTACACGAGACCAACCTCAGAGAGGTCCAAGGGCAACCCCAGGCAAGAGACACGCTAACCTCGGGCGAAGTACGCAAAACCAACCTTAGAGGGGTCTGGGACCAACCCCAGACAAGGTACGTAAAACCAACCCCGGAGGGGTCCAGGGCTAACCTCGAGCGAGGAACACAAGACCAACCCAGGATGGGTCCAAGGCCAACCCCGGGCAAGGTATATAAGACCAACCTCTGGCGAGGGATACAAGACCAACCCCAAAGGGGTTCGGAGCCCACCCTGAGTGAGGTATGAAAGACTAACCCTGGAGGGGTCCGAGGACAACTCCGGGTGAGAGACACAAAACCAACCCTGAGTGAGGTATGCAAGACCAATACAGGGGGAGTCCGGGGCTAATCCCGGATGAGGGATACAAGACCAACCCCAGAGGGGTCCGAGGCCAACCCCGAGTAAGGTATGCAAAGCCAACCCCAGAGGTCCAGATGTAGCAGACACGCACAAAGTAAATGATGTAGATACCTTTAGGAGTAAATTAGGCCCTAGGGGCGAACTCATAACTTCACTCGTCTTCCCCTCTCTATCTATAAAAAAGGACCCCTTGTGATAGGATAGGGGAGGCCATTTTGTAACCCTAGATACATATTGAATACACTTGGTTATTCTTGTGCTTCTCCTTGAATCTCCCTCTGTATCCTCGGCGGTCTCCGTATCCTTCTAGGGGTGTTTGTAAGTTTACTATCCGGATTCGTATCGACGATAGTCACGATAAGAGATAAAATATTTGACGAATGTGTGCCATAAAAAGTCCTAGATAAATCTTATTAGGATTAGAGCTACTCCTCTTTAGATTAGGATTCCTATTCTAAATTGGAGAAGAGTTAGGAGGGACTATATAAACATCGGGGATGACTATGTAAAGCAACCAAAAAATAAGTCTACTCATCCAAAGCAGAGCGCACACGAGAGGATTAGAGGTTAGGATATTCTTTAGCATTAAATTCTTATATAAGATAAGGATCCGAAGTTTTTAAAGGATTTGAGAGGGTTGTGAGTAAGCGACAATTTCTTGCACTCTTTTAAGATTATGCTTAAAGAATTTACAGTCGGTTTCACCAAATCTTTTCTCTTTCGTCGTGTTTGTTTTAACGTCGTTATTTTCGTTCTCCCTACGAGATTCATCTTTTTTATTCTTAATATTGTGCATGTTCATATCGTATCTCATAAACTCTGATCCCATCAAAAAGTTGCCCCGGGTATATAGTGTAACAGCTCAGAATTAATATCCAACTACGAGCCAGTTCCATTTCTTTCAGATTTAAAACGCTGAGAGTAACATATGCTTAAGAGGTTGGATCAAACGCCAAGGCGATGGTTTGCCTAGCTAGCGAAGCTATTTTAGTACGCGTTTCACACACGATTGCTGCGTCAAGGTGAAGTGCCTTCGGTTGGTTATTGTTTAGGTGCTGCCTGCCGCCTGCCGCAACATTCATCTGGCTGGCATCGGCAGCACAACTAGTTAGTAGCTTTAGACAAGATGTAAACAGAGCATGGTGATGTCGATCTAAACACTAACTTAAGCGCATTTTGATTATGATTTCCCCTGCAAAAAGCCTGTGCTTGTACGTACTGATTTTCTTTTATGTTGGAAATAACTAACCGAACCACACTGGTACTTCCTGTGTAGCCACATTTCGTTATGATTGAAGCTTGAAGCGGATGTACCCGTATGTTGCTTTAAACACCGAACTGACGTGGCACTGACCCTGAAGGCTGAAGCCACTGTGTTTGCACAAACCAATAGAATCAAATTGTACTCTTATGTCGTTATATCGTACTTCGGTTTCAGCGGCACAGTTCATCTTTTTTTTGCCCAACTAAATAAAGAAATACACAGTCCACAAACATATTTACCCTTGGCAAGATCGAGCAACCATGGCATGTGAGTTGTCAGGCTTAGTTTACTGCATCTTGATCTGTTCCCTGAAGACATCAATCATGCACGCACGCCCCAGTTTGATGTTTTGCACTGCGCGCAGCCGTGCTCCACAAACATATTAAGCTGCTCCTAGCTAGTTGCAAATTGACCGGACGCACAGCAACAATGGCGAGATGTTAACAGCAACATCGATCCATCAAGTGAGCCATCTGAGGAACCAACTGATGAACTCATGGAGGATGGGAAGGACGTACGCCCATGGCGGATCTGAAAGATCAGCGATCGAGCACGCACGACGACGTACTAGTGTAACTCAGGTAGGTGTAACAGGTTTAAGGATTCACATGAGCGTTGCTGCCGCCGTAACTGTACCTCTCCTCTGTGGATGCATATACCATATGGTCCCGTCGTCCTGCGGCCGTCGGCGACACCGGCAGGCATGGCGGATTCAAAGGGCAAGAGTACCTGAAGAAGGGTGTTCTACTAGAATTGGATTGGCATAAATGCTCCGGAAATCCAGTGGTTGGGGGGAAGGGCTCGAATAGCAGCATGTGCCGTGCAATGATTTATTAAGTTGCCTTGATCTTAATTTCCTTCCCATTAGATTTTCTCCTCGTACGTTTTTTCAGTTCCGGATGGCAAGGATTCTGCTGTACTTCTGGAACTTTTTCTTTCATTAATTACATGTACGAGCCTGCTTAATTATGATTAGGCAATGCCAATTTGCAGGTTAGTCGGTGAGGCAGTGGATACAAAATACTCTCTCCGTTCTTTTTTAGTTTAGAATTTATGCCATCAAAAATTTTAAAGTTTTACCACTAATAAATTTAAAATTATCTTAATTACTATATAAAAATTATATAATTAGATTTGTCGTTAAAATACTTTCATAATATTACAATTTTATTAGTATATTTTAGTATAAAGTTATGAAAAGTAGCGGTCAAAGTCATATCTTAAAGACAATAAAAAATAAAAAAGTAAAGTAAAAAAGAATAGAGAAAGTACACTTTTTTCTCGATGTCTTAGAATCAGTGCCGTCAAAGGCCCGGCTTAATTGGGTTTCAGCTTCTAGCTTCTTAATTTTATCTTTTTTTGCCTTTTCTTTTTTACCCGTATTCCTTTACATTGTCTGTGATGAGATAACTTATTTTTCTATTTTTAATTTTTTAAATTTAATAATTATGCCTAAAAAGCTTACAACTTGTACAGTGAAGTAAAGCTTCAAACAGTACCAAAAAAAGCTTGAAACTTGAAGCAAAAGCTCAAATGAGTACTTCCTAAAATTTGACCATCAATAGAATTAAAACTATCTAGACTGGATATATAAAAATTATATATTTGGATTTGTTATCACAAATACTTTCATAGTATTATAATTTTATTAATATATTAATGTAAAGTTATAAAAAGTAATGGTCGAAGTCACAACTCGAAGACCGTGAAAAATAAAAAAAGTCAAATATTTCCTCCAGTCATAAATATATATCATTTTGGAATGCATGCAGTCAAACTTTTCAAACTTTAGCTATCAAAATATTTTAAATATTTACATCGGATACATAAAAATTATATATGTAGGTTTGTCTCAAAAAGTACTTTCATAATATTATAATTTTATTTGATTTTATAAATATATCATAATAGAAATTAGTGAACAAAATTACGTTTTGGAGAGCGTGTTGATATCTAAACTAACATGTCTTTATGACCGAATGAGTAAAAAAAGAGGCAGTAATCCGGTTAATGACCTGCAAAAAGTTGTTTGGAAAACTTATCATATAGTTTTTCCAGAATTTGAGATGACACAAATACATGTTTTGAAAGATATCAGAACATTGCAACGCAGTGAAAAGGTAAATTTTTTTTAAAACAATCTGAACCTAATTAATTGCACTTCAAATTTCACGTGTCGATTAAGAGAGTACATGGATATACAAGACCATGTGAGAAGGTTCAAGATATTTTATAATAAACAATTGTCAATATAGTTGGAGTTGAATTTTAAATTTGTGAAAGATTTAAATTTTTTGTTACTTTTCAGATCCTAACGGTTTGATTGGCTTAGCTAAGTGGTCAGACTGGCCGGTGAAACCAGTCAAACCAGCCACCCTCTGTTTTGAATTTTGGAAATTTGGTCGTGTATTATGTAATTTGGTCTTAGGTTAATGTATTTATGTTGCATAAAGTATGTCTGAACTAATGCGAGTCAAGTTGTGAAGAACTTATGCTCAAAAATAATTTCTTTGTCTTTGGAGGTACAGGGAAGTTTCGAATCAACTATGGTCAATGGCGAGGGCCGTGACTAATCTCATGGAGGATCTAAGGTCCAAAACTATCAAGGATGTAAGGCGAGATGGTTGAACTCAAGCGTGGCACAGGGAAGACAAGGAATGCTAAAGGGAAGGTTTGAGCGATGGGTTGTACCAAGTTACTTGGTCGGTCTAAGTAAGATATGGTCTAGTGGAACCAGATTTGCCGATATGTGGTAAGCCATTGACGCATTTACACGTAGCAAGCATGGCGAGGGTATTTTGATAGTTTGCCAAATATCAGAAACTTATTAGATCAAAACCGCGGCGCTTGAGTGGCGTTTTAGAAAGCGGTTTAGGTCAAGTAGATACTGAAAAGATCAAGTGAATTAAAGCTAAAGACTTAGTGGGTTCAGATTTTTGTGCTTTGAAAAACGTACATGAGTTAAGTGTGAGTGTAAAATCTGTGTTGTGAGGGGTTAACAGGTTTTCCTATTTGTACTAGTGGATAGTATCCATTAGGGTTAGATATGGATAGTTGCTTCATCTATTTAGTGGATGGGGATGAAGGCTTGTGTGCTAACCATTTCAACCATTTTTGAGTTAGAGTTAGGGTTTGAAAGAGAATAGTGAGTGTTGTGGTGTGCTCTCTTGTTTTCCTAATAGAGTGCATGTAAAATATTTATTCTCAAGTAGCAATATGATCAAGTTTTTATCTCTCTTGAATCCTTCTTATTTTGGTTAATTTGCTCTTGTTATTGTTGATTCTTTGGCTCTTCTCTTCTCTTGTTGATTTTGCTGGTGGCAAGGATGTGCAAGTGATGGAGATGACTCATGTAGATCAAATTCAATCCATCTAGGCACTGTAGTTTGCACGATCTTGAAGTTGCCTAATTCTTGCATGTTTTGGCCCCCTTCTTGAGAAAACTTGATCCAAGTGTTTTGGTTTTGATTTGTTGGTTGGCTTTGCTTGCTATAACATGTGGCAACACATCTAGAACCATCTTGGTTATGTTTAACTCACAAATAAGTTGTTTATCAAGATTTATCCGGTTTTGATGCAATCTTGCATGATAGAAAAGGTTGGAACTTTGGCCAAGATTATTTTGATCTTTGGATGGAATAGATTTCTAAGACTCTTAGTAAGGTGTGTGTAAAGTTTAATCTCATTTGATCATGGATTTTGAAGTTTGCATCAAAAGTGGTTTGAACTCCTGTTGATTTTCTGTTCTGGGAACAAGGGAGCAGTTAGACCGCTCCTAAGTCCGGTCAGATCGCCGGCGTGACACTGATTAGACCGATCAGGTGCAATTTATATGCATCTTCGCTGTTTCGAATTGTTGCTCGGTTGTAGAATGTGAAATCTTATATTTTTAGTTCTCTATATCTGAAGTGAAAAATTTCTGGTACTTGAGAGAATTTAGGAAGACACCATCTATCCCTTGTCCTCTATTGTCATTGCCGGTTCCACAATATAGTTTAAGAAAAATGTGTGAGAGAGAGTACACATACCATTTATCTCTTGTCCTCTATTGTTATTGTCGGTTCTACAATATAGTTTAAGAAAAAATGTGTGTGAGAGAGTACACGCACCATTTATCTCTTGTCCTCTATTATTATTGTCGGTTCTACAATATAGTTTAAAAAAAATGTGTGAGAGAGTACACGAAAGACGCAACCGCACACCACAAGCATTTTGTTTTACACGAGTGCGAACGAACTAGAATATTTAGGAGAATGAGAAAGCAGAATTATGTCGCCAAAAAGTCGACCGAGATTAAATCGCTCATGTGCATCTATCGCCAAAAGTTTAAGGCTGACAAGCGCGCGGACGTGGACACGCACAACTGTAAGATCCTATCGTTTACCCTGAAGATGGCTACGCGACCTGGGCATCGATCGACATAACTACATACCTCACTATTTGTTCGAGCAACCATACGTACGCGCCCTAGCTCCTTTAAAGCGATGGCTGCCCAGCACCTGTCCACTCGCTCGCCCCACCGGCACAGGTCGCGGAACGCGACGCCCCAGGGCGCCTGTCTTCTTCGCCTTGCGCCCCTGGCTGCCTTGCCTCCCAGTGCGCATCATGACATGAACTCCTCCCTCCCATCAGTATTCAGCACCTCTGGTCCCGGCCGGATGGATGAAACAAGGGAAGAAAAGTCTCAGACTTCCCTTTCCTCGCATTGTATTCCCAAACTCACGCTGACATGGTACTAGCACTGCTCTTCCTTCTTTCCGGACCAACATTAGTTTTCTTGCATGCCCTGCTTGCGAAGTAGGGCCTGCCTGAATCTGAAAGCAGCCAACGGGATGGAGAAAACGATGAACGATCGATCTAAAGTATGTGTGCGCGACGTCATTTAATCTGGCTTTGCCAAAATTGTAAAACTGGTGCACACATGTGCCATGGCCAGAAGGGTATAGAGATAAATATTCTCCCATTTATGTGGCATGACCAAGGTTTGCAGTTCGCAAGATGTGGCAGGCAGCTAGGTGCGCGGCGCTGTCCGTGGTTTCTCTCCACGGCTCGCTCGCCATTCATTGCGTTGGTGGCTTTCATGGCTAATTAGCCCAGGAACATATATGCTTTTCTGCCCGGTCTCTTTCGGATGGTTAAGCCCCAACCACATCATTCAATTCAATGGCCGGAGTGCATGTTACTGTATCACCGGTTAGTCGATCCATCAACTGATCGTAGCAAGCTAGTGGTTTGTGTTCGCTGTTGCCGCGTCGGCGGGGTTCGATCGAACAGGTCTGCGGCACGATCGGTCGGATTGGTTGGCCAGTGCAGGAGCACGTCGCCGTCGGCCGGCCGGTTTGCCTGAGGGGTAGTAGGGTCGTACGTTTGCGCGTCCATCCATCTGAGCGTGTTGTCTCCTCGGCTCAACGGCGATTGGCTAGCTATGGGCGCGGGAAGTTGTGGCGTGCGAAGTCGACAAGTAGAACATGTTAGGCACGCCGGTTTTGTACCCTAGCTTTGGTTTGATTGAGCGAAACGAGCTAGCCAGACGGGGCTCAAGTTAGACCGTGTTAAAGACTTTGTTTTAGATTACAGATTCTATCCTCCTACTGTATCTCCATCTTCTCTCTTATATTCAGCATATATATCTGTAGAAGTTTGTCTCCTTGTAGCGTTGATTTGGTGTATCGGTATGGATATAGAAAGCAACCGAAACCTGTACTATATCGCGTCCGATTTGGACTGTTCCGTGTCTGACAATATATTGCGGTGGCATCCGTTGATTCAGGGTGGCTGAAGCAAAAACCAATATATTCTCTCTCTGCTTTTTCTACATGGTATCAGAGCCTCTCCTCTAAAATCGTCATGTCTGCCTCTTCTCCGTCCACAATCTCATCTGCTTCCACGCCGGCGGCTATGACTTCTGTCAACACCGGTTTGCTTCTGACACCAAATTTTGGTCACTTGGTCAATATCAAACTTGATCGAGACAACTTCTTGCTATGGAAGGCGCAGCTTATGCCCTACCTCAGAGGACAGTAGCTGCTTGGATTAGTTGACGGATCCAATAAGGCGCCACTTCCACAGTGAGCCAAATCACGGCGAATGGTGCACAGGTCATTCCCAATTTAGCATATCAGGTGTGGATACAACAAGATTAACTTATGTTGAGCTCTCTTTTGTTGTCCCGATAAACTGTTTCAAAAATGTTGTCTGATAAGCCGCTTCAAAATGGCGACGAAGAATTTGTCCGTTTGTTCATTTGAGAAAAGTCATAAGCCGAAAAGAAAGGGACCATATCTGATTCAGTCAACAAGGCCTCATCTGATTCAGTCAACAAGGCCTTATCTTCGTTCATGCATGGTACTAAGTACTAATGATCATCTTTGCCAGTGACAAAACCAGGATTTGGCTATGCCCCGAGCTAACTCTAACAATCTAAAACTAATACCAATTTATACACATAGCATGACATAACAAAAGTACATAATAATTGTATTATTGATATGAAACTTGAGTTCAATGATAAAACATAAGGCATAATAAGAAAAACATGGCATAATGGCCAAATATAAACAATGTAACATAATGAAGATACAATTTGGATACCTAAATTACGAAGATTTGCTCTCTATCTTATCCCGCTATTAATTTCTTCATTGATAGTTGGACCTGAACTAGAACATATAAGAACAACATATGAGAGTAAATCAAATATGTGTATGAATAAATACAAACAATATGAAGTTTACATTTATAAGAAGCTAACTTACCACTAGCACGAGATAATTATTTCTTACGTGACCTCATCCCTTGAAAACACTTCAAAATTTTATCATCATTAATGTTTGCAAATATGCCTCGTTCAATATAGCATATCATGGTATAATTCATCCACACATTATTCATTTTATTTCATAAATCAGTCTTAATAAGCTTGATAGCTGAAAAGGCTCTTTCTACGGTTGTTGTTGCCACTGGCAAAATCAAGGGCAATGAGATGATATACCAATAGAAAATCTGTGTGTATATCAGTTCAAAGTAGCTCATGTTTTCGGTGTTTCTGCAGTTGTAAGAGATTGGTGGGAATCGTGGGATTGCGCTTGTGTTGAAAAATAAGATGATTGGGAAGGGCGGTGTCGGCGGGCAATGGCTAGGAGGGCTGGAGGGGGACGACCGGCGCACACACACGCGCGCTAGTCGACCACACAAGGAGGGCCAAAGCTAGAGGGGGCGGTGCTGGTTGGGCGACGCTGGGAGGCGGGGCATAGGCCGGGAGGGGGGTGGCGTAGGCCGGGAGGGGCGGAGAGAGCTAGGCCGAGAGAGGGTTGGGGATGACACAGGAGCCAGTAGGTAGGGTTTGGAGTTGAGTGTGGACTTTGGGTTGGTGGCTGTGGCCTTTGGGTGGCGATGAAGTGGGCCATTCCACGAATGGGCTGAGAAGGAGTGGGCCGGCTGTGGCGAAGTGGCAATAGTAGGCTGCATGGTGTCATGGGTTACTGGGCTACCTGGGCTGAATCTTGCAAATACTATTCCGAGCTGGACTGAAAATATCTAGACTATACACTATATATTTCCTTACGTCCTAGACTAAAGTCTACTTTGCTATGGGTCTAATTCTGCCCCTGATCTTTGCTCTTGTGGCACTAATTTGTCGCGTTACTACTTTGTTTTTAGGATCGATGAGTTAGCTAGAGGACCACATATGATCAGTGTACCACTGCATCATTAAAGATGAGCATGAATGCTTGCACGGATAGATGGTGGTGTTGGTGGTTCTGAACACTGAACGGGAGGGGACTACCTCATCTCTGGAGACGGATCAGCCTGCAACTGCATGCGTCCCTGATCACTATTACGTCCACAACTTTGCATGATGAGCCCGCATGCATGATGCATGGTGCATTAGCCGCAGCATGCAGGCAGCAGAAGCTTAGGGCCTGTTTGGTTGTCTGCATCTGGTTGAATCAGGCTGGCCGGATGCAGGGTCTCCTTGTTTGGTTGCCTGGTCGTTGGGTTCAGCCTGGCTCTGCTCATGCAAGATTCCCCCCGCAGCCAGGCTCTGGAGAAACGTGGGAATCGGGCGTTTCTGGGGAGCCAGGCTCGCGGGATGCAGGTGATTAGTCAGTTGATGATGTTATTAGTGTATATTAGTAAATATCAAGTATTATTAACGTGTTTTGAAGAAGTTTAAGATATAATAAGATACGAACATCTCATATAACATATCTTCATAATCATAATCTTATATTATTTTTATCTCATGCAACATATCTTCGTGCGAGCAACCAAACAATATCTCTTCTTAGCGAGACTCTACTCGTACGTGAACCAAACATGACAGCGTTGCATACGCTCAACCTGTCCCACGAGAGCCTGGCTCTCAGATACGAGTCAGGCTCTACTCGTACGTGAACCAAACAGGCCCTTAGCTTAGCTCAGCTCAGAGATCAAAGTGGATGGACTGGAACTGGCCTGGCGCCCTGCCATGCCTTGCTAGATGAGGAGATCGGTCGATGCAGGGCATCGTCTCTTTTGGTTCCGCCGGTACCATGTCGTAACATCTCAAAAATCGGGCGCTCGAAAATAGGAAGAATTTAAAATTTTTATGCACCTTGTTGACATTTGGATTTTTTGGAATATTATTTGGGTTTTTTAAAAAAAATTTGAGTTGTGAAAATTAATTCAAAGAAAGATATATAATTAACAAAATAAATTGGAATAAAAGGCCGAATATGAAAAGATGATCCAGAAAGTAGCACGGGAGAATTTACCGTGAAACTATTTTGAATTAGAGACCTAAATTCAAAAGAATTTGGAAGCAATGCTAGAATTTGAACTCTAGGTTTATTAAGATGACACCTGAATAAAAAGTAAAAGAAAGAAATTTTGAACTGATAAGATGAAATGAAATCATCTTCAAATTATAAACCATTTTCAAATCAAGCCCAAATTAACCTCAAGTATGAGCCCAAATTTTGGAAGAATAGTATTGGGCTCGGCCCATTTCCTACCCTTTCCATTCGTTTTGGCCCAGGCCCAATGCGCTTGACTAGCATGCCACGCGCCCCTCGCCGTGCTCTGGCGGCGCACGACCGGTGCGCTGTGCATCCTCGCTTCCTTGACCATGCCAAGCCTGTGCCCTTGTGCATGTTCACCCTCAGGTCCAACAACGAAGCGCACGCCCCTGTACTAGAAGCTCCGCACCAGGTAGCCACCATCCCATCCCTTACCTATCGCCTCAACTCACTCTGCAATGCAATGTGCTGCACTGCCATGCCACTACTCCGCCGTCGCCTCATGTTGACCGGAACACCAGTGACCGCGTTGAGAGAGCGCCTTCGCCGTTGTAGCTACACTGCCTGATCTCTCCACATTGTCACGCGCACCCTGTCTCATCACAACTCCTGTGCCCATGTTGAGATGATGCCGGCCATAACTGCTCCGCCCCGTCACCCCTCTACTCATGTCGTGTACTGCATATGCTAGCCGGTCGCCTCCGCCGGTTATAAAAACCATGCCATGCTCCAAACTGCTTCACCACACCTCCCCGCCACTTCCCTTCACTTCATTGAGCTCATCCTTGCGAGAAATTCACCGGCGCCATTGTCTTCTCCGTCTCTGACCGAAATCGCCCCTTCACCACCGTGATCCCCGGAAACAACACCTTTGAATTCTTTGTGCAAACATAGGCCATGTTTGTTTCCACTTAAGATTATTATAATCTAGCTTATAGGTGGAGATTATATAAGCTAGCTTATAATAAGCTGGTGGGAAATAAGCTGTCAGGTGTTTGGTAGCCTGGATTATCAGAGTTATGGATTGTTGTATTCGAATGTTTAAAGACTACAATGCCCTGGGAGAGAGAGGTACATGAGTTGGAGGTTGGATGAATGACAAAGGTGGGTAATATTCCTAAAGTTTTATGGTCATTAAGATAAAAGGTGGATCTATAAGTTGAAATAAGCTCCTTTTTTGAGCTTATTAGATTACAATAATCTGGGCTATTAGATTATAATAAGTTACCTTATAATTTAGGTTGTTTGTTTCCACTTATAATTTATAAGCTAGATTATAATAATCTTAAGTGGAAACAAACAGGGCCATACTAATTAGGGACTAACTAGTTCATACGTGGACAACAAAGATAAATATAAATTATAATGGCATTTATTAATTATCTGAATATGGGTCTTAAGGCTAAAGTTTACGTCAACGATCCATAGACCCAATTTAAATACAAGTAGCCGAAGGAAAACCGAAGTGGAAGAAGCCCATCTAGTCTGCACACACACAAACAATTGTGGGACGTGGCCTACTCATTCTGGTCCCCCACCAAAGTCAAAGCAGTCTTCCTAGTAATAGAATTAAGCAAGGATGAGCACAAAAATGTACTCTGCAAGTTACACGGGAAAAATACAATAGTAATGCAAGAATAACAAGTCAAGGCATAATATGGTTATGTGAGCGTGAAGTCAAATTTGAATAAATACAATAAGTAGATGTAAAGTGCTGAATTTAATACAAGAAATAAAAACAATAATTTAATTAAATTAATATTATTAGTATAGGTCCATCCCCACACTAACATATTCATGGGTATCCTACACGGTGATGTGACCACGCCACAAACACATACGACAATAGCGCCCAATATCAAGATTGAACTAAAGGTGAATTCGTTTCTTCAGCCTTCATATGTTAGTAAGAATAGACCGCTACCTAATGCAAGTGATTTAATTGTGCTTAGGAACTTGGGAAAGGATGAAGGATGAAGGAAAGGGGCATGGAGTCCTGGACATGCATGGAAGGAATAATGGAGGTCACCACGTCACTTTGGGACCAAGTCAAGCACGAATTCGAGTTGGACACGTTTTGGAATCAGACTCGGACTGCTGAGATGGTACCAAGTTCAAACGGGCATAACTTCCTCATACGGACTCCGTTTGGGACGTTCTTGTACTTCATGGAAAGCTTATGAAGTCTACTTTCCAACGGATCCAACCTCATCTTCAAATTCTATCCGAGCCGGTTGCAATCATCAAAAGAGTCCACGTTGGTCACGTACTGGAATTGGATTCGGACTGCTGCAATAGTGCAAGTTTAAACGGACATAACTTCCTCATACGGACTCCGTTTGGGACGTTCTTGTACTGCATGAAAAGCTTATCAAGTATACTTTCCAATGGATCCAACCTCATCTTCAAATTCTATCCGAGCCAGCCGGAATCATCAAAACAATTCACGTAGGTTTCTGAGTCCGAGTCAAAAGGGTGCTGCGCCACCTCCACTTGGGCCCATGGGCCTTGTAACCCTAGGGTGTACCCTTTGGGACGCCTCCTCTGGTTGTTTTCACTATATAGGAGCCGCCGCCTCCGTTTCTAGGACTGAGGTTTTGTTTAGATCAGTTTAGCCCCTTGTGCAAACTCCACGTTCTCTTGTGTCGGCTAGACCAACAGATTCGTGTTACAGAACCTCAACTATCCTTGTGCGACTTTTATATCTAGCAAGTTTCAGGTTGCTCACTATCCTTGTTCTTGCGTGTTCTTCGGTTGCATGCAGGAATAGACCTTCAGTGGTCAGTCAACCGTGTTCTTGCACGGTTGATAACATCTTGGGGTTGGTTCAGCGATTGCTAAGGCGCAAGTGACGTCTCATACGGTTGTAGTCGGATCGCAAGAGTCATCTCCACCGAAATCGGTTATCATCCTATCGGAAGATCGGGACCCCATCGTCTCATCGGTTGGTATCGAGATTCAGTTGACCGGTAGGAATTTCTTGTATCCCTAGTTAGTAGATTGGTTTTTTTATTTCCTATAGTCCAGAAAAATTGCCCCACAAAAGTGTTAATTCCCGTTGTCCAAACCCGTTCGCCTTTCAATCTATTAGTTTTGGTTTGCTAAATTGAGTTTGTGTCCGTCTTAGCATTGTCTTGTTGCTGGTCATATATTTGGTTCCATAAAACTCCAAAAAATCCCCACGTCCAAAACCATAAAAACACATCAAACCCTAATTTCCAATTTCGCCGAAGACTCTCTTTTGTGCAGCCGCCACCAAAAACGCCATATCTTTTGTTTCCGATATTTTTTTGAGTGAGACCACCGCCACTAGATCCATAACTTCCTTATATAACTGCCCCTAAAATTTCGCTTCATTCCATTAATGCAGTTAAAAGATATCTGTGGTGCAAGTTGACCCACATTTTCGGACTGAATCTGTAACAGTCTGCGCTTGTGATTTTTGTGCGATTTTATCTGTCGGTTTCCAGAACTTGGCCCCAAAACAAAAGTTGTAGAAAAAGCCGTCAGAAAACGGACAAAAAAAAATCATTGAAAAAAAAGCAACTGACAAAAATTTACGGCCGAAATACCGACTTGCTGTCCAGTGGACAGAAATCTTCAGTTTCCAAGTTTTGGGTCAATCCTTGTGCCCTTCAATTCCAGATTGCATTCAATTGAATTATCTTGTATTTACCACTCCCATACATTGTCATACACTTATTTTAGCCTTCTTCCATCTTTGGTTGATCAGCAACATAGGCTAAGTGCTAGATGCGAACTATAATTCAATTCTGTGCAATTTCTGAAATTAATTGATTGCTTTCCTTTGCTACAAAATACATAGCCTATCCAAGCTCCACTTTTCTACTAACCGAACAGGTCTCGCTGTACCTTGCAATCGCTTTACTCATCACTTGAGTCAGATTTATCACGAACCAGCCACCGGTTGCACCACCTGTTTGTTTTGGTAAGAACTTGTAAGAATTTGGTAAGAGCTTGAGAGATGCGTGACTTGATTTGAGCCTCCATATCCTAGTAGTTGATAGGAACATTTACTTGTGATTTGTTTCCTTGTTTTCTACTAACAATGACAGGCTTGAGAAAATTGGTAGATTATGATGTCATCGCGGGCAGATTTGAACTTGAAGGGAAACAATTACCGGTATATATCTTGCCACTCACTGCTAAGAGTACGTCGTCGGACTACTTCTTGTGGGTTACTATGATGGATAGCTACTTTGAAAGACAAGATCTTGATCCTTATGAGAAGATGAGCATGGCAAGGACGGCGCTGATTGGTGATGTTCAACATTGGTGGTCGAATCTCGAGTTCCACTATATATACACATGGAAGGAGATGAAAAAGAAATTGCGACATCGTTTTGTACCTCCAGCACCCACGGTCACAAGCGAGGTGGAATCTGAGGTAATTGAAAATGTTGATATTGTTTTGGTTCCTACTCCATCTACAGATACCACCGAGATACTTGAAGAGGTGAAGGATGATCCGTGCATCTTATGCCATTAGAGAAGTTTGAGGTACCTACACTATCCGATGAGGACGATAATGACAAAGGTACTGATTTGGTGCTACAACAAGACATAGATCAACCTTGTGAGTATATACCGCTGTAGTGCAATCTTTTGATATTCCTTGTGTTGACTTGAACGAACCATGTGCTGATCTAAATGCTCATAATTTTGCACATGTCGAATTAATTACACATAAGGAAGTATTTGATAAAATATCTCTTCTGATGCATTGTGCTATATCATGCTTAATGAGGCCGTTAGTTTGGATTGTGCTATGGAGAAAGTTTCTGAACTTGCATGTTCGAAATTCTTGTTTAGCGCCTACACCCCGGTATAAGTTTAATTTGATTGGAGATTATGGTGTAGACAATCAATTTTTGTATATCGAATATGCATAACTTGTGATCACATGGATGAATTGAAGCTTGCTGTTTTAGACAACAATTCTTTTGTGTTGAATCTTGTTCAATATGAGAGGGAAGTAAAATTTAGTATGCATCCAATGCCTATGTGTTCATCTCTTTTTGCATCATCTAGTATGGACAATCTGAATAAAGATGATGAATTATGTAAGAACACACAAATCTCTTCACTCTTGCTGGATAAATTTGCTATTGCTCCATTGGGATATGATTATATGGATGAACTATGCTTAATTCCAAAAGTTGTAGCTTTGCCCATATGTGCCACCACTTCAAGTTTACAACTTCAGATATTTCAATTGCATAAATGCTTCACTTACATTTGCAAATCTAGTTGCAATAATTGCTGTGTGAGAAATTTTAATTTGGTCATTGACATATATGATTACTTTTGGGTTAATAATACAATGAGCTTTTATGATTCCTGCTGTGTTATAGCATTAATTGTGCAACAACGAAGAACCGTTAAACGGATGACATATACATATACCATGCATACACCTTGGCTTTTTGTTACCATACTTTCAGTTTATCAAAAGCCGAGACGGCTTTGTTTTCAAGAAGGGAGGATGATGAGGACATGACCCTATGGATACAACCATATTTGCTATGCTTGTTGTCCTAATTACAAGAGTTCCTACGTATCGCTTAAATTATAAGGTGAGCTCGTTTCAAAGAGGTTTCACTTTGTTTGACAAAGAACTTATGATATTGCATAATGAGAGTTTGTTGCGTTTGTTATTATGTACCGACATTTATGATGAAGATCATGCAATACGTGAGGCTACACATATGCTAAAACCGAGGACGGTTTTCTATCAAGAAGGGGAGGATGATGTGACCACGCCACAAACACATACGACAATAGCGCCCAATATCAAGATTGAACTAAAGGTGAATTCGTTTCTTCAGCCTTCATATGTTAGTAAGAATAGACCGCTACCTAATGCAAGTGATTTAATTGTGCTTAGGAACTTGGGAAACGATGAAGGATGAAGGAAAGGGGCATGGAGTCCTGGACATGCATGGAAGGAATAATGGAGGTCACCACGTCACTTTGGGACCAAGTCAAGCACGAATTCGAGTTGGACACGTTTTGGAATCAGACTCGGACTGCTGAGATGGTACCAAGTTCAAACGGGCATAACTTCCTCATACGGACTCCGTTTGGGACGTTCTTGTACTTCATGGAAAGCTTATGAAGTCTAATTTCCAATGGATCCAACCTCATCTTCAAATTCTATCCGAGCCGGTTGCAATCGTCAAAAGAGTCCACGTTGGTCACGTACTGGAATCGGATTCGGACTGCTGCAATGGTGCAAGTTTAAACGGACATAACTTCCTCATACGGACTCCGTTTGGGACGTTCTTGTACTGCATGAAAAGCTTATCAAGTATACTTTCCAATGGATCCAACCTCATCTTCAAATTCTATCCAAGCCAGCCGGAATCATCAAAACAATTCACGTAGGTTTCTGAGTCCGAGTCAAAAGGGTGCTGCGCCACCTCCACTTGGGCCCATGGGCCTTGTAACCCTTGGGTGTACCCTTTGGGACGCCTCCCCTGGTTGTTTTCACTATATAGGAGCCGCCGCCTCCGTTTGACTGAGGTTTTGTTTAGATCAGTTTAGCCCCTTGTGCAAACTCCACGTTCTCTTGTGTCGGCTAGACCAACAGATTCGTGTTACAGAACCTCAACTATCCTTGTGCGACTTTTATATCTAGCAAGTTTCAGGTTGCTCACTATCCTTGTTCTTGCGTGTTCTTCGGTTGCATGCAGGAATAGACCTTCGTGGTCAGGTCAACCGTGTTCTTGGCACGGTTGATAACATCTTGGGGTTGGTTCAGCGATTGCTAAGGCGCAAGTGACGTCTCGTACGGTTGTAATCGAATCGCAAGAGTCATCTCCACCGAAATCGAAGTTATCATCCTATCGGAAGATCGGGACCCCATCGCCTCATCACACGGACTATCTTTTTCTAAAAGATCTTCTCAACTTTCATTTCAATCAGTTTTTGAAAATAAAATCTAGTCCGTGAATCTGCCATAACATGCTTCCTTCAGTGTATGACTAAGTGATTATCACAAGGTCTTTACAATGCAAAGCCGTCAGCCTGGTCTGCCCCACTAAGGTTTCACCATAACATAGAATCCACTAAATTGGGGCCTCCTCTTGTGCCGTGTGAGACTTTTCATGGCTAAGGTTTGGCACGTGGATGGAACACAAAGTGGAGCTCCTAATTATAGCCTTGAGTGGAGGATACCAACATGAAATCTCTGGCAAATTTCGTGATGAAATCAACGGTGTTTTTAATTTTTTGAAAGTTACAAACAGGAAAGAAATCAATTGATAACGTAGAGAAAATGGAAGGGCATTGGATGCATACCAGATTTGCAGCCATTTGCCTTGCATGAAATTTTCTTAGGTGAGGAGAGTTTGATTTTTGGCCTGCATGCATGCTCTTTGGCAGTTGGCTTGGCGCACGGCTAGATAGCAAGCTTCGGCTGGAGAGAGAGAAGCAGCCAAAACAGTGTTCGGAGAGACAAGCAGCGAACATGAAAGAAGCAAGACAAGAAAGAAAAGAAAAGAAAGGAGAGAAAAAAGAAAAGGAGTGATGGGCTAAAAAAATGGGTTTGATCTAACAAAAGAATTGATTTTTTTAGAGATTTGAATATGAATTTTAGATTTTGGAAATGATTTGAGAATTTGGATTTGGAATTGGAATTTAAATTCCAAGATTACACATAAAATATAAACAAAGATCAAATGCTTTTAATTAATTAATTTTTCACAGGAAATCAAATTAATATTTAATTTTATTTTTTACTTTAAATTACTTTCAATTTCAGGAAAAGAGAAAATCCTTTTTAAAAGCAAAAAAACAAGGCAAATAAATTTGCAACTTAGGAAAACCAAATAACACTTATTTTTATTTTTTACTTTAATAAATTATTATTATTATTATTACTACTAAAATAAAAATATAGGTTGTTACAACATCTCCGATGAGTCTTCGGCTAATTCCTCGCGCCTGAAGCATCCTCTTCTCTCCTTCTTACTCTGTCTTCACTCAATTTAGGTAGACCTCGACCCCATCTCATCAGTGCCTTGATCCCCCGCGCCATCTCGTGTCATCACTGCTAGAACACCTCGAGCACCCAGAGCTTCGCCAACCCCTCCGGTGAGCTCCCTGTTTGCTAGATGCTCACAACTCACTTTAATTGCTTGCTGCGCAACTGGAGCCATGGCCGCCATGGTGGACGAGCTTCGTCGTTACGCCATCTCAGTGGCTCGCCGCTGGTCACGCTATCACCACCTTTAGGACTACTGTGGTCTCACCAATCCATTTTTGGTGATGCCGAAGCCCATCGTCACCACCCGTAGGACCAGCATGGTCTCGGTAACCCATTTTTGGTGTTGCCAGAGCCTGTTGTCACCTGCCTCACTAGCGATGAGCTTGGCAACAAGTGCCTCCTCTGCACTTAGAGGAGGACCACTGTTACTATCATTAATTAAACATCGTAATTAATCAGGGTTAATGACACCCATTAAATCAGTGATAATTAGCCACTTACATGTGGGCCCAATGATTAGGAAACTTAATTAAAATCGAATTTAAATTCTGAGCCGCTGGTATATGGGTCCTCATTGTGCTCTAGTCCTACTTGTCCCACACCAACCATTTCTTTAAAGAAAATAAACACAAAAGAAATTAATATTAGCCAGTCCCATCTATCAGTCATAGTAATATTTTTTAGAAAAACAATTAAAAACTAAATTAAAATCCGGCTAGCCCCACCTATCAACCTCTGATCCATTTTTAAATAGGAAAATAAATTAAAAATCATTGGACCCAACTCTCAGTGAGACATAGTCGCTCTCCCCTACTTTTTTTTAAAGATTTTTCCTGAGTTTAAAATTTGGAAAGCTCGTTCCCACTCGTTTTAAATCCAAATTGAATGAAACTTATTTCTAAAAGATCTTTCTATTGAGGGTAAAATCATGATTTTAGAGTTTATTTGCATTTTGATTTGAATTTTTTTTATGAATCTTTGTTATTTATCTGATTCTCATCATGATCATTGAATAGACTACAAAGCCTAGGAAGAACAAGAGTTTGAGCCCAACCAGGACCCTTAAGACCAGTAAGCTTGTGAACAAGTCAAGTCCATACTTTGTTCATTTTGTATTTACATTTTGAATGCAAGTCATGTTGATTTAAATTACTAAATTACATGCTTTAATTATTATGCAAATTATAATCATGATAAGATGGTAGTTAGGTCCCCCATTTAATAATTATGCTAATATACCCATCTCCTTGACTTTAGATATAAAACCTTATCATTTTAGAAATAATGGTAAACATACTAGCGATAAGTCAGTATCTATGTGCTATGCTTAGTCTTACTTAGATACTAGGGGCATTAAATTGGTCTGACATCATTTCAAACATGAAAACTTGGTTTATGCAGTCACTGGTGAGAATTGGCTGGTATGTTACAACTCAATTATTTTATATTCCAAAAACCCTAAAACTTGCTTAAATATCTAGACAGATGGTAAGAGATGTTGGTATGGATGTAGCACGAGAATATGTGGTTTATGGTAGAACAATCTATATAACTTTAAGGATGAATCTTGTACGACATCCCAAAGTAAAATAGTGCAACTACAAGTCCATAATAGTATAACCTGGCGGGTTGGTGATGAGGGTGTTTGGCCTGAACTTCCGATGAGAACAGTAACTCGATTGATTGATATGATGTTGACAACAAGGCTACTTGACTGTCAGACCCAGATTTTACAATCCGGAATCTACTGTGTTTAGCTGCACTATTCTCGGATCGTAGATAGTGCTCACAGATTCGATTACGAATATCAAAGTACATATCATGCGGAAGCGTAAATATAATAGAAGACTTACACATGGGCGGCTAGGCCGAAATCATAAATTGCAGAACGGAAGAACGGCACACAGTGGGACCTTCAGACATGCCCACAGCAGCCAACCGGAGGTTCGCGACCTAGCCCTTGATATCTTCATCTTCTCCGTCGCCTTGTCCAATCTTGTTGCCGAGGCGAGGTGACTTGATTCCCGATTCTCGTATTTTGTCGCAAAGCGAGCGTGAGCACTCGACCCGTGCTCATGAGCCAATACACATGAATGCAAATAAATAATATGCATGGCTTAACAAAGGAGAGGCTCGGGTTATTTTATTTGCCAAAAGTCGCTTAGTGACACTATTTTTATTCAATCGTAGTGTTATTAATGTTACCTAAACTCCACACAGAATGGCCATAATTGACCTAATCCACCGAGATTACACTTCCTATATTTATTGTTGTCTAAGACTTCAAACATCGAGTGACATCATTTAATTAATCCACCGAACATACTCTTTCTATCTGCGTCTGTCTAAAACTCCAAACAGCGTATTTCATCAATTATCCATCCACCAATCAATTGATGTCTAAAGCTCCAAACAGCTAGTGACATCATTTTTCTAATCCACCGATCATGCACTCATTCACGCCTAAGACTCCAAGCGTTGAGGTCATCCTTTATTTAGATCACCCAATATCTTTTGTATTCCAAAGTTCTAACAATCCAATCTTGTTGTGGCTAATCATCAACTCTTTATTTCTAAATTCTAATGACTATCTAACATGATTGCTTTTATATCCACCGAAATCATTCATATCGGGACTTTCCAATAATTCCCTCCTTTTGTTATTGATCCAAATTCATGATTTGTTCTCCCAATAATCAGTCTTATTTTCTACTATCTATCTCTAACTAATTCACTAGTATACATCCACCATGAATACCAAAGATCAAGATTATAATCCAATAATTGCTATCATTCCTCCAATACTCCCAAAAATCCAGTTCATCCATCTAGTATTTGATCAAATCTTATTAATCCCATCACTGTCAACATCTTCCAAGAATTTATATTAATTATCAGTGTTGCAATCCAACAATTTCCCTTATACTCCCTAATTCTCCAAATTCATTTAAATCATCTATCTAGACTATATATCCATTTGGGCTCCACCAATTGATTTCTCCCAAAATCCACACTATCGTTTCCTATTTTTGATTGACATGAATCCACCAATACTTTTATGTGTATACTACAATCATCCATCTCCTTTACTCACGACCCTATTTATTCTACCCATATTTTATTTTGTAAGAATAGAACTGCCACTAATTGAAATACAATACATAAAATTTCCTGAGACCTAGCAGCTTTGGAACAAATCATAATGTTCAAGGAATACTAACATGATTTTCCATACATATGGCATCACACCATATGCCTAATATCACCATAATTTTCCCATACATATGGCATCACACCATATCACATCTTTCAGCGTTATAGCCGCTTAACTTACCACTGGGACGACACCCAGGACAACTCAAATCAGGGCTTTACGCTGCCCTCCACTTTTCCATCCCACCCACAAAACATTTTGAAATAGAACTATATCTAGTTAAGTTCCCATGTCCGCCCTTGACCGTGGGCACGGCTATTCGAATAGTTTTGACTCTGCAGAGTTTGTACACTTTCACCACAAGAGACAATCAACCCGTTGCCCCACATGATTCCTTAGTCATGTGGTTGAGCAGACCATCACAGTGACTTTTCAAAGTATCTAGTCCCTTTTCTCATTCACCTTATGGGAAACTGCCCACTTGCGGTGGGTCCCATCTATGCGCGGGATGTTTTTCCCCTACAGTTACTAACGCAGCCGGGCTTCTCGTCCCCGCAACGCTTAGAACATCTGGGAAAAACTTCACCCTACACTGGTGTCCCTTCAGGCCCCCTTGCCATAGCATATCCACTTCTATCCACTACCAGTGAGATGAGTCCGGGGATTTCGATAAATTTACTTAGCCAAGTTGTATTTTACAGACTTGTGGTTGCACTGTTTTACACAGGAGGTCATGACAAGATTCGGTCCTTAGCGGTATCTGGGCGGTCTACCACTAACCCACTTTGTGCATCCACTGCACCACACTCACACCCTCATACCAATCCGCCCAGATATTTAAGCAAGTTGGGAATTTTGGAAGCATAAAATAATCATGTCAAATTATACCACTATTCCCACCATGATCGCCCAAACCATTCTTCAGATTTAAAATGACAATGATGTTTTGGGCATTTCAAATCCCAAGTATCTATGCAAGACTAAGCATGGCGTATACTTACGGACTTACTTTTGAAAGAATACCATTATAATTTTGCTAAGGCGACAAAGTCCACATATTCAAGTATTCCAAAGGAGGTGTAATATTAGCAAAGGTAACAATGGGCATATAACTAGAATATTAAATTAAACATGTATTTGCTTATAAAATAACAAAGATGCAATTTGATAATTTAAATCAAAGTAATTTCAAAATGTAGGTTCAACATGATCAAAGTATTGACTACTTTGGCGCGTGTTACCGCGGTCTTGAGATCACACAACGCTTTTCTCCGGGCTTCTATCCCTTATCGCCACTTTGCTCCATCCAGGCTTGATCCGTAGAATCTTCAGGGATCCAGTTTCTAACTACGCGATAGACGACTGAATCCAAATGAAAACAATAACTCAAAAGATCTAGATAAATCCAAATAAACTCAACTTTTGTATTATTGTGAGTTAATAGATGGTTTGGGTTATTTGAGGCAAAACTTGGTATGTAACGTTTTATGAGATCCTATTTACTCGTGTTATATGTTAATATGTATCATTTTATGTGACCCTATTCGCTTAATTATTATTCAATGCAAAGTAAGCCTTAAAGAAAAGATTGTATACTTATTATTTAGGTGATAGTCTGGCCTGCTATTAATTTACCATTGATATTTATTTGATGGTGGTAAGTTAACTGTTGGAATACAAATTTTTGTCATTGGTGAGGACACCTTTCACTTAAACCCTCATTTTTATAGTTAAACATAGCTATTAATTTTATTTCCTACCTTTAACTCGACGTCTTGTTGATTGGGGTCTCTACTAAGTTTAGAATCCCCTTTATTAATGCATTTACTCCATGTTTAGATTAATAATGAAGGTACAATAATTATACACATATGACAAGTAATCAAATGGTAAACCTTAAAGAAAATTCTATTTATATCCTAGTAAGACTTGTCGACTTTCCTAGACCAATTCATCCTCTTTCTGCATCACCTACTTGACCATGTGCTCATAACTCTATATTCAAGGTATAGGTAAATTTCAATTGAACCTAAATTAGTTTTCTTAGTAGTAGGAAAATAGTTCATGGCATAATTTGTTTTAATTTTTACATGAGGATTTAACCTATGAACCTTGGTTGGCATATAAGTTACAAATGGAAATGGTTAGTTTTTATTGCATAAATCTTTTCTTTATGCAGTTATGAATAATCTCTTTATCCTCATTATTAGCCATAGTTTATGCTACTAGAACCCCTGCATGCGCATTTCTTACACATACTCCTCAGCTCAATTGTCGGTCTGGACCCACGGGTCATACCAGAGAGGGAGACAGAGGGAGTGGAGCTTGTCAGCCGAGCTGGGCACTAAACTGAGCAGAAGCAACAAAACAGGGAAGGGGGAGCCGAGGCTTGGCAATGGCGGCGTCGCCGGTGAAACGCAGTCGGGGAGGCGACGACGGCCACCAAAATGGAATGTCCGATCGGTGAGAGGCTCGGTGGTGGCAGCTCGCCGGAAACATGGAGGCGGGCTGGCGGCGGTGGGGAGCGGTCGGGTGCATGAAGCCGATCGAGGCGCCGGTGGCCGGAGAGGAGGAAGGATGAAATAGAGTGTGCACGAGCGTGATTGGGTCACGGGGAAGCTCACCTGGGGGTTGGTGGAGCCGGAGAGAGGCCGGAATGGGCCGGCGACGAAGTCCCAGGGCGGGGTGGCTTCCGTGGAGGGGTCACTCCGGCGAGGGAGGACACCAGCTGACCGACGGGAGAGCTTCAGCACGCCGAGTAGTAGCTCCCAAGGCGAGGAATCGGACGGGGGTGCTCCGATGAGGTGTGGGCGACGGTAATGGCGGCAGCGGTCGTTTCCGGGGAAGGAGGTCGAATCGGGGAGGAAACGTGAGGGAGATGGCGCCGTAACCATGGAGGGGAGGTCTGCAGTTCTTATAGTGGCAGAGGGGGTGAGGGAGCGCGATGGCGACGGACCGGGCGGCGGAGGACGAACTGGGCGGCGGGGCGGATCCTCCGGGCAAGGACCGGGCGGCGGGGCACGGGCTCGCGCGGAGGCGGCAGGCGCGCGGGCTCGGGCGCAAGCGCGGAGGGGACGGGTCGGGCGCAGCGCGGGGGGTCGAGAGAGTCGAGCACGCGCGAAGAAGGGGGAAAAGAGAGGAAGGAGAGGCGCGGGGAGAGCGAAGGGGGAGCGGGCGGCCGGCTGGCTGGTGCGGGAGCAGAGTGAGGGGGTTGGGCTGGGTCGATTGGCTTGGTCTGATCCCCCCTCTCATTCATCATCATTTTTTTTAATCATTTATGTAGTTACTCATTGGTGTTTACACTTATATATACATGTATATTTATATATATATATATATATATATATCTGTATATACACATTCTTACTAATTACTGATTTTCACCTTTTATAGCTATTTTATTTGTGCATACCCTTTTTATGTCTTTGTTCATTTTGTTAGGCCCCTTTTGCAATACTTTTGTTAATATCAAGATTTTATGTTTATAATTCAGCTTTCTCCCTCCTTTTATGGATTATCTTTTCATATTCAAATTTTAAATTTCTAATTCTCTATTATTTGCACATTTCCTCTTTATGGCATCAGAGTGTTTGTTTCCTTCTTTAATTTTTTTTTAAAAAAATCAGAACCTCAACCAAAATCAGAAAACACCATAAAATCCAAATTCCAATTGAACATATTGCAAAAATAACTCAAGAAATTCATATTTTCAAATTTGAAATTTCAGGATGTTACATTGACCGAAACAACCAAGTCCATTCTGCAATCGCTACACCATACCCTTCTCGTTACCAACCGTGCCAAGAACACGGTTGACCTGAACATGAGGTTCAATTCCTATGAGCGATCGAAGAACAAACAAGAACAAGATAAAGAGCATTCTAAATATTGCGAATATCAATGAGGAATATAAAGAGTTGAAGCTTGCAATCGCAATTGTTGGTCTAGTCGACACAAGAACACACGATGAAGTTTCACGGTGGAAAACTAATCTAAACAAGCCTGA
Organism: Dendrocalamus sinicus; assembly: GCA_036346575.1. Taxonomy (NCBI): domain Eukaryota; kingdom Viridiplantae; phylum Streptophyta; class Magnoliopsida; order Poales; family Poaceae; genus Dendrocalamus; species Dendrocalamus sinicus. Next base: position 6,709,414 of record CM070666.1, on the reverse strand, counting down.
AAAAGGAGGTGCCTAGGGCTATTTATAAGGGAAAGAGGGCAAGAGGTGGGCCGGGGGTGGGCATGCAACCCTAGGTGGTGCAAGGGTCATGGGCCCAAGTGGAGGTGGCGCAACTCTTTTGATTTAGATTCAGAATCAGTCTCAACATGTTTTGGTGATTGCGGAGCGCTCAGCAGGAATTTGGAGGTGGAGCTGGATCTGTTGGAAAGAGGATGAGATAAACTTTTCATACTATACTCATACACCTTAAACGGAGTCCGTATGCAAATTCTATGTGTGTTTGAAGTCTGTGCTGTTTCTAGAGGCCGAGTTGGATTCCAGAATGTGTTCAACTTGAACTCTGGCTTTGACTTGAATAAAAGTGACGTCTGAATCGGCTTCCCTTTGGGTGGACCTCAATCACGAGCGTAGTGTTGATACAATCCTCCTTGTATAGCTACACAAATATATATTTTTATCTTAGGTAGCATCATATTCTTATTTAAAATAAATTGAAGTGAGAAATGAATTCATATTTTGTTCAATCTTGAAAGCTATGGTTGTATGCGTTTGTGGCATAGTCACATCGCTAGCCTCGCTAGGTAGTGTATTGTAAAGGTCTTATGGTGATCTTTTTTATTTAGATATATAAGAAAACATGTGGAATATAACAAGTTGATTGTCTCTTGTGGGTAAAGTGTGCGATCTCTGCAGAGTGAAAATTATTCGAACAGCCGTGCCCACTATCATGGGCAGGCATTGGGAACTTGTCGGAGTTAGTATCTATATCTAAAAATCTTATGAGTGGGATGAAAAACGACGGGTGGTTGTAACACTAGATTAATTTGTCCTGGGTGGATGTAACCCAGTGATAAATAAGGAGTGGATGTAACCTTGGTAACCAAACTAACATATGGTAGAGTTAACCATGTAAAAGGTGGGTGAAATCTGTACAACTATTATTGCATTCTGTCACACACTTTAGAAAATTTGATTTAGTTAAAAATGTGAAGTCATAGAAATTTTTATTTATTATAACTTTCAACTGAAAATTTTAGTAGATAAAAGAATCGGGTCTTCCTTTATTAAGTCATGCACCTCTATTCTATATTAATGCATTAATCAGTGTACAGCACTAGAGCTAGCTAGCTGCTTACATGCATAACATACGAGTACTTGCTGCGAATGTAGGCCTCATTAGCCTGGGCACGTACATCCGCGACGTGTCGCGCGCGGGCGCGAGCTGGCCGCGGTGTGGTGCAGCTGCGCAGGCAGGCACCGCACGGCGAACGGCACGGGTACGGTCTCGATCGAGGACTCGGGATTTCGTTAAACCGGGCCAACCGATCAGATGGGCTCCCATAGGTCCATTTCGGATTCTTGAGAAACTACAATAGGCCCAATAATATGTACAACAGATATAACCTAGCCCATAGGGAGCTTGATTGGCCTACCATATGGGCCTATTTTTTCAGGAAAGCTCTTAGAAAAGAAGACATCATCCTCTAAAAAAGTAAAAAAAAAAAAAATAGAACAACTTTCAGCCAGGAAGGTTATTAGACAATGTGTCAAATGTATAGTATAGATGCATGGGATTAATTTGCTATATCAAATATTTGAGGGCTACTCCCGCACGATATCCTGTTAGACCCCAATTCAATGTGATAGCTGCTCTGTTGGGAAATATCCCACATGGATTGTGGAAAAAAAACACAACATATAAGTGTGAGAGAACCTTCACCCATTAAACTAGTCTCATAGGGGAGAAAACCTAATACCACTTATAAGATTGTTGTTTGAAGGGCTTGCTTGTGGGCAGCCCATAGGCTTAAGGTGCGCGAGATGCGCAGTCCATTTAAGACCTGAGGACCGGGAATAAACCCGGTTGGACTTGGTAGGGTGCCAGGGCTTGGATCTAACACGCTCCCCATCCCCTTCCTCCCATCGCCACTCCTTGGTCTCCTCCCCATTGCTCCTCCTCTTTTCTCCAGCGTGAGCGACTCAGCACCGCTCCTCGCCTCGCCACCCTTCCTCCACCACTAGCACTCATGCGACCTCACCGCCATCTCCTCTCACCGCCACTAAAGAGCCGATAAAGAGCTTCCTTTGGAAAATATGCAAAATGAACCTCATCATATGGCAAATTGGTAGCCACCATGATGTTCACCTCATTGGGCCAATCGAAATGCATATATTATTTGCCTAAATTAGATGTAGGATGCAAAAGTTAAGAAGCTTGGAAGCTGTTAGAGGCCTGGCCCAAAGGGCTGACGCCGCCCAGAGCCCCAAAAATGCTATTTTGATGTTTTAGAAGCCCCAAACACTTTTGGGAAGTTCCGAGTGTTGCCCGGAAGCACCCTGGGCCGATCGGCGGACTACCTTTGAACACCTTATTTCTTGTCGTACAAGTTAGGACACCTCTTCCTCGAACCTATATAAGCATGCCAAGACCCCGTGCTTAAGAGAAACACCCTAGAATATCAAGTTTAGATCCGAGAACCAAGTTTAGACACCAAGAAGTTAAAGAAATCAATGGATTAGGGTTTTTCCAAGCAAAGAGGATAAGTTGCGAGAAAGTGCTTGAGCGCTACCCTGCAGAGCCAATCGGTGCCACCTTGGTGCCAAGCGGCACCACACCGCCGATGATTGATTCGCAAGGATGTTGCCCTAAACTAGAAGGGGTAGATCATGTTCTTCCCTCGGGTTTAGGGGATCTTGCGATGTAATCGGCATTGGTATTATCTGTGATGCTTATGGTACTTTATTGCTTCAATCAGTCTATTTGATATTGTGTTATTTAGTTGATGGTACCGTCAACTTGTTAGTTATTGGATTGAAACATGGTGTATGGATTTAGTCAACCGATCTATATCGAATAGTGTAGAACTTGCTACGCTTAGATTAGCCTTATCACGTGACAGGTGAACTAGTGAAAAGGTAGTATTGATCTGTAGGATGAAAGTGATCTTAGTCTAGTACTTATTCATAGTATTCATGTCGTTTTGTATGCTAGTGAACCTTGCCCGAGGAGGATCTAGTTATTCTTGGTAGAACTTAGGTAATTTCTATTCTCTTGTAATTTAGTCCTTGACATTAAATCTTTCATACAACGTTCTTGTTAGTAGTAATTGTTAGCCTTAATTGCAATCCCAACTATTCCCTGATATCAATAAGCTTGGAATATTCATGTGAAAAGCTACAGCCGAATCGTGCACTTGCAGTTATCATTGATTGCGCATAGATAGTGCTACAATCAGAATCTATTATATAATAAAAGTCAATGACATGCTCTTTATAGTTGCTAAGAAAAAGAATATGCTAAAAATTTTCATAAAAAAAAATATTATGACTCTTTATTTATTGGACTTCCACGTGATGGATAGATTAAGAGGGTAACACATCGATTGCAATATTGAAAGGAGATGATGATATAAATGAAAAATATTATGTTATGCTGTATTTATTGTTTTGCTATAAAAGTAATGGGGGGGGGATTTTAGTCACAGATGATAAGTATTGGAAAATAGAGTAAGTATTTTCTGTTATAATATATAATATTAAAATATCATAAATGAACTTTTGCAATAATCTATTTTTTAAAAACAAAATCATATATGTATTATCAAGTTATTTTCGTTATTTAAATATATTTTAAAGATGATGTTCGTTGCTAGTTTCTAGAACAATATATAATCGACAAAATCCTGAACTGATACGACCCGAGGCTTGCGTGTGTTGATCAGAATTGATTAGAGAGCCATGCATGATGCATAAGGTGACGCGAGACGTCTGGCCAACCAGCGCTAGCCCTCGGCCGTCTAGACGTTACGAGTTTACCGCGAAAATTCAGCGCAGGTTTCACCGCAAACGCAGAGGAAAAGCACCAAGAGTGCACGGAAATGTTGCACGTACAGACAGCTCTGGATGTCTGGACTCTGGAAGCCTGATCGGTCATGCGATTCTCATAGTTCAAATTGATATCAGCCTCTCGCCTCCTGATCACTTGCTTTACATGACAGGCACACGGGAACCATGAGGCACGAGATTAAATTAATTATCAGCAAATGATGCTTAATTAGTGCGTTCGTACCTACTTCCCCTGGCCGTTTCTAGACTTTTAACTAGGTTCGCTTAATCTCTGTCACTGTTTCCAGGGCTCAACGGTTTTTTCCCACCTGGAAGGCTCTGACCGATGAAACATGATGGTGCTTGTGCACGCCTGGCGGCCGACCGCTAACCTCAGCGCTTAGGTGGAGTATGCGTGAGCCTCTAATTCTAATCCTTCTGGCGAGTCAAAGCAAGTAATCTGAACTTAGCTGGGTGATAGAAACTACTAACTAGATTCTTGGCATTCGGTAGGTGCTGACTTCGAGTTCGTGGGCAGCGTTGGCAAGTAACCATTCTTGCAAGGCAAGAAACTTACTCTACTAAAGAAAAATTTATTAGATGATTTAAAAATGTCACCACAGAAGATTTTCTGAACCGTCTATGTTTATAGGCCAGTAATACCCTAAGAACATTACAGACGGTTTTTAATCGTCTGTGATAACCCTTATCACAAACAGTTCCTGACTAGAAACGTTTGTGATAACAGTTATCACAGACGGTTCTTACTATGAACCGTCCGTGATAGTTTATTATCACAGACGATTTTAGTTAAGAACCGTCTGTGACTACATTCTCGTGATATCATATATGGGTCTCCTTCAGTCTATTAACATTATTTAATTACACTATAAAACAATGTAATCAGATAATGTAGATAAACCAAAGCAGGCCTATTTATGATTTGCGTGGTCGTAACCCATGGTCGTATGCGCTCAGTCTGTTAGCAGTAATGTGCGCCATATCAGCAAATTCTATAATAAAATATGAATTTCAATAAGGGTCGAAACTCTAACCATCCATCAATCATTAAAAGAACTAATCATCAAGAAAAAGAGGGGATGGGTGGGGGATATATCACCGACGATGAAGGAGAGGCCGGTAGCGACAGCGTCACCATTGTGTCACGACAGTGACACTACATAAAGCACTCTTACGATAAGAGTGTCTTATGCAGTGAACCGTGGCATCACAACCGGAGGCGGAGGAGCTCAGGGAGGTAGTCGGCCGAGCCTTTTATTTTTAAGAGAAAATTTGACTAGGAGAAGTGAGAAGAAAGAACAGGAGATGAGGAGTGGAGGAGAAGAGTGAAAAGGAGATGGGGAGAAGAACAGTAGAGCTTTCTATTTTAAAGAGCAAATTCAGCGAGATGAGCTGAAAATTCAAATTTAACGAGAGCAGGTAAGTTGAAATATTATCACAAACGGTTCTTAGGTCATCACAGACGGTTTTTGCTCCGAACCGTCTGTGATACATCTGTTGAAAATCTAGTCAATTTTCGGCATATTTTAATCCAGAAATTCAGCATATAGAACATGACATATAAAAACATGAGTGATCCAACGATGATGTATTCATATTCGCTAACGAACAAGCTAACAACAACACCTATTAACATATTCATAGCGCGCAGAAACAAATACACCAGAGAAGTTTTCAGGTTATACCCTCGGGCGGGGCCAGTGTCGGTGACATCGGAGGCGCCGTTACCATCAGTCGACATGATGGCCTATTCGATGTAGTCGATCGAGGCGTGATGCAGGACGAGGCGTGATGCAGGAAGATGTTCGCCGTGCAGTCTCGTGAACAGTTCACCTCCAGGAAGTAGATGACGTATGTCACAGATTGAGCAGTCGCGCCAATGCGCTCCCCAAAAACTTGATCGCCCGTCTACCCGTGCAGGTACGCAAATGGACAGAGTTTCGGAGGCCTACTCGCCCAGAACCCTTTGCACGCAAGGTTACGGGTCGAGATTGCAGAGAATAAAGAACAAAAAAGCAGAACATGAATATTGTTCTTTTGTTATCCTTTTTTCGTATGGAGTGGAGAGCCTTTTATGCTCTGTACTTTTGTAACAGCAAAAACGAAGAGGCCAGAGTGACTGCAACCATTAGTCACTAGTAATCGCAATGCTGTGGCTCTGCACCAAACAGAGAGATGGTAGTGGAGAGTGAGGAGATGAGTAATGGCCGCCTTCTCCCATGACTGTATTCATATATATGCACACATGAGGAGTGCTTTTACGCTTATACCCTTACATCAGTTTATCCCCTCGGGGCACTTATGTCATTACACATGGCCTATTCTAGGCCTTATAACCTCCTAGCAGCTCTGCTGGTTTAGGTGGGGCCACCCCTACAACAGAGCCTCTCATGGCAAAGGGCTTCACAGGCCGGGCCATGTTGCCGAGTCCTTTGGCCCTCCGTCCTCGCGCCTATGAACTTTTCCAAACTTGACCAGGGGCGCGCCAGAGCCGGCAGACGCGCGCACTCCGTCCCCTACCCTTCGAACGGGTGGCGCGAGCCGACGCCTAGGCGGCGGACGCGCGCTCCGTCCCCTCGAGCGGTGGCGCGAGCCGGGCGCTTAGCCGGTAGACGCGCGCTCCGCCCTCGAACCGGCGGCCGCGGCCGACGCCAGCCGGCAGACGTCGCGCTCCGTCCCTACCCTTAGAACGGGTGGCGGGGCCGCGCCAGGCGTGCGTTGGGGAGCGTTGCCGCCGCGCGAGTAAGCGTAGCGGGCCTGAGCCGCCGCGTATGCCTTAAGTGATAAGGAACGCGCTACGACGCTCGTTCTTCTGGCCGTCCACGTGGTGAAGCGTGCTTAGCACGCGCGGGCCTTGAGGCGTCGTGACCATTAATGTGACGGCGACTCCGCCGGTTGGACTTCTGCCGATTGGACTTCCGCCGGTTGGCTCCCTGATGGGGTATATATACGGTCTTTGGTGCGGCGTTGCTCCAGCATATGTTTTGAGAGAAACTGCTCCCCTAAAATGGGCCCCTTCCGTGCATCAACATTCCTTGGCGACGCTGAGCGGCTTGGGGAATGTTGATGCACAGAAGGAGGTCCATTTTTCTTGGGAGCCGTGCTTCCTGCCCTCGCGCTGCGTTTCTGCGGACGACGGCAAGGTTTACCCTGTTCTCCTTAACAGACCTACCTACAGTCGGTGTTCCTGATGGAGCCCGGCCGCATTACCTTTTTTAAAAAATGTTGATGCGCTGTAGGTGGCCTATTAAGGAGAACGGGCCAGACTTTGCGGGACAAGACCCTCGCCGTTGCCGCGCGCGCGCCGAGGCCGCGGCCAGGCTGGTATGGCGATCGAGAGGACGGCCGTCTGCGCGCGCCGCTCTTTTGTATGAACATGGCAAGGTTTGAGCTAAGCTAAAGTGGGGGCCCGCCGGTATCTAGCCACCGACGTCGTCGCAGCAGAAGTGGTGCGAAGTCGGAGTAGACGCGCGCGCGCTCCGTCCCCTACCCTTCGAACGGGTGGCAGCGGAGCTGGCGCCCAGCCGGAGTAGACGCGCGCGCGCTCCGTCCCCTACCCTTCGAGCGGTGGCGCGAGCCGGTGCCCACCGAGTAGACGCGCGCACTCGCCCCCACCTTCGAACGGGTCCCCTACCCTTCGAACGGGTGGCAGCGGAGCTGGCGCCTAGCCGGAGTAGACGCGCGCGCGCTCCGTCCCCTACCCTTCGAACGGGTGGCAGCGGAGCTGGCGCCTCGCATCGCGAACACCGCCACGCGCGCGGTGACTTGAGATCTGACGATACGGTCTCGCGCCAGAGATTCCGAATCACGCCACGCTTCGCCGCCACCGCATCGCGAACACCGCCACGCGCGCGGTGACTTGAGATCTGACGATACGGTCCTGCGCTGTAGAGATTCCTGGAATCACGCCGACCCCTGGTCTGCCAGGGTTAGGTTCCCATACCGTGCGACCCGCCTCGTCGCGCTCATGGCACGTGGCGGCTCACGACTGGTGCGCGGCGGGATGTAGACGGTTGCATGCCCGCGGCCGCTCGCCTCTTCCCTAGGGAGGGGGGACACGAGGCGGGCGATGAATGGCGCAGCGCCGAAGCTGCTGTGATCCCAGGGCCCATTATTGCGCCTTTAATGGTGGCTAGGGGGCGTCGTGCTGTGCCGACCGCTGCGGTGTGGTTGTGGCCTTTCACCTTTGGTTATGGGGAATTGCGTTGGACGGGCGTTTGTATGACCGCGGTCGCGTCCCGTACACGGACTGTCGCGACGCTTCGGTATTGGGGCGAGGTGGCTTGAAGTAGCCCTCGTGACCGCGCTCCCGCAGTTGGACGCCCCCTTCTTGCTTGCATCGCCTTCCATACTTGCGTAGTATTCTTCGCCGCTATCCTCCTTCCCGGAGAAGCAATGGCGTGTGACGGCAAGCGTGGTCAGGCGGGTGGTGTCTGCGGTATCCGCCGGCGGCCTTCGCGGTTGGAGGTGAAGTACGCGCTCAAAGAACGCGACCCAGCGGCGGCGGACAGGCAGTGGTTGGTGGCGGAGGAGGAAGGCGCGTTCTCCGGCGAGCTAGGTCCCTCGCTCGTGACCGAGAAGACGATCCAAGGGCTTCTGCGCGCAGGGAAGCTGTCCGAGCGCCAGGCGGTACGATTGCCCGCCGCCGATGAGACGGAACCGCACCCCGAAAGGTCGGAGGCGGTCGTATTCGTTGCCTTTTTCGACGCGGGGCTCCGCATTCCGGCGACGGCGATCGTGGGCGACGTGCTGCGGACCTTCGGCCGAGTCGGCGCAACCGACCAACGCCGTGGCCGGCTCGCGGTGTACACTGGGCCTTGCGCTCGGGGCGTCTGGCCCAGCGCCTCGTTGTTCGCCCACCTTCACGAGGCACGTGCGGCCAAGGATCGGAAGGACGGGGCGCCGCCGAGCCGCAACGTCACCTTTATTCTTCGTGCGACATGCAAGAAGCTCTTCCCTGCGAACTCCACTCACGGGAAGTGGGAGTCTTACTGGATGAAGCGGTGGTTCTACCACCGTGTGGAGAGCGGGAGCGGTCTTGAGTGCACAGGCCGACCGATCGCGTTCAAGCCTCCGCCCGGCCGGGTGCTCGATGATGAGGACAGGCGGAGGGCCCGGCGGCTCGTAGGCATCGCCGCCCGCCTCAACATGCGCGACCTCGCCGAAGAGTATGTGATGTACGGCGTGGCACCGCTTGCCCGCGACAGGCGTCTTGCCGCCGAGAAGCGTCGGGACGACAATGTTTCGCCATCGATCTGCTTGCTGCCGGCGCCCTCCAGTCTTCGTAAGCCTCGATCGTGTCTCTCCTTTGTTCACGTGAAATACGTTGTATGCTAACATTATCTCCTTTGCTTCAGGGATGTGCTTGGAGGAGGCGGAGCAGGCCGCGCGCGTATTCCTGGGGCCATACACCGGCAGGGAGCACGAGCAGCGCGCATCTGCTATCGCCGAGGCGGGGCTGGGGCGAATAAACCGCGTGTGCGAGGCCCTGGGCCTTGCCGTGCCAGACCGTGTCGCTCCGGACGATGGTGCAGCGAAGAAGAAGAAGGCGCCGTCTCGGAAGAGGAGCCGAAGCGGGGCGCCTGCCGTGCCTGGTGCGGCAGCTACTACGGCTGCTGCTGGTGCTTCCGAAGGCGCGACAGACGCGGAGTCGGATTCGGCGAAGTATGCCGATTCAGGCTTGGATGGCGCGGACGCCGGAGGCGAGGGATCTTCGGCGAGCACCCTGGGCGGCGGGTTTGCCACGAGCAGCCGGAGGGGGGAAGTCTCGCCGCCCACCGAAGTCGCCGAGACAGAACCCGTGCGGACCGGCGATGCGGAGGTGGAGCCTTCGACCGTGGCCGCTGTGGTGCCGGAGACGCCCTCCGTGGGGGCGCACGAAACCGTGCTGCCTTCACCAACAGCAGCAGCAGAAGTCGAGGCGCCCCGTGCAAAAGTTCCTACGGCGGAACCTTCGCCCCCGGGTGCCGCAGCCGCGGGGCCTCCGGCAGCGACTGTGGGGGCGGCGTTGCTGCTGCCTGCCCCAGCTAAGCGGCCGTGTGTACGCCGAGCTCCACCGACGCGCGAGGATTCGCCGTGGCGACGGGCATCGAAACTTGTGGGACTCCGCGCGGATGCCGAAGACCTGCGGCGTGCACTCCCCGCCCCCACGCCGCCCGCCACCGTGCGAGAACGGTCGCCGCCGCCCCGCACGCGAGGCTTCGCCGCCGCGGACCATGCTTCTGCGGGCCGACGCCACCGCAGCCCGTCTCGGGAATAGGGGCGGGTCCCCGGCCTCCGTCGCTACCGGCGGTAGGGTGGCCTAGCTTACCCTGGCGTATTCTTTTATGTCCTGCGGTGCTTACCTGTCTCCTTGTGTGCAGCGTCGCTCATTCCGGAGGAGCGCTTGGCGGAACACGGGCCCCCGCGCGTGTGAGCCCCGCGGACTTCGTGCCTCCCTCGGAGACGTTGAGGGCGTGGCGCGGGATTGTGGATGACGCGGCTACTAGCGTCGACCAGCAAGCGCTGCAGGCCTACGGGGCGGCGCGCCTCGGGGACGCCTTCGAGGTGTCTGGGGTGAGGGTAAGTACTCATACGACCACGCCTGGGCCGGCTGAGCTTGCTAAGCTTTTCCATTCTGCAGACACTTGTGCTGGAGCAGGCCGTGCAAGCGGCCTATACTGCGCTCAACGGGCGCTGAGGACAGTGCGGGCGCCGAGGAGGAGCTACGCGAGGCCTCGGGAGCCCGCTCGCCAGATGCCCGCATCCGCCACCGAAGCGAGTGCGCTGGCGGCGCACGCGAAGGCGACTTGCTACGTCGGCGCGAGTCGGCCGCGAGGTCGTGGCAGCAGAGCTTGAGGCCGAGCGGGATGGCTCTTCGCAACAGTCGCCGCTAGAGAAGGAAAAGACGAACTCGCCTCGACCCTAGCGGGCGTGATCGACGATTGGCGCGGCGTCGGTGGTTGCATGGAATGCCATGCAAGCACCGGAAAGCCATCTCCAGGGCTTGTGGCCAAAGTGCGGACCACGCCGCCCGAGGAACTTCGCGACTCTCCGCTGGTCGGAGATGCCGCCACCGCGCGCGCAGCCGCGACGACAACCGCAACCATCGCGCGCACACATCGGCATGCTTGGTGTGCGCGCTCTCGCAACACCGCGATTTGCACACGCCGCCGGGCCGAGGACCCCACCGAGATGCCTAGCGGGCGGAGTAATGTCCGGTGCCGCCCGCTCCGCTTCGCCGCGCCATCAAGCCCTTCTATGAACGGATGCGGGATTACATTGGGGCGGGACGCAGCGGGTCGAACTCCAAAGTCACTTTACGGGAGGGGCCTCGCCGCTTCCTTGACGGGTCCTCGACGCGACGAGGGCGCGCCGAGGCCTCCGGCGCCGAACCCGCAGTGTGTGCTGTGGTGCCTGGGTGTAGGCGTGCGTTGTAATGCCCCCTCTTTTTGTGAATGAAGTGCACGCTTGCTCCATACATTCTAACTTTCGCCTATGTCCCGGGCAGCTTCCTTGCTGGGGCCGACTTCTTGCGGCCGACCTTGCGACCCGGCGACGCCGGACAAGCGAAGGGTCAAGAATCGCTGGACTTTTGGGCGGGCCGATCTTCTTCCGGCGGAACCCCGTCCTTACCGCGTGTTAAGGACGAGCCTGCCGAATAGCTACTTAGAGCGGCAGGGATGTTGTCGGGCCTCTGTACTTGGAAGATTTTTCCGATGTATAGATCTCCTGATAATTAGGGCGTGCGCGGTCGTACTGTGCGGAGCCGGGCCCGTTGGTGTGAACCGTACGGGCGCTGGTTCCTGCTCGCCGCCCGGGTGCCAATGCGCCCGCGGGGTTCATGCGTTGAGTACTCCGTGGAGCTAGCGTGTGCGGCGGCAGTTGTTGATACTGTGGCGACCCCGCGCAATGACTCGCTTAGCGTCTCTCGATCGGCGTGTGCGGCGGACCTCCGCACAACGACTTGCTTAGAGTCTCATGGACTGGCGTGTGCGAAGGCGGACCTCTGCACAACGACTTGTTTACAGTCTCATGGACTGGCGTGTGCGAAGGCGGACCTCCGCACAACGACTTGTTTAGGCGTCCATGCCTGATTTATACTCCGGAGAGTACGCACAAGGACGAAGTCCCTAGCGTGCGTGGGGTTCGCGTCTTGTTTATACTCAGTAGAGTGCGCAGGGAGAACATCCGCGTCTTATTTATACTCCGTAGAGTGCGTGCAGAGGCGTCCCCCCATACGTCTTGGTTTAGACTTATGCCCGTGTCTTTGACGGAGAGTGCACACGCGAACGTGCGTCTTCGTTTATACTCATGCCCGTGTCTTTGACGGAGAGTGCACACGCGAACGTGCGTCTTCGTTTATACTCATGCCCGTGTCTTTGACGAAGAGTGCACACGCGAACGTGCGTCTTCATTTATACTCATACCCGCACCCCTGGCTGCGGAGAGTGCACACGCGAACGTGCGTCTTTGGTTTATACTCATACCCGCACCCCTGGCTGCGGAGAGTGCACACGCGAACGTGCGTCTTTGGTTTATACTGCGAGAGCACACGCGTAGGCGAGGCCTCCACGTGTGCTCGCCGCGTGCTTTTGCACAGCGGTAATAAGTTGGCTGCAAGCGGAACTTTATTACCTTCCCGTTTGCACGGGTAAGCGATTACATACGAGGGGGGTGGGGGTGTACTAACCGTTTGTGCTCAGCGCGGCCGAAGCCTCTAGTAGTTGGACTATCGGTAGGGCTTGCGGGGTCGCCTCCGGATGTCGCTGTGTGCCTTCGCACGGCGGTGCCGACCCTAGGTGTGCCGCTGCCCGCCGCGACGGGGGCATCTGGTGCCGTGCTCGATGCGCCGGGCCATGTCCTGGTCGCCCCGAACAGTAATGATGGCTCGCGGCCCCGGAAGCTTCATGCATAAATAGCTGTGATGCGGTACCGCCCCGAAGGCATTGAGGATTGGACGCCCCAATATGGCATTGTATGGGTATGGGAGGTCGTCGACGTCAAATGTGGCGTCTTCGACCCTTTCATTATCGTCCTGGCCGAAGGAGACTTGCAGGCATATTTGGCCGAGCGCCCGTAGAGGTTGTCCTCCAAAGCCTTGTAGCGGGACTCCCGATGGGCCGAGGCGACTTGGGAATCCCCATCCGTCGAAGGCCGCCGCGAGAATGTTCGCGAATCGCCGCCATCAACCAGTATGCGCCCACATCGCAGCCCGCTATTACGACCCGGACGACCAGGATCATGGTGGGAAGCTCCACGCCTTGGCGTCGGCGGGGTGAACGTGACTCATGCCGTGCCCGGTGCCGACGGTGCTCGTGGCCGATATGCCGCCACGTGGTGTAGCCTCCACACATAGGCCTTTCGCTGCCGTGCCGAGGCAAACTCCAACACGGAGCCCCCGGAGATGACGTTGATAACCCTTCGGTGGGTGGCCTCCAGAGCCTGTAGCTGCAGAAAGCCCTCCCGAGGCCGCCGCGTGGGCTGGATCCGCAGAGGACCCTCATGGGGCTGCGCCCCGTGCTGAATGTGCACGGGGCTTCGTATGGTGTCTGTACGTGGGCCACCACAGCGGGCGTGCTTCCGTGTTCCCGCCCTCGTGACGCTTATCGCGAGCGCCGCGATAGAGATGCGATCGGCGGGTGTCGTGGTTGCCGCGACCGTGGACTACGCACCACACCGCTTGCCGGTCGTCATAATCTCCACGGCCTTTATCGTCGCGGCCCGCCACGCGCCGCGCCCGCCTCGGCGCCCCGACCGCCCGCCGCGGGCGCGCCGTCGGAACCGCCGATGTCGAGGACGTACCGGCCTCGCCGTGACTTCTACTGGCCACGCTTGGGCATATCGGACGACTCCTTGAGCAGGGCGTCCCTGCGGTCGGGCGCATCCTTGGACGACTCCTTCTTGCGTTTTCCCTTCGAAGAACCGTCCTTCGGCGGATCTTCGGCTTTTGCCGAGGCCCCGGCCTGGTTGGTGTCGGAGTCGTCACCTTGCCTTTGCCGCGCGTACTCTTCCGCCTTGGCGTATTCCTCCATTTTGTCAAAGAGCTTCGTCACTGTTTTAATTGGATTCCTTGCGTTGTACTCGGCCATCGGGCCCGGGCGAAGGCCCTGTATGGCCGCATTGACAACAGTGGTTTCATTGAAATCTTTGACTTGACAACGATCTTCGCGGCGCTGAAGTAGTCCCGAGCTTCTCAGAAGGTTTCGCTACGGCGAAGAGCTGGTCGCGTCGACCGCCGACATAATTTCCTTGAAAGTTGTTATGAAGGCGGTCGCGATCCGCTCCCACGCGTAGATGGAGTTCGGTTCTATGGTAAAAACTAGGAGCGCCACTCCTTGCAACGCGAGGGGAGTCCTTCGCCTTCGTGGTGTCATCTCTCGCGCGGCCTCGATTGTCGCTTCATACACGCGCATCGAACTCGCGGGGTCCGTGTCACCTTTGTAGGGCTCGGCGACACCGGGTATTTGAAGTCTTCGTGCCATGCCGCTTGTCGTAGTCCCGCCAAAGCGGGGACTCGATCGACGCGCCAGTGGCGGACGCGGTGGATGTGGGGGCGTCGCGGCTGTCCGCCCTTTCCGGCGTGGGCTCTGGCGCGACCACCGGCGCGGCCTGTTGGCTCCGAGCCTCTTGTATGTCCCGGACAGCCCCGCGAAGGTCCCCCAGCTCCTGCTGGAACGCTTTAAGGGCCGCCAGCAGGGCGCTTTCCACCGCCTGTGCGGGCGGGGTCGCCGGCACGCCCAACGGACGGATCGGCGTGGGCACGACCGCGTCGTGAGCTCCCGAGCTGCCGGTCGCTCCGTTGTGGCTACCTCGAACGGCCTGGTCCGTGCTACCGGCGAGGGTTGTGGCGAGGGCGGCAAGGTCGGCTGCCGTCGCGTCGGCGGGTCGGTCGCCGCCGCACGGCGTCGACGTCTTCGACCAGCGGTTCGCTGTCGCCGCGCCGACGGGTCGGGTCGGCGCGCGTGCCGGTGACGGGTTGGCCGTCGCGTGCCGGTGACGGGTTGGTCGCCGCAGCGCCGGTGACGGGGTTGGTCGTCGCAGTGCGAACATCGACGTCTTCGACCACCGCGCCTGCATCGCCACCCGCGCTCGCCGCTGCCGATGCCGAGCCACGTACCCATGCGACGCCCGACCGCCGCCTTCTTTCCTTCGCCACCGTTGACGGCTTTTTGGTGTCATCCTTTTTGTGTTTCGGCTTACTCCTCGCCCTCCCACGGACGGCGCCAACTGTTGTGGCTGCAGCACCAAACAGAGAGAGATGGTAGTGGAGAGTGAGGAGATGAGTAATGGCCCGCCTTCTCCCCATGACTGTATTCATATATATGCACACATGAGGAGTGCTTTACGCTTATACCCTTACATCAGTTATCCCCTCAGGGCACTTATGTCATTACACATGGCCTATTCTCGCCTTATAACCTCCTAGCAGCTCGCTGGTTTAGGTGGGGCCACCCTACAACAGCAGCCATTACTCGAAAGTAACCGCAGCCATAATTCACTAGTAATCGCATCGTTCTCGCCACTATTCGTTAATACTATTTATCGCGAGTCGGTGCGTTTGATTTTCAAATAGATAAAGAAAACGCGCCAAGACTGACACGCGCTGCAGACGTGACACGCACACGCACAACACGGCACGGCACGGCTCGGCACGGCTCGGCTTGGCGAGGCGAGCGAGCGAGCGCGCGCGCATGTATTGGCTCTCTCCAATTCCACAAGGGGGTTACCACGTTCCACCTTTTAAAGTGGTGTAACTCCCATTCAATTCTCCATATGGGACTAAACAGTTTTTCCATGTGGGCCTGGGAATTTCATTTGATTAATTGCTAAATTAAAATGGACCAAGCTCAATTAATCCAACAATCCCTACCAAATTTCAAGGCACACGAGAAATGCTCTCAATTCTCATTGTTGTTTGATATACCAGTGTTTCGATGGAGACCGTTGTTGAACATCTACCTAGGAAAGGAGTTATACTCATCCACAATCAACAATAGACTATGCCTTGAATTGACAATTTTGCGAACAAGCTTTACCCAATTCCTTTACTAGTACTAGGTCGCCTAAAGCATCCCCTCCGTTGGAGCGTATAAGTCATACTCCATGCCTATTCATGAGTATCTAGAGATCACCCAAATCTCATAGATTGTGATCAGCAGTCGAACTCATATAGGTGTGTTCCTTCTAAGATGTCCTGTAGGCTGATATATCTGCTTTAAATAAGCCACTCGGATCACATTGAGGTAAAAACCAACCTGCCATACAGAATAGGAGAGAAGCGCATCATTGAAGAAATGAGCCCTGTAAAGATCTCTCCTCCCACCAACCAACGACTTGTTTCACCATCCTACTTCACGGATCTCGATCACGTAGAACAAAGTTACCAACGTGGTATGATTCATGTGGGTCTCAAGCCCATCTCACTCGATGCACTATCTATCACATTACGTGATAAACCCTTTGTAAATTGGTCGGCGATTATTAGTATGCGGACATAGTTCAGCGATCACTCCGGAGTTTTTCAGCTTTCGGCGGACTTCAACCGCCTCTTAACATGCCTAGATGACTTCATGTTGTCCTTAGAACTGCTTCACCTTGATAATTACAATCGATTATCATAGTTCATCGTGATAGCGGTATCGGTTTTTCAACCACCGCAAATCCATAAGGAGTTCGCGAAGCCACTCGGCCTCAACGATTGCGGTATCTAACGCCGTGAGTTCTGCTTCCATGGTTGACCTAGTTAAGATGGTCCGCTTGTAAGACTTCCAGAAACAGACCACCTCCAAGTGTGAACACATATCCACTCGTGGCTTTTATCTCATCAAGATCGAGATCCAGTTTGAATCATCAGAGCCCTCCAAAGACCTTTGGATACCCAAAGATAGTGAATTCCATAGCTCACGGTTGCCTTTAGATAGCGCATTACTCTCTCAAGAGCACGCCAATGATCATCTCCGGATTTGAAACAAATCGCTTAGCATGCTCACAAAGAAACAAGATGTCGGTCTTGTAGCACTAGCTAAATACATCAATGAGCCAATGATCTGGAGTATCTCAATTGATCCTTGTTATTCTTCTGTTTTCCTCAATAACACACTAGGATCATAAGGAGTAGGAGCAGGCTTGCAGTCACTATAACCAAAGCAACTCAAGACCTTCTCTACATAGTGAGATTGCACAAGTGTAACCCCACCATCACCTCCTCTCAGTAGCTTAATGTTAAGAATCACATCAGCCACTCCCAAATCTTTCATCTCAAAACTTTTGGACAGAAAGTCCTTGACCTCCTCAACCACATTGAGGTTGGTCCCAAAAATCAGTATGTCATCAACATACAAGCACAAGATCACTCCTTCTCCCCCACCATAGTGATAGTACACACATCTGTCGGCTTCATTCACAACAAAGCTAGCAGATGTCAAAGTTCTGTCAAACTTCTCATACCATTGCTTAGGTGCTTGCTTTAGGCCATACAAAGACTTTAACAACTTGCACACCTTTCCTTCTTGACCTTCTACCACAAACCCGTGTGGCTGATCCATATAAATCTTCTCCTCCAACTCTCCATTTAGAAAAGCTGTCTTAACGTCCATTTGATGAACGAGCAGACCATGAGAGGCAGCCAGAGCAAGTAATACTCGAATTGTGGTCAATCGGGCAACAGGTGAATAAGTATCAAAGAAGTCCTCACCTTCTTTCTGAGTATAACCCTTGGCCACAAGTCTTGCCTTGTACTTTTCAATTGTATCATCAGGCCTAAGCTTTTTCTTGAAAACCCATTTACATCCTACAGGTTTGCACCCATAAGGACGGTCAACGACCTCCCAAGTTCCATTAGACATAATAGAGTCCATCTCACTCCGTACTGCTTCCTTCCAATAGTCAGCGTCAGGAGAAGAATATGCCTCTTCCATGGTTCTTGGAGTGTCATCCACAAGGTATACAATGAAATCATCACCAAAAGACTTTGCAATCCTCTGCCTCTTACTCTTTCGAGTAACTTCATTGTTATCCTCCTCAGGATTTTCCATAGGCGTTTCCTCAACATGTTCTATCGGCACAAAAGAATCAAGGGAAATTATAGGTTCTTGACTAGATGAGCTAGGTACATCACATTTCATAGGAAATTCATTCTCAAAAAATGTGACATCTCTGGACTCTATGATTGTACCAACATGCATGTCAGGTACTCCAGTTTTTATAATTAAGAACCTATAACCCACGCTGTGCATAGCATAACTAAGAAATACACAATCTACGGTTTTTGGTCCAAGTTTACGCTTCTTGACAATTGGCACGTTAACTTTGGCCAAACATCCCCAGGTGCACAAGTATGAGAGAGTCAACTTCTTCTTTTCCCATTCCTCGAATGGTGTTACTTCTTTATTCTTTGTAGGAACTCTATTCAGGACATGACTCGCGGTCAATATAGCCTCACCCCACCATTCCTTAGAAAGTCCCGCAGTGTCTAACATAGCGTTAACTAAATCAGTTAGAGTGCGGTTCTTTCTTTCGGCAACCCCGTTTGATTCGGGAGAATAGGGAGGCGTCCTCTCATGAATAATTCCATGTTCCTCGCAGAATAAAGTAAACTCATTTGAAAAATACTCTCCCCCACGATCAGACCTTACTCACTTGATTTTCCTCTCAAGTTGGTTTTCTACCTCAGCTTTATAGATCTTAAAGCTATTCAACGCTTCATCTTTTGTTTTTAATAAGTACACATAGCAAAATCTAGTGCAATCATCTATAAGCGTCATGAAATATTTCTTCCCACCTTTAGTCATCACGCCATTCATCTCGCACAAATCGGAATGAATGAGTTCTAACGGTGCCAAATTCCTCGCCTCTTTCGCTGCATTGTGAGGCTTGCGAGGTTGTTTCGATTGAACACACGCATGACACTTAGAACCTTTGACCAAAGTGAATTTCGGGATTAAACTCATATTAGCTAAGCGCGTCATACACCCAAAATTAACATGACAAAGTCGTGAATGCCAAACATTAGATTCATCATCATAGTTACACACATGCTTCACAAATTTATTATAGGAATCCATCAAAGAAAAACGGAACAAGCCTCCGCTCTCATAGCCTTTACCAACAAATGTTCCATACTTAGACACGACACATTTATTGGATTCAAATGCAAGCCTAAAACCATCTCTACACAAGAGAGATCCGCGACGAGATTCTTCTTTATGGAGGGGACATGTTGCACGTTCTTGGTACACGGTCTTTCCCGGTAAACTTCAGATCGACCGTACCAACACCATGAACAGCTGCATGCAATCCGCTCCCATCAACAAGGAGCAACCTCGACCGACGATAAGATGAAAACAAGGAAATATCAGCACACACATGAATATTAGCACCAGTGTCAACCCACCACTCGGGTGATTGACAAACGTAAAGAATCAGTAGGTAAATAATTACCGCACTCGATGCTCCTCCAACATCACTAATAACCATGTTGGCGGACTTCTTGTGCTTATCCTTACGGTCGGACAATCCTTAGCCCAATGGCGAAATCACCGCACACAAAGCAACTGCCCTTTCCTTTGTCTTTCTTCTTAAACTCGTGAGTAGCCTTGGGCTTGACAATAGGCTTATTTTTCTTCTTATTATGGGAAGCCCGAGGGTTCTTCTTCTCGCACCAAATTGGCACTAGAACCTCCTCAAGAAGAACTTTCTTGCCACGAGTATCTTTTGCCCTCGCCTTCTCTTCAACACCAAGAGTGCCAATGAGATCAGTAACACTGAACTCCTGCTTCTTGTGTTTTAGAGAGGTAGCAAAATCCGACCAAGAAGGTGGTAACTTGGCGATAATACCGCCAGCCACAAACTTGTCCGGTAACTCGCACTTATTGTTCTCAAGCTCCTTTGCCAGCGCCTGAATCTCATGAGTTTGTTCTACTACAGAACGGTCATCGACCATCTTGTAGTCATAGAACTGCTCCATGACATACACTCATCGCCCGGCATCGAAACTCCGAACTTGGCCTCAAGTGCATTCCACATCTCTTTGTCCGTAGGCAAATGCATGTACACATCCACAATGTTATCCACCAGTATGTTGATAAGTGCACCTCGAAACAAGTTATCCGCTATATTGAACTTGCGTTCGTCCTCAGCAGAAAGAGGCTCAGTGGGCTTGCCTTGTGCAACATGAAAACATTCCATGGCAGTAAACCACAGGATCGCACGTGCACGCCATCTCTTAAAATTGGAACCATCAAACGGAGGGTGCAGCTTAAGCGACGCAGCAAAGCCAACTACCGAAAAAGACCTATCAAGTTTTTGGATTGCTGAAAATCTAGTCAATTTTCGGCATATTTTAATCCAGAAATTCAGCATATAAAACATGACATATAAAAACATGAGTGATCCAATGATGATGTATTCATATTCGCTAACGAACAAGCTAACAGCAGCACCTATTAACATATTCATAGCGCACAGAAACAAATACACCAGAGAAGTTTTCAGGTTATACCCTCGGGCAGGGCCAGTGTCGGTGACACCGGAGGCGCCGTTACCATCAGTCGACATGATGGCCTATTCGATGTAGTCGATCGAGGCGTGATGCAGGACGAGGCGTGATGCAGGAAGATGTTCACCGTGCAGTCTCGCAAACAGTTCACCTCCAGGAAGTAGATGACGTACGTCACAGATTGAGCAATCGCTCCAATGCGCTCCCCAAAAACTTGATCACCCGTCTACCCATGCAGGTACGCAAATGGACGGAGTTTCGGAGGCCTACTTGCCCAGAACCCTTTGCGCGCAAGGTTCTGGACCGGAGATTGCAGAGAACAGCAACAAAAACAGAACCAGAATACTGTTCTTTTGTTATCCTTTTTTCGTATGGAGTGGAGTGGAGAGCCTTTTATGCTCTGTACTTTTGTAACAGCAAAAATGAAGAGGCCAGAGTGACTGCAACCATTCGTTAATACTATTTACTGCGAATCAGTGCGTTTCGATTTTCGAATAGATAAAGAAAAACGCGCCCGCACCCAACACGCGTACGCACACGCACGGCTCGGCGTGGCGAGGCGAAGCGAAGCGCGCGCGTATTGGCTCTCTCCAATTCCACAAAGGGGTTACCACGTTCCACCTCTTAAAGTGGTGTAACTCCCATTCAATTCTCCATATGGGACTAAACAGTTTTTCCATGTGGGCCTGAGAATTTCATTTGATTAATTGCTAAATTAAAATGGACCAATCTCAATTAATCCAACAACATCACAGTCTGTTTGAAACAAAAAAATGTCTCTAATAAATACAGACAATCGCAGACGGTTCGGAATAAAAACCATCTGTGATAAGTAGATCATTACAGACGGTTATTTTCGTTACGGTGAACTTAAACGGTCCATCTTATAAAACCATCTGTGATAATTTTATTACTGGCGGCTTGTGTTAAACCGTATGTGATGAGACATTCAGAATAATCCTTTTTGTAATAGTGTTAGGAACCAATGTTTCATCTTGTTCTAATCTCAAGATAATGTTTATTTTTTATTAGAGATGTTTTTGTTCTGCCGTCATCTTAACCATATATATGATCAGTGCGAGAACAATATGGGAAGTGAACCATACCCGTGCGTGCATGCTAGTAAGATGTGAATAGTGTGCTGAAACGAAGATGTGAAAAATGACAGACTAGCTAGCTTTCTATGATTGAACAGATGACAACCCTTTTCACACCAATCGTTCGCTAGTCGGATGATCGTGGTTGATTCCAATATATAGTACAATCGAATATTTGGGTTGGTCCATCGAAAAAGGGAGCGGTAGTAAATTTGAGGGGAAGCAGATATAGGACCGCTCTATCCGGTTTCTAACTATTGATTAAAATTATATTATAGTAATTATTAATTTTTATAAGTTATTTAATTAAAAATAAAATAATAAAAATAACGCTATATCTCAAGAAAAAACAAAAGGTTAAAAATCTAAAAATCAAAATTAAAAAACGATATACCTTAAATAGTCTCTGACTTAAAAAACTAAAAGACAGAAAAAGTTAAAAATCAAAGCCGTGCAGAGCTGACCATACGGCGAGATAGGTCGTATAGACAAGTTTAGTCTACACACTCCCTTTCTAGAACATCGTCGTGCCAATCCATAATCCCCTGTTGCATCACTAATTGCGCCCAATCCCTATCAGCTCCCTGTTCGGACTTCGGAGGGAGCACGAAACCGGCCAGGGAAAAAAACGGTCGCGCGACAGAAACCGACTCCGACCAAAAGCGCATCCCCATCCACAGGGTACGACGAAGCGTGCGTGCCTGCGTACCGGCGGTTCCATCGCCCGCGGGTCAGAAAAAAAAGTGCCCGCAAAGTCGGGCCGGCGGCGTGGAACGTTCAAAAGTTCTCGTTCAAAAGTACTGTGATTTTGATTTTTAGATATAACTTTTGTTTTTCAGTTAATTATAAGGGATTTAAGAAGTAAGGAATATTTATACCTCGAAACTATTATATTCCAAACCACTCTATTTAGATCTAGAACTTTCCACGCTTCCACGACCAGCCCCATGTGCGCTTCTGGATGGATGAAACCATGTGATCCCACCGTACGCCATCTCTAGAACTTTCCACGCCTACCCACCAGCCCCATGGGGAGGGGTCGCGCCATTCGGCGCCTTTGGGGAGGGGTCGCGTTGTCGCCAACCTTGCTGGTCACACCACAGCTGAGTAGAGTCTCGCTCATTTTGGCTTGAACTTCTGGCTTATTTTCATTATTCCTAAATTTTATCTTTTCTGATCTTTTGCTTTTTTTAGCTTTTTTGCCGATTCTTTTTTCCCGTATTAGTTTGCATTGTCCATGATAGGCTAATCTGTTTTTTCTTTTTAAATTTTTTAAAATTTAGTTATATTAAATAAATCACTATTAATTACAGTGTAATTTTAGCTATAATCTAGTTTATTTCAGCCTAATCAAATGGGTGACTTGAGCCGCAAGGCGCCACGCGACACGGAAGGCTGCAACAGCGGCGACCGGTAAAAAAACGACGGCTGCTATCCGTTTCGACGGAGGGAATTGACGCCACGACGGGAGGGGTTCTGGCGCTGTCCCTGCAGCGGTGGATTGAGAAAAGGCGACGTGAGTTCCGTATTTGCCCCGCCGTTTAAGAGGGGTCGTGCCAAAATTGTCTGAAGCACGCGCGGTGCTGGATAGAGAACGGATACATGCATGTTCAGAGCGATGGGCAGTATGGTAAATTGGGTAACTTGGAGAAGTGCTTCAAAGTCGTGGAAGGAATTAAGAGGCAAACACGGCCTATGCTGGTCAACTGCTTCGTCTTATCAACCTTGGGCCCAATGGGCATCTACACGGCTATACCTGACTTATTTTGTAAAAAAAAAGTATTGATAAACATCATCCGGATGTTTTCTTTATAACTATCATCTAGATTTGTGACCGTTAAATTAGAAATCCAACGGTCACAAATTCTCCCCGCTCCCTCCAAAAAAAATCTCCCCCCTTCAAAAAAAAGAGGCCGTTGGATCTCTAATCCAACGGTCCGAAATTTGAATAATTGTTAGGAATAAAACATCTGGGTGATATCTATACATATCAAAAAAAAAAGTGATGGCCAGTAACAAAGGGAAAACTATTACAGTTAATCAAAATTCTGAAAATAAACTATGTCTTTTGGGACGGAGGAACGGAAAATTAAGCTATATATCTTCCCAATAAATGACAATAAAAAACCAGCTCCGATCAGAGCCCAACCAAGTAATCAAAACAAAATGAAAAACAAACTACCCTGAGCTTTCAGCACTAACACATCACTGCTGATCGACACAACCTCGTCCAAATCCAGGGAAATAAGATTACTTTTCAAACCTTCCAAACCACCGGAACTCTCTAGACACACACCCCCTCCAAACCCTTCTTAATTAAAACCCTTCATTCCCATCAACGTTTCAAACCTCAGGGTTCAAACTTCAAACCACCACCTCTCGCTCGACCACCTCACCCCGCCGCCAAACCTTCCCTCTTCTCCTCTCCGTACCACTACTCCGTTCACGAGTCACAGCGCGGCGGCCATGGGCACCCTCGTCGGCCACGTCGCGCCGGGCGCCGGGTTCCTCCTTATCGGCCTGTGGCAGCTGTTCAACCACATCCGGCTGTTCGCGCTGCGGCCAAACTCCTACGCGGCGCCGGTCTGGTTCCCGGTGCGGGGCGTCCGTCACCTCGAGCTCATACTCATAATCGTGGGCACGGTCATGTCCATCCTGATGGAGCTCGTCATCGGCCCGGCGAAGCACCAGCCGTTCGACGACGATGGCACCATCCCCTCCTACCACCTCCACAACTTCGAGCACGCGTCCATCTCGCTCGCGCTGCTCCTCTTCGCCGCGGTCACCATCCACATGGACAGGGTCAGGTCGCCCATGCGGGACGCCATCTCGCAGCTGGTCGCCGCCGCGGCGTTCGCGCAGCAGCTGCTCATCTTCCACCTCCACTCGGCGGACCACATGGGCGTGGAGGGGCAGTTCCACTGGCTGCTGCAAACGGTCATCGCCGTCACGCTCGCCACCACGCTGCTCGGGATCCCCTACCCTCGGAGCTTCGTGGTGAGCCTGGTGCGGTCGGCGAGCCTCGTGTTCCAGGGTGTCTGGTTCATCGTCATGGGCGTCATGCTGTGGACGCCGGGACTCATCCCCAAGGGATGCTTCCTCAATTACGAGGAAGGCCACGACGTCGTCCGGTGCCGCACCGACGAGGCGCTCGACCGCGCAAAGTCCCTGGTCAACCTGCAGTTCAGCTGGTACCTGACCGGCACCGTGGTGTTCGTCGTCGTGTTCTACCTCCAGCTGACCAAGCTGTACCCCGAGGAGCCGCGGTACGTGCCACTAGTCAAGGGAAGCAGCGACGGCCGGTTCAGCATCGGCGACGACTACGACGACGAGGACGACCTCGAGGCTGCGAAAGCTGGCTTCGGACACGATGTGAGCAGCACAAAGCCCATTAAGATCGAGAGGTAAAGCCCTAATACCGTAAGGGCCGGGAGGAGAGAGTCAGGATGGTTGTGTGATTACAATGGACACGGAGGGCCTATCTGTAAATCGTAGTTCTTCCCTTTCTCTTTCTTTTGCCTTTTAGGGATTGGTGTGGTGAGTGACCTCACCCATAAATTTGGGTAACTTTCGTGCTCGGTCACTTAATTTGTTTATTTACGCGTTTCCGATCGTGATCAGAGTTCAATGGATTCATGGATACCATTTGGTTGGCTGGTTGTAACTAAAAACTTGTCGTCACCAGCGCTTGATTCGATGCTGTCTTTTCTCGCAGCGACCTCAAGTCCTCGGGTCTCCGATGGTTCAGTTGCATGTGCAATAGTGCCTCTCTTTTTTATTTGCATGCGTCTAATAATTTTTGATTTTAAGATGAGTGTTTGTGTAAACGAATCGAATATTGATAAGTTTAAAAATCGCTTCAATAATACTGTCTTGATAAACCGATTTAAAAAGACAATAGAGAAATTATTTTATTTATTTGTTCGAAGAAAATTGTAAGTTATAAACTACAGGTTGAAAAGAAAATGACATCTTTCTTGTGTTATCTTGCTTATTTGTTAGTTGGGTATCTGCATGTTTGTTTCCTGTGGAACGTTTTGGATTGGGATTTGCGTCTTTGGGATCACTGGGCTCGCTTGCTTCTGTGCAAAAACAATGGAACAGTATGATCACTGCGCCAGCTCAGGTGCGATGCTACTGACAAATGTGTTTGGGAGTTAATTTGCATTACAATTCAGAGCATGCATGTGAGGCGTCTTAAAGAAATGAGAGCACGGCATGTGACTGCACATTACGAAAGAAGCCAAATAATTAAGCGCCATGCATAACGTCTTGTAATTTTAGTAGGGATCCACTCAAACAAAAGGAAATGGCCAAATGGGATATGATCAGTTCTCCCAGATGAAGCTTATTAGACGAACTACTTTCTGACTTCGCTCAAGAGATTCTCGGTGCAACAGAACGTGCGCGCACGCAAACGGCGATACCATTTGCGTGCCTTTCCACTCTTTTTCCGAGTCTTCAGCTAATCAATAGTAAAACTGAACCTAACTGATCGTATAGCTGATATATATAGACCAATCGAATCTGTCAGACGCAGCAAGCTTATGCAAGCATAGCGGTGCATGGACACGGCTCATGCCTTATGCCTGGGAGATGTTAACATTAGTTTTGATTCTGACAAAGATATCAGCAACTACAGATATCATTCTATGGATCGGCACAGTTCACTTCGATTAATTAACAGATAAGAACGAGCGTTTTTCTTGCTTAGCGCCTTATCTGAAGATTCCCTTGGTTGCCCAGCAAGGCACCGGTTCTACACTTCTACTTCTCCCCAATTTCCCATTAGTTTTCTTAGCTCAATGATGGCGCTTCTCCAGGATAAAGCCCTCGTTGATAGCGTGCGCCAAATATAAAATTATCAAGTTGTGTAAGTCCTAACCAATGTTCATGTTCATGCAATTCCGACGAGGGCCAATCAATGATCATCGATCGCGTTTATTATTATCACTCTGGAACGAGGACACTTGAGTCGAGGAGTTTCACCATTCCTCCTTGAGAGGGCCGCGTGGTTTGGATCTGGTAGGTGGAGAGCTGATGAAGGCTTTGGCTAAATGGGTTGTCCAGCACGGCACATGTTTGGATAGGATGCGTATCAATTAGCCTTGATTCGGCTGGTCTAAATAAATTACTGTATCATACCATATCGACCCATGTGTCTGCTCTCCTATCTAGGCATGTCATGGAGAGGGATCAGGTCGAGCGGGACCAGGCTCACCGATGGGCCGTTGATTTTACTATCAGTCGTAAGTAATTTTACTGTCAATCAAAAGTAATTTTACTGTTAGTCGTTGAGTCATAAGTATTTTTACTGGTAGTCCTAAGTAATTTTACTACCAATCGTAAGTAATTTTACTACCAAATCACCCATCTATGCTCAAAAAGAGTATAGTAATCCTAACACAAGTAATTTTATTGCCAACCATAAGTAATTTTACTGCACTACTACAGGAGAGTTATTGTTTGTACTATACCGAGGTGCCGACCCAAGCACAGTACACCTAGTCAGGCCTAGCCGGCACGGCACGGTAGGCACAATCTGTTTACTGTTCGTACCATGCCATGCCTAGGCTAGGCCAACAATACCATGCCTTGGGCTAGCACAGTTGGCCCAGCCCATTTGGTTAGGTCTACTTCAAGGGCAAGTAGTAGAGAGTACTCGTGTGGGAATGTGTGAGAGAGTAAAGTATGTAGTGGGAGGACAGGTTTGACTATGTCTAATGAATGCCACTAGATTGATCGAGATGCACTGGTATTTCATGTGTATGTGAATGGTGGAGACAACATTTTATACTATTTGTTGCATCTGGACCGCCAAGTCGTAGTAATATCCAATTTAGAAAGCTAGAAAACGCTATCCCATTCAAGCGATATAGCATCCTCTCTCTCTCTCACACACACACTCTCTCGGCGCCACTTTATCTTGCTCTCTCTCTTGCTCACTCCAACGATATGAGGTGGCGAAGGGTGGTGGGTAGCGACAGAGGGAGGCAAAGTGAGGCGGCACACTGAATATTAGGTTAAGGGGTGAGGGAGGACAACAGCATGGCGAGGCGGCAAGGTTGTTGCCAGTGGTGGATGAGGGGCAAGGGAGGTGGAGGATGGGTGCGGAGCTATGCCGCTGTCGGAGAAGAGAGAGGGGAGGGGGGAGGGAGAGCGGCAGGGGAGGGGAAAGGAGGGAAGGGAGGGGGGCTATATCATCGGGAGCACCCCCGATGATATAGTGTTCCCTAGCTGCTTCCTATCCAATATTATTACCTCTTGTTACAAGTGTGTAGAGGTGGCCAAATGAGTTGGGCTAACTGTATCGGCCTGAAGTATGGTACTGTTGACTCAGCCTAGGCATGACACAGACTAGGACCAAACAGGTCGTGCTGGCCCGACCTAACGTGACGTGTCATGCCATGCTTGGGTCACGACCTCAACCTAGCGGGATAGCCTAGCACGGCACAGACAATACTGTGTTGTGCTAAGCATGACCCAGGCACGGGTGAGCACGGCACGGTTTGCTAGGCTTGGTGGTGTGGGAGCCTAGCCAAGAGGTGGAGGGATTGGGGGGTCGGCGGCAGGTGAGACACGGCACGTAGCGGAGGAGGGAGGGAGGGACCGAGGGAGGAAGGGGGCAAAGTAAGCATGCGCGGAGCGGTGAAGGAGGTAGACGGGCGGAGTGGCAGGAGGAGGTGGGGGTGAGCGCTGAGCGAAGCGATGGAGTTGGGGTAGGGGACGAGCAGAGAAGCACGGCGACAGAGGGATGGGAGGGGAACGTGACGCGACCGACGGTGGCCGGGGAGAGCACTGGATGGCGGGATCTACCGGTGGCAACCGCAGTAGGGAGAAGAGAGGGGGACGATTGTAGGAGAGACAAAGGGAGACAGAGAGAGTCAGAGATATACTGGAGACTGGTAGTGAGGCACGACATGGCCCATCATGCTACACGAGCCTAGGCCGGCACGGTATATCCTATACATGCTATTCTTTCAGATGGAACTGTGGTCACAGATGTTGAGGTATGACATTCATATCCTCTCCTACTGAAAGTTTCAGGGATTTTCCTTTTTAAAATGCATAAGTTACTGTCTGGTAAACTGTTGGGCTATTAAAGCAGAACGGTTGGGACATATTTTAGTGAGAAACTTGATTGGATAGAGCTATTAGGTTGTTTTCGCTTTTGGGGATCACCAAACAAGTCCAAGCTGTCTTTAGGGGTCATGATGATGCACATGACGGTGTAGCTCTGGCAAACAATTGCCATCGGGTAGGGTAGAGTAGTTCACCGTCACCCTGCCCTCACAAATCGCCATTATGACCTTCTGTTACTAGATGGTTTTGGTATATGCATGAGCGTAGCGATGACTTTCAGTTAGCGTTACACTGGAGCAGATAACACTATTCGACTTTCTAAGTCAATGTTAAGGGGACCACTGGTTCTAATGTAATGATTAACAAACATAACACATGTATAGCTTCCAAATGAACTCTTGGGATGCATAATTGCAAGTCATATTGTTTTGATTAACAGCTTGGTTGCAAAGTTCGGACAAATGTGAAAGGTCTTGTGCTTTGGCCACCAGTGTTACACGGACACCCGGGTCCAAAAGAAATTTGCTGAATTGGACACCCAAATCACGAATACGATTTGATGTCTAAAAACTAGAAATGAATGTGAATATCTTAATTAAAGATTCTCATTTCTCTCTTTGTGGTTTCTCTGTCTTCACAGCTCAAGGGTAGCATTTTGTGGATATAGCATCCCTCATCCTGCTGACAACAAAGTCAACATAAGAGTTCGGACTACAGTGCATAGATTGGAATATGGTCATGATATTTCATTTGTTAATCACTGTGGACTGATTGTTTTTTTGAGACATTCTTTATTTTGAATGCTTAACCATGCATGGTCCTAATTAGTACCTATCCCACTCCAACTAATATGCTGCTCTCGAGCCGTGGACATCTGCAAATCCGCATGGATGCTCCAGCTCAAGGCCAAAACCAAGCAAGGAATACCGACCACTCGCCTTGACCACGCAGGAGGTGACCCGAACACACAGAAGAGGAAAATGCAGCGAGATCGGATCGATCACTTGTCCACCAGGCCAAGTCCGATCCATCCAAGAATCTATTCTTCTCCTCTCCTATGCCTTCTGAGCTTTCCTACGACTATATACACACGCGCGCGCATCTGCACCACTAAAGACCATCGACATCAACACCATCACCAGCACAAGCATTTCAATAAGACGTTCATCCTATTTATCACATCGCATTTAGCTCTCGAAGCCGCACCCATGGACGCGAGGGCACCTATGAGGAGTACGACGCCGCGCCGAGTGAAGCCGCCGCCGAGGCCGACGCTGTCAAGATCATCCTCCCATGCAAGCAAGAAAGCTACCTTAATTCCTCTGCAATTCACGTCCATGAATGAGAAGACAGGAAGATGATGGGGGAGAAGGAGAAGAAGACCGAGGAGGAGGGGGAGGCGATGATGGGGGAGATGGAGATGGCACAGCAAAGGAGGCCAACCTCGGCAAGCTAGAAGCCGAAACTGAGTTGATCAGGACCTTAAAAGTACTGGCCGGATCTACTATTTGGTTCCTTTGCAACTTTTCAAGCAATTGCTTGAATTTTCTGGAGATCGTTTACATCTCTTGTCGGCCTGCCCGTTCGACTCGCGTGTAGCATTCTCCTGCGCAAAATGTATGAGTGGACGTGTGTGATAGAATTGTACCGCAGGGTGCAGAGAGAATTACTTACATTGGTTCCATCATCCATGGTCACTTTCTAGTTTGCACCTCACACAATCACACACAAATTTATAAGAAAAACTAAAAAATGGTATATTGTTTGTTGCGATTCGACGATATAGCTCCGTCTTTAACGATCAGCTCTCTTGCGCTCGAGCTCCGACAAAGCGGTGCCACCGCCGTCTTTCCCAGACAGGTTCACCGCGGCCCCCCGGACATAGAAAGAGGCTGGGGAGGCGGTGGCCCGACGGTGAAGGGCGTCTGGTGGTGGCGGAGAGTGGTGGACGGCGCTGGAGGGCGGCACAGCGATGCGGTGACGTAGTAAATTTTAGATTGGGCGGGGTGGGGATGGCGGAGGAGGGATAGAGGGCGGCGCGGCGAGGCTGCGGGGTCGCTACCGGTCGCCGGTGGTGGAGGAGGGGCGGAGGGAGACAGAGGAGGAGCGCGAGCTACGGCTGGTGTTGGAGAAAAAGACGGGGAGGGTAGCGGGCGCGGAGAAGGAGGGAGAGGAGGACGATGACCAGCGTCGGAGTAGGAGAAAAGAGGGGGAGGAGAGCGGTGGTGTTTGTCTTAAGGAGGGGATGGGTGGTGTAAGAGGATATACTATTGGATACTTCCCAATGATATACCGTGTGCTCGTAACTCACCAAATTTATACTGTAGAGCTGAATGCCGATAGTGATCGTACCAAACTTGCATCCACACTCGCAACACAAAATTGGACCGAATCCGGGAAATTGCACGATTGAACTCGGAACCGACGGCCGAACCAGTTAAACGGGCCGGCGCGGCGGCAATATTTCGGGCGGGCCGAGCGGCAAAAGTCGAAGTGGGGTCAGGAAAAGCCTCCCTACTCTTGGGTTCCGCCCAGCCCAAACGCTCGTCGGGCTAGGCACGGCAGGCAGGGCAACACCACCCAGCCGCCGTCCTCCCCGCACGGCACGACGACGAGAAACTCACAGCGCCGGACCGGACCGTGCGCCGCAGCTTGTCTCGGTGGTGTTCGGCACGGAGAGGCGAAAAGCGCGGGCCGGCCACGCGAGACGGCGGAGGCGCAACGGCTTGTCTGCTCTTACGGTCGCACCGTAACTCCTGAAACCCCCAACTTCACCGGAGTCTCTGCTCGGCTGCTCCCTACAGCCTCGCCTCGAAAAAAAAATCCGGGAGAATGGCTGCTCCGGCCGCGAGCGCGCTGCCTCTCTCCGCAGGTATCGCAACCGCCCGCCGCCTAGCATCTTCCTCTCCCTGATTTTCGATCACTTTTCCTCGCCTAACAGCTCACTTTCTCCCCCAATTTCCTCCGTTTCCAGGCCCGTCTTCGCTTCCAAGGCTCAATCCGGCTACCGTCCGCGGGCTAACGAGTTCTCCACTTCTCAACGTTGTAATTTCGATGGCGCTAGAAATTCCTAATGCCTTGTTCGTCTTCTTTATGCTGCTTACTAATGCTAGCTGTACATGGCTTGATGTTTCAGGGCGCTAGGCAACAACCTTGTGCTCTTGGCCAATTTGCTCCTGCGAGAGTGCAAAGATGCGCGGTTGCGTCGGGCCATGGGCGTCAGGAGCTCCGTACCAGTGAATACCGGTTTGATGATGACGAGCCGCTGTGGCTCGCGGTGGTCAGAGATATCGCTTTGTAAGTGCAGATTTTGCGTCCTTGTCACATGAGTTGCTTGCTTGTGTTGTTTGAGGATGATTGTGGATTGGTGTTCATTTCTGTCATTAGGGGTTTGAGGGGCTTGGTAACCTTCTTGGCTGAACAGCCGAGGCAATTGAAGCACCTGGAATGGCCACGCTTTCGGAACACGGTATGCCATTTGCATTTAGAATTCATGTGTAAGTTGGGCCGTTGGGATTCTTCAAGTAATATAAAAAAAACTGGACCTACAGGGGGAAGAGCCACCCCGGGCATTATCTCTCAAAGAAGAAGATCTTCTCACGTAGATCCAGAAAACCTCAGCTCTGCCACACCTGACAGGCACCGTAGCCCTTGTGAGAACGATACCACCAGGGCCGGACCTTAACTCGTGCTTTGGCTTGTGGGGCAGGCGAGGGTTTTACCCTCACTGAAATTCGCTCCCATGAGTCGAACCCAGACTGGGTGCTACTAGAGCGCTAACCGTTAGGCTAGAGGCCCGTTCGCTTCTTCAAGTAATATGATGTAGTGCCTGTATTAGGTTACAATCGATAGGGACAAGATATGTGAAATGTGAATTTGTGAGGATGTGCTGAGTTTGTGGCATATATGGCGACATGGCGTAGTAATGTGTGCTAATGTACGATTGCAGAGTGATTCAATAGGTTGGTTGTAGACTTGTAGTATTGGAGTTTACATCGTCTTGACAAGTTTATAAATTCAAAGAAACGGTCATCTAGATGATGGATGAAACACGCATAAATTTGAAATCTGAACCATATTACCTTCAACCAACAAGAGTGAATATGCATATATGTTCAACAAAGTGCTAAATATGTCTTTATCCTGATTCCTGTCTTTGTTCGATTTACCCTGTCAGTTTTCTCTATGAACCTTCATATATCATGTGCATCCTAAATGGAGAACTTCCCCTCAATTATTAGGAAAAAAGTATGTCTTCCGTGTGATGTATGTTTTATATCTCCTCACCATTTGGTTCAATTTTTATAATTGTTTTACCATGTCTAATAGCACAGCAGGAGTAGCTAATTGGTTTTACATATTTTAGATATTGATCATTACATATTTTAGATATTGGTCATTTTGTCTAGCACACCATATTAGCCACCTTATCATTGTGATGATTTTACTGCCTTCGGCTGTCCATATTTGTTAAGTTGACACATCATGCAGGGTATCTTTGCTCATACCTATGTTTGATCAAATTATCATCATTGACAGTTGAGGACAGCTACGCTTACTCTTATACTTGTAGCCGTGTTCATTGTTGCGTTATCTTCTGTTGATGCTGCCCTTTGCTACATCTTGTCCTGGCTACTACGGAAATCAGCATAGGTTACTGGTATGCTACTTGATCCTAATTGTTTTGTGACTTCCTGGTTCACAGTACACTTGGCCTCAAAATGCAGGCGCGTTATTCTCATATAAATGCGGAAATTACTTTGGGGACATCTTCTTGGCATATTATCTGTTGCCAACATGGTCCCTTGAGTCTTCTTCATGTTATTCAGCTGAAGAAGTGATTACAAATTTACAATGCCTGATGCTGTATGCCATCAGACGAAGTAATTTATAAGGACCACATCTTTTAGTGATACTGACCCATTGCCCAAGTTGCCCAAATTGAAGTGTTACCATTTTCATGCTGTTCAGTTGACTGACAAGTGATTCATTGACCAGCAGGGAATATCTGCTTCTTGCTTGACTCTGATTTAACAGGGCAGGATAGCAGCAGCACTGCAGCAGTAACTCTCATTGTTGATTGTATATCATGCAGACCTGGAAAGTTATGGAGTAAATGATGCTATGCAGACAGGAGCTAGTGGGAAGGTGGTTATTGTCCCTGTCTAGTGTCTACCATGTCATCCTGACAGGATTGAGAAGAGTCTAAAGAAATGCTCTGCAGCTGATATTCATTTGTCGCAGATGTATTTATGCAGTTGCTTACTATAGCAATTGAATGCAAACTATATGGTTAAGAAAGGAAAGAAGATGCTATGGGCCGCTTACTTGCCCTTTTCTCTTTGATATAAGTTACTTGTCTAGTTGACGTGAGTTCTGAACTTTTGATTAAGCATAAAACGAGCTCATCTCCAAGAAATTTGTACTCAGTGATTTGTTATGTTGGAGCGAGATTTTGTTGTAAACTTGTCAGCCCAATTGTGAAAATCTGAAGAAATTTGCACTTTTCAGATGAGGAAATGAAATAACAATGTTGCATGCTTGTACCGGTGCAAAATATGAGTACTTAAGTGACTGCATCCTGATTAATTGTAGACGTCAGGCAAGCACTTTCAAAGCGCATAAACACAAATCTTGTGAAATGTTTGACCGGAGGCAAGCAATTCGATCTCGAACTATATGGTAAATCACAGTATGATGCAGAGGTGATGAAGCTATGGAACTAACAAAAGAATATGTCGATTTTTCGACGGTGAACATGTAAACGTTTACCCAACAAATTCTCATTGGCTAGCCCAAAAAATAAATAATAAAACATAATTTTTTTAGCAGTTCTTTCACACTTTTCTAAATAACAAGATTAGTATTAATCTCAAAGCAAATCACGCGGAGAGACGAGAGGAGGGGGAGACGGAGATCGAGTTGGATCGGAGATGGAGATCGAGTTGGATCGGAGACGGAGCGGCCGGGGGTTCAACGGAGCGAGCAGCCGGCGTTCATCTTCCTCCAGGTTCTCTCTTTCACGATCTCATCTTTTGACACGTCGTTTCAACCAGGGTTTGCCTGAAATCTGAACCATAGGCGGTACCACGGTGGTTCAGGTTATATACCGGTGAA
Organism: Dendrocalamus sinicus; assembly: GCA_036346575.1. Taxonomy (NCBI): domain Eukaryota; kingdom Viridiplantae; phylum Streptophyta; class Magnoliopsida; order Poales; family Poaceae; genus Dendrocalamus; species Dendrocalamus sinicus. The sequence goes on along the minus strand of CM070666.1, from coordinate 6,674,794 downwards.
AAAAAATGCACATCCTTCTCGATGGGCACACACAGCTCATGGGAAGGGATCACGGATGCCAAAGAAGCTGATGCAGTGTGATGATCATTTCGAGGTTCTCATCTCCGATTATCCCCCATTATCTTTGAGGCCGTTTGCTTCTCGTCATGTCATGCAAAAGAATGCATTCTTCAATGTCTAGGATCACACGCACCTGGCTGCATCATCCTTCAATTACATCCAAGCACAACTGACAATTCACAGAAGGCAGAAGCACATATGCATTTTCTGCTCACAAAATAAGCGTTTCAAATGCACATTAAACAAGAGGAGGAAGAAATAGAAACTACTGCAGAAGTGTATTCTGTACATAGATTTCAAACTAGTTGTGCAAGGTTGACGCCACACACAAGCCAAACACATAAATTACAATATGGTACAGGTAGCTGCCCCCAAATCACTCCCTACATCTTTCACCTAATCGTCAATCTATAAAGCATCAACTCGAAACATCAACTCAAACCCAAACCAAGTTAACAAATCCAGTGATTACTAGTCAATACCAGCTAAAATACATGACATCAGTAATGTTCATACAAATGCAAGAACCTCGAAGTATAGTGCTCCATTTACAATGCTGATTACTTGGCAATCAGACCAATAGATTGACCTGCCAGAAAATAAAATAAACAAAGTTATTTAACAATCAGCAATAAAATTGTTCCAAGGTTTTAAGAAAGAATGCATCAAAAGTGAAATAGTACCAGCAGTACTGGATTTATCCCAGAGAAGGGGATTCTGGTTCTGAACCACTAATGGATGTAAATGTTGATATCGAATCGTCACCGAAGTTTAATTGGCTAGTTGATAGCCGCCTCGAATCACCAAAGTATCTATTATAGCGCCCGTGCCCAGAATATGATCTGGGTGTCAAAAGCTCGGGAGTAGCACTGCCAAGGGATGATCGCCGAGGAGTTGGAGTCATTAGTCCGTTACTGCTTCCATTTGAACCGTACCCGTTTATCTTTCTATTTAAGCTGCTCGTCCTCTTTGGGCTTGGTTTAGAGCCAAAAATCGCTTCTTTCTCTTTAAGTAGGATGCTCTCCAACTTCTTCTGGTCCTGCAACAATGCAAAAGTAATGTTAAAACGCCAGGTCCTGTAAAATTAATTTTGAATCAACAAGGGTGTTCTGGTAAACAATTGCTACCCGGTATCGCCGTTTTTCCTCTTCCTTCTGTTCTCTGTTAAGTCTGTACTCTTCTAGAACAGATACTAGGCGCCCCTGTCAAAAGCATATGTGAGTCAATATATATAAAAAGCAAAAAAAGTGTCTACACTATTGCTGATCAGATTGTATACATACCCCATCATAGAGGAAGGGCTTATTTCTTGCATTTTCCCAAGCAAAGGTACGGTTTATCAGGTTGTCCACCATAGCTAAGAAAGATATGGGTCATGCATTGAACTAACTGAAAATTATGTATAATTCTCCAGACTCAAATTAAAACCTACCTGGAATTTTGGTGACCAAAATCCTTCCCTTTTCTGCCCTTCTAAGGTTTATGTGAGCACCCCTTCCAGAGCTGTATCTCTTGGAGTTCTGGAAAGATAGTGTCATTTTTCATGATTTAGATTACCTCAAGGTTCTCTAGAAAATGCATTAATGGAGTCACACCACACACGCTGTGGTGCTTTCCTTAGTAGCTCCACGTTTCCAGTTATACTGAATCATGTACTTTATAGTTCATACATATACATGCACAATATTTGATGCATTCTAATTCCAAAAGAAATATGCCTGAAATACCTGGTTATATTCTTCAAGCCAAGCTTCTTCATCACAAGCAGCAATCCATTTATTTATCCTGTCCATAATATCTTTTCGGCTAAGGGACTCTTCTTTCGCTTTTAGTATTTGTGATTCAATATTTGCCAGGAGCTCAGAAGGGTCAACGAGACCTGGATGGAACATGAACAAGAAAGTCACAATTTGTAAGAAACATGAGAACAAGTGAAGATAGTACCATAGCAAGATGCATAAAGTACTACCAGAATCAATCAGAGCATTAGTTTGCTCAGGGGCTGTGCTGACATCAGGTTCTATGTGTGCATTTTTGCATATCTCTTCCAATTCTGACCTTCTCTTCATGACAATTTCTTTCAATCTGCTGGCTTTAACTTTCGTTAACCTCTCAACCTCAGCTTCCATCTGCATGAGAAATCAAAATGTGAAATAGTTAAAATGATTAAGGTAAGCAGTGAACAATGTAGTAAAGAATAGAACAAAGACAAGCTGATAAAACCTTCTCGATTGTTTCCTGAGAAAGAACGCCAGGGGATGTGATCCCCTCATCTGGTGATATCAGAATGCTCATTACTTTGCTAAATTGTCCCCTCTCTTCTTCAGAAGAGTCCATTAACTTCCATAGTTGACATAACGAATCCATCGTCTCTCTCATCTATAAGGAAATGATCGTTTGAAAATGTGTTAATGAAGAACTGATAATAACTGAAAACCAAGAAGAAAAAAAGCTTGAAAGGACCTTATCGATTCTAGATTTTCTTTCTGCCTTTAGCTTTGATATTGTACTAGCAAGGCCTTCCAGTGTGCTATTGCTGATGTTTGTGGATTGCTCAAGACCATTCTGATGTAAACTGGGATGAACTTCATTTACGGTCTTTCCAAAATCAATTCCAAGGACTCCACATAAAGAATGCACTTCATTTACGTACTCCAGAACTTTATGAAGTCGATCAGACTGAAAATATTGTAAACAAGAATCAGAAATGTAATAAAGCACTAACAAATATACGAAAGTTGCTAGTCAACACTCATCCTAAAAGAGCTTAGAGGTTTCCTAGCTACAGACAGGTAGATGCACTTCAAGGTTTGACAATTAGTACGCACTGCACGGCAATGGCTGTCAAGTTAGACATCTAATCACTTCACGGCAAAACCTTTTTTTGAGAACACGCTTCACCGCAAAATGTTGAAAGACATTTTTTCCGAGTGAACCATAACCAAAATCTGAATATATTGATGCGCAGTTCTCCTGCGCGTTCGAGAAAAAAATAACCAAAATCTGAATAACCAAGCATTCTTCGGTAGTTGTCCTCATTCTATTTATCACAAGTTCTGCAATATACTACTAACGATATCTTTGGAAATGCACCTTGAGAGTTCAAATTAGATCACAAATTCAGGATGGTATACCTTTTCTTTCTGAAGAGCACGAAGCTGTGCTTGGTAATTATTAAGCTTCCTTGTTGATAAATCATGTTCGTCGACAACAGGACTGTTCGCATTTTCACCCTCGTTATTGTATTCACTTAATTGGGAGCGGATCTTCTCAATCTGTGATCGAATATCAGAAAACTGCTTGATCCTTTCCTCTTTCTTGCATTTCAAGTTCTCCAGTACTGGAACGACAGCCGCAAGTTGTTCCTTGAGTGAGACGACGCTCTTGTCTTTCTGCGCAAGTGTTGAGAAATTAACAAAAGCAACCTAGATAAAAGATAAATCTAGCAGAGTTCTTGGTCACAGGCCTATGTCTCTCACAGTAAAAAGAATTGCAGTTCATCTATCATCAGGAGTTGAGCTGGGCTGTTTCTCGCAGTAAAATGAACTGTGTAACAAGTGGAATCCCACAGACATACGTTCATACAGTTAAAAAAAAAGTGCTTGCGCTCAGTTTTTACTACAGTTGAAAATGAATTGACTGAAGAGCAGTGAGTGGTTGCCCAGCTTGAGAGAATGTTAACTTGCTGAGAAAAGTTTCAGAATTCTTGAAAACTCAGCCTTCTTAGAGGTTGAGCTATAAATCCCTAGCTACTTCAACAAGAGGCAACAAGCATCGCCCACTCCTACTTAATGAAGCCGTAACTTAAATCATGCATGTTATCAACAACAGCCACATTTCATCATTTCAGGAGAATTGGACAGAAATCTGAAAGCCTACAGACAACCAACCTAATTAGTGCATCATCATCATCACTGTGCATACCTTCAGATTTAGCTTGTGCTCCCCTAGAGTAGCAATTAAGGATGCAACTTCAGCTTCTTTAGTGGCCACAGACTGGTGCAGCTGGACCTTAGTCTGATTGGCATCGTCCACCTTCCTGCGGTACACTTCCAAGCATTCTCTTTCGATCTCCATTAAGACCTTGTTCTTCTCACCCTCACTTTCCCCTACCTCTGCCCAGATTTGCTGGTTGCCAGAAACAACAGTGCATGAGTTATGAGTAATAGTACTCCAACTTTATGATCAAAAATAGAAAACTTAGCATGTTACGATTAAGGCAACGGAGGCAGTTCAGAATAGTACACTTTGATCATTAGGGCCTGATTCATGTACTCTCTGAGAATCTTAATTTGTAAATGTATACAGTAAAGTATGGCATTATAGGTAAAGAAGAGTACTATTTACTCGACAAAGAACTAAATTTGTCGCATCTTAACTGCATGGCGCACTAAGCCGAACCGAATCAAAGAATTGCTTTTTGAGCAGCTGACGAACCAAAAAGACGAAAAAAGAGAGAAACTTCCACAATAAAGCCACTGCGCTGCAGCAAACAGTTCACCAACCGAGCAGCTCACCACCAAGAAAAAGAAGACAGCAAAGAATACTCATGCATAGCTCAAAGAAAAAGGGTCTAACTTTTCTGCAATAGGAATTACCCCAAGAACACGCAGCTCATAATCATAGAAGAAACTTAAGCACAGGGACAGTAAAACAACTAACAATTGAAGAGACCCACAAGGGTACCAACATTTACAAACCAAGTCCTACTATAAATTTTCACCCAGTAAACGAGGTGAAACCTGACGAAGTGAATTAACACAAGCACTCACAATAATATTTCACAAAGAAAAATCATGAGGGGACCTAGAAGCAACAGCAGCGACATTTTAACAGAACATAGCAAAAAATAATTGCAGATAAAGAACTGCTAGTGTAAAATTTTAAGAAGAAAAAACTCTTCGCCGCTCAATAACACAAGTAAGGTAAATAATACCTGAAGCTCTCTGAGCAAAGCACCACAGCTAGTAGCTTCCATGTCCAAACCAGCACCTATGCCCACCATTGAACCCAGTAGAAGAAACACACCAAGAGCCAACAAGACAGCTGAACGAAGAGAGGAGGCAAGAAGTGAAAGGACAAGGCAAGAAAAGGGTGCCAAGATTCTTCAGACTTCTGCACCCCTAGTCCCCTAGGCCTTCAGCTACTACCTGAGCTAGGCCATATGCAGAGCAGCATCGGAGCTTTTAGTCTTCTATCCCCTCCTCGTCCTCTTGGGATTAGAGAAAGCAGTAGCAGCTAACAATAAAAGTATGCACCAAATGCCAGCAACTTAGGGATCAAAGAAGCTCTTTTCCTAGTGATTTTGGAAATTTTAAGTTATCTTTGCTTCCTTTTTGTTGCTTTCTGCTACTTGAAGGAATCAAAGGTGAGAGGAATCATAGAAAGGATCGGAATGGAGAAGGGTGAGAATCCATGAGAGTTTGGGAGCATTTTCTTCTTCTAATTGGTAGGTTGGGTTTTTGCTAGTTGCTTAGGGAGGCTCTTAACTTCTTTTGTTTGGGGAGGTTGGGAGTGAGCAGAGAGGTGGTGGAGGGAATAGGTAATGGAGGGTGGCCTTTGTTTTCATTTATTTAATGCTGTGGTAAGGTGTGTGGCTGTACAAGGAAGATTCCCTCAAATTTTATTAAACTAATTGATTGGGCTTAGGTGCTGCTGAAAGTACTTTTAAACAAACCAAAAGTTACTACACCATTCTACCATCAATAATTACACTATTACAGGTAATCTTAACACACTTGAACAAGCAGGGAAAATGATAACAGTATCATTCCTCAAATTAGGGATAGTAATATTATATTTGTTCCATCATTTTTTATTTTCTTTTTTCATCAGGTATATATTTTCATCATATCACAAATACAATTTGGGATCAATAACAGAGAAGTGACAGAGGAAATCAGTGTTTGCCCGGTACGCGGGTACTACCAGTACGTCCCATAGTTTCAGATAAGATGCCCTCCTAACTTGGGCGTATCAGTACTTGCCAGACATTTTTTTTTATCAGATGGTTCTATGGTCCTATGCTATGCCATCACTGATATATCACATAATGCTCAGATGCAATGCTATGTTTTTGCTGACAAAAGAAATTGCCAGCAGGTGTTTATACGACCAAGACATTTAGACCAGATAAGTAGTACAGTAGCACTAGCTCGATACTGCAGCTTTCCCCAACACTTGTTGTGAACTGTGAAGGAGAGAGCAAGTTGCAAAGGAAGATCACTGAATCTACCTGAGTGACCTGTGTACAGAGTACCTGATATCCTCTCACCATTAACTGCATCCGCCGCTTTTATGTTGCAACGGGCGATACGCATGGGATCATGTGACGTTATTCTTCGCCTAAAGTCTGATTTGTATCTTGGGGGCATGCAAAATGGTGCGTCCAAAAGGCCTCCACGATCTTGCCAACTTAATATTGTGCCAATTAACGTCAATGTGAAAATTCCCAATTATCATTGGTGCAACTACAGTAGAGTAGCTCAGGTGGCTTGGTTTTGGTGGCTCGTTGTTTTAAGTTGTAGGTGTGTTGTTTTGTTATGTAAGAGGCGGCTTGTTCATGTTGTTTTGTTATTGTTTTCTCTCCTTTCAATTAATGGAATGTGGCAGAGCGTCTGCTCTTTTTCAAAAAGAAAATTCCCAAAATAGAAAATGGAATGTGGCAGAGCGTCTGCCTTGTTTCAAAAAGAAAATTCCTAAATAACGTTGAATGTGAAAATTCCATCCATTGCTAAATAATTATACTATTTTCTGTAATAATTTTGTTACAATTTTTTTTGTGAAGTTCATGTGTTTCGCACAGGTCCTAACTTAGTAGAGGACTCTATACGTGTGGATTAAAGGTCACTATCCTATGTATTATTGAGCCTTAGGGAGTCAAAGGCCGTCTCAATTAATCATCATGTGCTAATTCCATGAATCCGCTTCAAATTTAGGTCAACTCGCTGAACCTTCATAATTCGTGCGTTTTAGGTAAGAGGAGGATGGTTTCCATACGAGTGTTTAGCTAAATTATAGGGGTATTTGCAACTTTTGGTGGGTGCTTGTGCCTGATTAAGTCCATTTAACTAATCATGCGTGTCTGCATCAGGGTATATGATTGGGAGGAAGAAGGAATTGATTAAGCATTCTAAAGTGATGAGAGCAATTCAAGGACATGAAGTGGACGCCAGACCAAATGCCACAGTGACTCGATTTGAGACGAGAGCTTGCGCTGTGTCATGGACCCGTCGTCTACTGCATCTGCATGCCATAAGGCCATATGCTGACGTGTATTATCTTCTTTTAAATATGGAAATTTGCGAATCATTTTCATAAGTTTCTTCTCTATTATTATCTTTTTAAGTAGCTATGTCATTTTTTCCCTTGTGGGAGTTGCTTAGGGCCGGTTTGGAAAACAAGAATTTCACAGGAACTTCGCAAACATTTTACGGAAAGCATTGCATAATTCCTATGAGCGTGGAAAATGCGCTATACAATGGTCGATCGAGATGTTGGAGTCCTACTTTTGAAGTTCTATGTGTCCCATCTCCATTAAGCATCTAGGCAATTTTTTGTCCCGAGAGAACATAAAGTGAAAGGGCTAAGTAAAGTCTAAGCCAATTAGGATGACATGATTAAAGGTCAAACCATCCTAATTAGGAACCGAACAACATGCATGCCAAAGCGCAAATTCAGGGGGAGCCGACCATGATCTGAACTAAAGAACGGTGTCTCATGTCCATATCTAGCTACAGCATCTCCTTACTGGCAGACATCTCACTTATGTGCACTTGTTATTATATGGACTGTGGAGTGTTCTCTTCTTATCCATTTGAGACGTCATTGATTGATGCCTATCAGCCATGGATGGATCGATTTCGCACACGAATGGGGCAAATGATTACCTTATCGCGCCAAGTGGATGGACCATCTCAACAGATACATACCTCAGGCTCAGGGGGACGGGATTCTGTGTACTGCAGTTCGTACCGTGCACAGCCGTGCCATTTTGAACAAAGTTGTTTTACCTGTATAAATAGTTTGTCGGCTACTTAGCAGAGACGGAGCCAGGAAAATTTCTGTATATGCAGCCATTCAGCCTAGCCAGCTAGCTACTCAGAATCTCTAGCTCCCCCAAATAGACCCATAGTAAGAAATGTATTTTGACTCACTCGTGACAACTGGAAATATAACTACAGACGTATACATGCAATAGAGAATGTATGATGACGAATGTTATAATCATGTATTTTAATTTCTACGATGATGAATTAATTAAGGTTTGTTTCTGTTACTTTGTGCTCTGTGTGTACTTGAATGTTGTAATATTTTTCCTCAGCTTATACAGTGATGTAATTGGGCGTATTGTAATTACATCATTTATTTCTTAATGAAGTTAAATGTGTTGTTTAATTTAGTAATGAGTGAGTCAATTCAGACACTTACCATCATTTTTGTTCCAGTGTATGATTAGCGTGGAGACAGTACGATCCTGAGAGATATACAAAATTTGAATTGTGTTGCTTCGCTAGATTTTGGGGATGTTTAGTTTGGCGATAAATTATGACTTTTTTCACTGTAGTTGGCTTATTTTTTTTATTGTAGCTAAGGTAGTTTATTTTGCGTAATGAAATTAAAAAATATAAATGGAAAAACATGTTAGCAACAGTAAAAACAGAAAAAATACAAAATTAAAAAATAGTTAATTAAAAGCTGAAGACAGAAGCTATCGCTGAATCAAGCGGGCCTTTGTAGTGTTCATTTGCCACTAAGGCTGCAACTAACCCTCAAAAATGCATGACGTGTTCATTCACGATGCAACACTTTTGATATTAAATCCCCAACCATTCCTTTAATTGCTGGTGGCTTTGCAGATTTGGAAAGAAAATAAAAAGGTAAACCAAAAAAAGGTACCGAGGCCGGTGAGACATCAACAGACGAGCTCTCACATCCGGAAAGATCACTGGCTCAACTCAGGTCCGCAGTTCACTGTCCATCCTCCCACAGGGCGCAAATTGCACGTAGCAAGACTGCAAGAGCCAAGAGGTCGATCGGATCACCACGTACGGGCCACACAAAATAGCACCATACTTAATTCATTCGCTAGATTTAACGAATGCAAACACGGCCGAAATATCCCACTAATGATGGAGTTTTAGGTAGGGAGCACAACTTTGGAATGCAAAAGCCGGCGATGCGTCCATGATTATGTCGTAAGAATCCATTCGTTTGCACTGCACTAGCCTTAAAAAGAAAAAAAAAATTTGTGTTGGTGCCTCTTATACGGTAGTGGTGGGTATTTTTATCTATCCGAAGGACCAAGCAAACCGATGCACGCTTTGGAACATAAATATATTCCCCTTAGACCCAGCGGCCGGTGTTGTCACTGTCGAGCAGGACCCACCTGAACAAGGGACAGTTGCTAATGACTCCGTCCCTTATGCCCGGGGGAATACCCCCGCAGGGCGCTCGGCCACGTCGCCCCGCCCGCGCGCTCCGGCCGGCGCGTGGCGGGGGATTTTTCGTACGGTCGGGGAGGTACTTTCCCTGTGTTTTTCGAAAATTATGTAAATGTCCTTTTTCCTCGCGAAAAGGTCCCTGGGAGGTTTTTTTAAAACGTTTTTTTTGCGAAAACACCCCTCCACTTCACCGAAATTTTGTGTACTTTGCAGGATTGCGCCCTGCATTTTCTAAATTACGTACGGGTTCTCGTTTAGTTACGTACAGGCCCTCGCTTTTTTACGAAAAAGACCTTTGTCTTTTTCGAAAATACACATGTGCCCTCGATTTTTTTTTAAAAAGTCCTCACGAATTATCGCTTCTTTTACTTCGGTACAAACGGTGGCTGGCGCGGCGTGGCGCCGCGCCTATTAGGCTAGTACCTTACATGGTGTGGCCTACCGCGCAATGCGCCTTCGCTGTTGCACATCGGCGGGGTGAGGGGTTTTTTTTTGTTGAGTTTCATGGTTTATAGTTGTGATTTTTGAATTTTGATATATTCATAAGAGGTAGTACATAAAGTAAAATAGTCATATACGATTTTGATCAGTGCAGCTGGCCTCGATACAGTTTGTGCTATAATTTACTTGTAGATCCCGCCTTAAAAACACATCGTTTAACGACAAGTTACTATAGAAATAAAAGTCAAAGTCTAAACATAAGCCTAAAAGAACTGAGCATGGGTCTATTGGCTTGTTTTGCCAAAATTGTAAGGTGCTACTCTTGCTCTTTTTGACTTTTACTTTTGACTTCTCTGAAAATTAAAAAATCAAATATCAAAATAAAATGGTCTCTTGAAATAGATTTTTCAAATGACTTTTTAAGTCTAAAAATATGTACGTCATCTATGTCAATATCTTCATCGTCCACTGCCGTATCGAAAAGTAAAAGCAAACCTTAAAAAAAAACACCCTCTGAAACAAAGCACGAGGCAGCATTCGATCAAGTGGATGTGACCAATCTCACGTTTTACCAGAAAAAACCCCTCTAACTCAAAGACATCATCACCATCTAAACATCACCCAACTCAGCGTTTTACTTACAGCCAGACATTATCAAGGTAAATTCACTGAGGCCGTGAAACGAAAGAAAGCGGCGCGACCACGGTCACGGCACCTGCCGACGACTCTTATTGCCCGTACGCGATCGCGAGTGCGCTCCAGTGCAGGGCCAGCCTGGCTAGAAGACCGCACGAGCCTGGGCGCGCGAGCGAGTCGCCGTGCGGCAGCGGACATGGGGAACCCGGAGCCGGGCGGATCTCCCGGCCGGTCCCTCCTAGATGAAGAAACAGCTGTTTCCACTGCCACATAATAGCGCCGTGCCATGCCATGTCGATGCCAGTTCGATGATTCGATCCTGTTGCAGGTACGTACATACGGACGTAGTAGGTAAGCGTCAGCCGGTCAGGTCGTACCGGTTAGCAAAGCCGAACCGTCCGTACTTTGCCTGAGGCCCAACCGCTCGGCCATCGTCCATCTCCCGAATGTGACCGCACAACCGTACGTGCGTTCCGTGCTCGGTTTCTTCGTGAATCTACTATCTTAAAACAAATATGGACCATATAATCTTTATAATTCAATGTTTTATATTAGTTAAGATTTAATTATGTTATTATCTGCACTACTATCAGTAGAATCTTAAAATAGGTAAAATTATAAACGAAATAGTATTGGTCGATAAGTTGAGGATGGTGGGCGTCGCCCGGCTCTCAGCGTAGGCCTTTGCATCCACTGTTAGCCCCTCGAGTTAACGATCGGACATGCTGCAACCTAGGGATCACTAGGCAGCTCTTTCGCTCTATAGGGATAGCGGGGGCGTGCACCTCGTTGGAAGCTCTATCCTCACGTAACATGCAATTGACGGAAGAAGAAAACGACGTCACATATATACATGGTTGAAAGATACAGACGGCCATATGTGTATGTGTTGTGCATGCATTATCCATGCGAAGGGTTTAGACCGGTCGAAGCGATTCTTGATCTTGAGCAGGAGCCGCTCATGGTCACCGCCGATGAAGCCTACCACCCGCTCAAAGAGAAGCTTCGCCTCTGACTCTGCCACGGCGGCCGCCTTCTGTAATGATTCTAGCAATGCGGAAAGCGAACATCAAAATTAGGATCAAATGCCACGGACTTGGACGCCGACATTTACTTAGGCGGCACTACGAGGTCACCAATTGCATGAGCTCCACCATTGATGGCTTCGATCGAGCGCGGAGAACAGTGGTAAGCGCTTCAAGCTTTGAAATCGGCGTTAATCCGCATGAAGCCGGCGAACCATGGCAACCGACATGCTCCAGGGTTGGGTGCTCCTTGACGATCTCGCGGAGCAGGTAGTGCCTGGTGCACGTGTGATGCAAGGTATGGAGAGGCGGTGGGATGCAAGAAATGAAGATATAACTACAGTTTACACATAGATGTTTATATAAGATAATATAAAATACTCTTCCAAAAAAATCAGGTTAAAAAAAATATATATAATACCCTCATAAATTAATAATTAGATTTTATTTCTATTATTAGTATAATATAATATAAAAACAATCTTGTGGAAACCGGAGGGCATCGCCAAGCAGCTGTGCTAGCATCCGTACATGTATTGGATATGCCCCCACTTCACATTATTATATAGGGTGTCCTTGTCTAGTCATGTACTTACCGCTGTACTACTAGCAGTAGTGTACTGGTACTAATCGTAGGTGCCAACTTGGAGCTTGATTGGTTAATCATGGCCTCATCGTTTTCATCTCTACGCACTACGCGTGGTCTTTTTTGAAGCTCTTAATTCTGTATTGCACAGTACGAGTACTTCATCAGTTGAGTGGCCTGTTCGGCAGGCAATCTCATCCAATGCGCTAGGTATATAACAAAGCACTGAAGTGTTGGGTGGTACGTAATGCTTGACAGCCTTACGTACGTACCAACAATGTTGTCAACGGCCAGGATGGACTAGTTGGCAGTTGCTTAGCTTCTCTGTTCTTGCCACACTTTTCTGTTCTTGCCACGGAGGAAGTATCCTTAGGATCGATCAGGCCAAAGAAAATGATGGTGCAACAGATCGAGATCCACTGGTCAAAAAGGGTTCGGATCGAGATCCGCTGGTCAAAAAGGGTTGGGGAACTAATGAGTCCAGAGAAGAGCCAAACTTCGGGTGCACGTGCGAGATGTCAAATGCTCATATATGCCGTTCGTACTTATCGTCTGGTTGCAAATGAAAGCATTTGCCGAATTCTTCCCCTGTATGTCCATACATTATTTGCATTACTATTCGTATTTTGTCTTCTTCCCGCTTCTTTCTTCTCCACCATCGGCCTTCTTTCTCGTCTCCAACGATCCTACCTCCAGTGATCCTGCCATCGCGAGAGGCGATAGGTGGGACACCCATTTGATGGAGTGTGTATTTGGCGGAATGTGTGCTTATTGGAGGGCCATCCAGTGGTGGCGCTGGTGTAATTGGACGTAATTGTGCCGGCTGTGGATGTGAGAGAGGAGGAGTTCAGATCTCTAAGCAGATGGTAAGATCATAAATCTTAATGATATATAAAAAATTATTCTCTCACTGTGGAATGGAAGCTTTCACCGAATTCTCCCCTTATCAAGAGAGCCCCATGTTCTGTTCTCATACAGCCTTGCAAACAGACACAACGCAAGGCGCCAGAGCCATTCTGCATTCGGTCAACCAGAAGCCAACTTTAGCACAAATAAAATAGCAGCGCTATACTAATTTAATCACGCGCACATAATTTTTTCATCTGCCGACACGCTTATATAAAAACCAGCACACGAGTCCATGCAGGCGACACGCCAGGCAAAGGACAATGCAGGCACGACACCGACAGCTATCTGAGAAGATTTGAGCTGCTGCATTTTTCAGTTTTCTTTTTGAAACCTTCTCCTCTCGTGCATGGAGACACTGCTCTTGCTAGTCACCGCTGTGGAGAAGTTGGGACTTAGTGCAAATAAAAAGAGGGGGAAAAGTTATGCGGCAGTCCCGCTCATTTCAGCTTCAGCTTTTAATTTCTAGCTTATTTTTTACTATTTATAAATTTCATTTTTTTCCTGAACTTTTAGCTTTTTTGAGCTTTTCTGTCGGTTCTTTTTTCCTGTATTCGTTTGCGTTCTCCGTGATGAGCTATCATATTTTTTCTATTTTTTAAATTTTCTAATTTTAATTACGCCAAATAAGCCATATTCAATTACAGTGAAATTTCAGCCGCTACAGTGCAATTTCAGCCATAAGTCATAGTTTTTCAGTCCAACCGAGCGGGGCCATATCTGCTGTTTGATCCGTCTCGAATTGCTCAGGGGTTATGTGGCAGATTTTAGGTGCATGCGTACAATGTGCAATGTTACGAGGTCCCGTTGCTTTTGCATGTCTCTGCCTGCTCGGTTTCGTTTTATTTGCCGCGTCTGATCTCCGACGCACATCGTACTTCTGCATCGCTATGCTTATTCCAGGTCTTCAATTTTTTTGAAGAAGCGTGTGCATTGGTTAAGCTAATATGGGCCTGGATGGATAGGGATGGAGATGAATCGGATAGTTTTTCGATCAATCCGAATAATTTTTGAATATGGATCTAACTGATTTAGATATTTGTTGAATAGTATCGGATCAGAAATAAAGATACTGATACTTACCAAATGCCTGATGGGATGTGGAGATTTTTCACCATGCTATTCACCATCCTATATCTCTACTTGTAGGATGTAGGATACCTTTATCGTACGACTTGAGGTGCTGTTCATGGCGTGGTTGGTGCTGCCATAGTTTAGGGGGCGCATTTTTCATCTACGAGAAGTACGTCAAGGAGCAGCCCAAGAAGCATGGGGTGAGGCTGCACAAACACCATGTTCATGGCCACGTGTAGCACTTTATATACCAATATAAGATATTACTATAAAACATCATCGCTAAAGTAAATAATAAGTAAAAGAAACAATAAAAATCACAAAGAATAAAGCTTTATTAGCACTTTAATAGGGAACTAGCGTAAGCTGTAAGTAAATATTTGAAATATAGGACCGGTTCACTTCTAACCAAATAAAGAGTAAATAAGATAACATAAATAGTGGCAAACTACGGTGCTCAAAACTCGAGTGCTTTCACCATGCATGTTGCAATCACAATCACTCCGCTAGCCTTTTACCTGAGAATGGAAAACGCAAGCATGAAATTTGGAAATCTCAGTAAATATCCAACAACGATCGCATGCAAAGTGAGTAAAAGGCAAGTAATTCAAGCAAGTAATTGACACAGGTTAAGTGTAATGTAACTAGGTTGCCAAAAACACTGACAATGATTGGGTATAGAGGTAGCAGAAGCATAAGTTGTTCGTGCCTCTTAAGCTAACGAGAAGCATAAGCAATCACCTTGTCCTCCTACATGATAACACAGCCCAAACCCAATCGAGGTATATTACAGTAGATAGTAAACTCCTTTCCTCCCTTGGCAAAGCAAGAATGGGAGCGGTAATGAGGTGCTCCTTCAGGGTCTGGAAGCTGGACTCACATTCATCCGTCTATAGAAACTGCTCACCCTTCTGAGTCAACTTGGTCAACAGCTTGGAAATAGAAGAGAAATCCTGGACAAAGTAGTGGTAATACTCGACCAAACTCAGAAAACTATGGATCTCTATGGCATTACCAAGTCTCGCCCAATCCACCATTGTAGCAATCTTGGCAGGATCTATGGAAAGTCCTTTGCCCCTTATGATATGGCCAAGGAAACTGATAGATGGAAGCCAAAAGAGCGCATTTCTTCAGTTTAGCAAAGAGTTGATATTTCAGAAGAAGATCAAGTACAGTACGAAGGTGTTGCTCATGCACTTCTATTGTACTAGAATAAATCAATATGTCATCAATGAAAATGATGACAAATTGATCCAAGTACTCACGGAATACCCAATGCATCAGATCCATAAATACCACAGGAGCATTGGTTATCCCAAATGACATCACTAAAAACTTAAGGAGGCCATAGTGAGTGTGAAAAGGCATCTTCGAAATATCAGAAGTCTTGATCCGGACTTGGTGATAACCAGATTGCATATCTATCTTGGAGAAGAACTTGGCACCCTTGAGCTTGTCGAAGAGATCATCACTACGAGGTAAGGGGTAGCGGTTCTTAATAGTCACCACATTGAGAGCTTGATAATCTATGCACATGTGTAGACTTTTATCTTTCTTCTCCACGAAAGTAATTGAGGAAGCTTACTCAGAGGTACTGCCTCGGATGAAGCATTTGCTATAGAGATCATCTAATTGGCGATAGGTGCAGTGCCAGGAATAATATTAGTGGCATACTCAACCGCTCTAACTGGAGGCAGGCCTGGAAGCTCAACATGGAAGACATCGAGAAATTCCTGAACAATAGGCTTCTCTAACATGGTGAGAAGACACCCAGACTTAGCCATCCAGCGACGACCAAAATAGGAGGCCAAGAATAGAAGACTGGGGCATCACTCTTTGCCCTGATAGATGATCTCCCCATCACCTTGAAGTAGAATGACCTTGAGGTCAAAACAATGGATAATAGCATGATAAAGAGACAACTAATCAATACCCATAATCAGATCAAATGGCTGAATTGGCGCCACCACTGCGTCAATGCTGAATTTATGGCTTTTAATCTCCTAGGCAATATTGAGACAAGTAAAATGGCTAGTAAGAGGTCCATTGGTGGTAGACACCATCACGAGGGACACCAAGGTACTGACTGGTACAAAGTGCTGCTGAATGAAGCGAGATGCAAAAAGAAGAAACTAGCTCCTGAGTCAAACAATGCAAGAGCAAGGTGTAAATTTAAGAAAACCATACCTACAAGGTTAGGGAGTGAGGAAAAGCAAATGGTGAGATGAGTAACAATACGGAGGTAAAGCATGATAGGAAATTAGTATTACCATGCACCACATCAAAATGATGGTGCAACTCCTGAGTCGGTAATGCATAGATGCGCGCATTAGTACCCTTTGGTACGGTAGCAATTGGAGCAAGAACTGGAGCCGCGTTTTGATTGCCAGTGGGTGAAGGTGAAAAAGCAAGCTGATTTGTAGTGGCTGCCGGGGCCTTGCCTTCTGGAGCAGCCTAGGTGGAATAATGGAATCAGGATTCAGGGAAGCATTTGATTGGAAAAATGTCACATGATAGCAATGGAATAAAGGAGATGGTAATTAGATATGGAATCATGGTAATATGCAGTGACTAGATATGCATGCATGAATGAATTAGCCCGAAGTCCTGTGTACGTGCAAAACCTTTTTTTCAGAAACTACAGCCAGAGCTCTGATACCAACTGTAACACCTCATAACCAATATGAGATACTACTATAGAATGTCATCGCCAAATTAAAGAATAAGTAAAAGAAACAATAGAAATCACAAAGAAAATTGAAGCTTTATTAGCACTTTAATAGGGAACCAGCGGAAGCTGTAAGTAAATGTTTGAAACATGGGATAGTCTAGTCCTAACCAAATAAAGAGTAAATAAGATAACATAAATAGTGGCAAGCCACGGTACTGAAAACTCAAGTACTCCCACTCATGCATGTTGCAACCACTCCACTGACCTTTTACCTGAGAATGGAAAAAGCAAGCGTGAGATTTAGAAATATCAACAACTATCCAACAACGGTCGCAAGAAAGGTGAGTAAAGGGCAAGTAATTGACAGAGGTTAAGTACAATATAACTAGGTTACTGAAAACACTGATAAGGATCAGAGATAGAGGTAGCAGAAACAGTGAAAATAAAGATAATTGTTATTCAACAAGTTATGGTAATGGCACCAGTGATTACTTTTCATATACCCAATTATACGAGAGTAGCCAGACACGTCACTATCCTCGAATGTATAACCGCAAACGGGGTGTACTATCCTAAGTAACGAAAATGTACGACTCCCATATGTCACTAGGTGGGTGGTAATTTCTCCTATATGTGGGTAACCCAGGCTAGGCAATTGTTATACTATTGGCAGGTTATAAGATATGAATTTAAGGGAACTAAGGTGTAAGAAGATGGGCAAAACATTGGGAGCGATATCAGTCTTTGTACATGCTGATTCCTACCGTCCCTTACTGTTCAGAGAGAGGATTCATGTTCTTTGTAATCAACAAATTTGAGAGCTACCGATGTGCAACTCAAATATTTGCAGCAATATCATAATGGAAATGTGCAAGAAGAGGTCTTTTCAATTTTGTTTTCGGAGGAAAAGGACTTCTCATGGAGCTCCAACATTCTTTGTTTTCAGAGGAAAAGGACTTCTCATGGAGTTCCAACATTCTTCGCAAGTTCTACAATTCAACTTATTGGTCTCGTTCTTTCCAACTTATGGTTTCTTCTGAATAAATAAATTAGACGGCTTCTTCATAATCGTTTCAAAGTGGCTTACCGAAACAGTTTTTTTAAAAATAGCTTATCAATTTATAGATATTTCTTTCATTGTACAAGTATTAATATGAAATAAAAGTCATCGGCAATAACCATAAAACCATCCGCCATAAGCCATTGAAGGCCAACCAAAAGGTGAGCGAAACGGCACAAGCGTGATAAGCCCCCGCGGCCAGCCCACAGGCCGCAGCTCACCCATTCGGCCTCCATCGCCTCACTGTCGGCAGAGCAGAGACCCGCCCCACGCGATCGAAACGGAAGGTTCTCCCGGGCCGGGCGGCACAAGCGCACGGCTGCCTGCCCCCACGCCACGCCCGACGCTTGGCGGCTCCCACGTCAAGCGACGTGTTTACAGGGAAACGCTGCGCGGCGCACGGCGGACGCCACACCGTTGGGCCACGCCATGGGGTGCACAAGTCGGCGCCGGCTCCGGCTCCGGCCCGCCCTGGTGCGGGCCCACACCATACTCGGCTACGTGACAGGCCCAGAGGTGGATCCAGCCATATGACAGTTTAGGCTTCGACCTAGAGCATAAAATTTTTATTAATATAAAGACTAGATAAGCTTGAGATATAACCTTTCTCTAAATCTAAGTAGCAGTGATCTTTAACCCTTTACAATCCAGAGCGACGTAATCCTAGATCCCCAATCCGGTTGAACGTGACTTGATTGGCTGTCCGGGCTCTTTATACGTGGGTGTTAAGTGAAATTATTTCACAAAAAATTACCAAAGTCCCCTTAAAATACACCAAAGCTTTTACTACTCTCATTATGTAATACTTACATAACAAACCGTGGTACAGAACGCCAGCGCCCCACACAAACTAGCTGGCACACACAAGACACAACAAGGATGAAGGACACTCGAGACAAATACATGACCGTACGTGCTACAGCACGCCACCCAAACTACCAATCGTACGTGATGCGACAGAGCCTTATTCAGGTCGAAAAGAGCCGACCATTCAAGGCTCACTAGTCACTACTAGTAACCGCTGCTATTAATTTAGAAGTGCAAATTATTAGGCGATGGCAACGAGGTTGGAGCTATCGCTCTCCATGGACTTGAAGGCCTCGAACCGGGGCTCCTTGGCCTCGAACTTGTGGCTCACGTACAGATTCATGTAGTCCTCGAACACGAACTTGGGGTACGCCGAGCCGGCCTCCTCCTCCTCCACCAGCGCTGGCGCCGGGAAGATGACCGCATCGCCGCCCGGGTTGTAGAAGGACGCGATGGACATGCGGTTGCCGTCGGTCTGCGCCACCACCCGGTGCGGCACGCTCTTGTACCTGCCGTTGGTGATCACCTCCAGCTGGTCGCCGAGGTTGACGACAATGGAGTGGCGCATGGGCGGCACGTCCACCCACTCGCCGTCCTTCAGCAGCTGGAGGCCGCCGACGCGGTCGTCCTGGAAGAGCAGGATGATGCCACCGGCGTCGGTGTGGGCTCGGAGGCCCTTGACGAGGTCGGGACGCGGGCACGGCGGGTAGCTGCTGACCTTGGTGCCGAAGGTGGGGGCGCCCTTGGAGCCACGGAAGGCCCGCGTGAGGTAGCCCTGCTCCAGGCCGACGTTCTCGCAGAGCAGGTCCAGCAGCCGCTCCGCCAGCTTCTCCAGCTCCGCCGCGAAGCGCTTCATGACCCGCCTGTAGTCGTCGTCTAGGTCGGGTATCTCGGTGATGTTGGACTCCGGGAGGTGGCGCACGAAGAAGGTGCTCTCCCAGTCCAGGTTCTCCGCCTTGACGCCCTGCGCGTCGCAGCCGTCCTTGAGCGTCTTGCTCGCGAACTCGAGGAACCTCTGCTCGCGCAGCCTCTTGTAGTGCTCCTTGGTCATCTTCTCCACCTCGTCCATCAGCTCCGTCGAGATGCCGTGGTTCAGAATCTGCACGTACCGCAGCAACAAAAACAAAACAATACAAAAAAAGCAGAGAACATTAAGATCCATCGATACGAAGCTTGTTTCTGTTCCAATTTTTAGCGTTCAACTATCATTGTCAGTAATGTTCTACATCCACCTCGAAGAAGCCCCAGTTCTCGCATGCATCGCGCAGCAGCTCCATCGCCGCGGGCCTCTCCTCCCCGCCGAGCAGCCCCACGTCGATGATCGGGAACGACAATGTCGACGCCATGTTACTCCCCCCGTTTCTCTCGTCACTCTCGGGCCGCTAGGAGCTCTCTCTCTCTCAGAGCAAGGTGCGTATCGGCCAGCTATTTCTTTTCTTGCGTGTGTGCAATTTATACGCTCGGGTTGAGTGAGAAGAAGAGGCAGACCTCGGGTGCAATTTATACGCTCGGCCGGGCAGCCAAAAGGCTTCGAGTGGGTGTGGCCCCACTATGCATGGAATTCAATGGCCCCCACCATGTTTCCTCTCTGGTCGAGTCCCTAGCTGTGACTCAGTCCGCCCCACCACCCAATGGACGGTAGGGGTGGAGCCACACCTTAAATATGATAGATTTTATTTCAAACTGTAGAAAAATATCTAATATATAGTCTGAGTAAATTCAGTTTAATCTGAGTAATATTTTTATAGTCTAACTTAGATAGCCTAGATCATTCTACCATTGAGCTCGAGACATAATGAAATCCTATTTTCACCACTGATGGGCGGAATACGGTTCCGGCGCCGCTGCTTCGCGCGCAGCCGGGCGGGTAGGGCTGTAAAAAAAGCTCGAAGCTCACGAACTACTCGAGTTCGGCTCGTTCTAGGCTCGATTCGAGCTCGGTTCGAACTTTAAACGAGCCGAACTTGAGCTTGATCTCGAGCTCGCGAGCTTCACCGAGCCGAACTCGAATAGTTCACGAGCCCCAATTCGAGCTTAAATAGTAATACATATTAATTCTTACCGAGCTTACTCGAGCCGAACTCGAGCTCAAGCTTTTCTTATTGTTGGAAATTAGTGTATATTTGAATTATTTTAACTGTTATCAAGCTTATTAGAGCCGAACTCGAACTTAAAATTTTCTTATTATTGAAAAACAGTGCATAATAAATTATTTTACTTGTTAACGAGCTTCAACGAGCCGAGCTCGAGCCCAGATCCAAGCTCGGACCTCAACTTGAGCTCGGCTCGAGTTTCTACCGAGCTCAAGCCTGAAAGGCTAAACTCACTCAAACTCGACTCGTTTACAGCCTTCCGGGCGGGGACGCTGGGTCTCACCTCTTGCGTCCGTCGACGATGG
Source organism: Dendrocalamus sinicus (assembly GCA_036346575.1). Taxonomy (NCBI): domain Eukaryota; kingdom Viridiplantae; phylum Streptophyta; class Magnoliopsida; order Poales; family Poaceae; genus Dendrocalamus; species Dendrocalamus sinicus. The sequence goes on along the minus strand of CM070666.1, from coordinate 6,653,687 downwards.
AGACGCGATGTTTCCGTGCTTGGATTGGGGATGGCAAGCCATATGGCACATGTCATTAACCGTCGCGGCAAAGATTGGACGGCTCATGACCGTCCAGCTAGCTATCCCGGTCGGGACAGCGCCATGGCGCCATCCATGTGCGCAGGGAACCTTATTGTCTTGGTTACTTGCCTGCTTGGTAGGGACGGGACGCAGCACCAAGAAAGTATATCCAACTTGGCGTGGAAATGCGAGCGACCAAAATGATTCGTGCCTTCAAGAATATTGTGTTGGTTCAATGAGTTGGGGTGACTGCAAGAGTGCTTACTTGAAAGGCATATAAATCTAAATAAGTTTTAGTCGAGTGTTATATGTATAGCAATATCGTTAGAAAAGGTTTGCATATCAAAACCTAGTGCTTAGTCTCCAAAATTCTTTTGAAGGAAATAAGACTGAACAGATGCAAGTATGCATTCGAGATAAATAAACTACGCAGTTTGCGCTCTCTGTACGTGTATTATGAAATGTCCATATGCGTAAGAAGAGCCGGATGCCTATTAGTTGGACTAGGTAGTGATCGCCAATAACGCAACAAAGTATTCATAAATTCAAAATTCCATTCTGAAATCGAATAACACATGACCTCTTGTTTGCCACCGCCTAGCCTAATCGATCAGCAAAAGTAAAAATTAGCCCATCCATTGACTGACTCCCCATGCATGCACCATTTCACCCACCCATCCACTCTCCCCAACGAGCCAAACTGGGGAGCAAATTGTGAAAGACCTAGCAAAGTGATGTAAGAAAAGTTAGAACTTGGAAGTGGACACCATGGTGGTTTCTTTTATGTTGACTTATGATTTTTAAATTCTGGCTGTTTATGGGAGATAGATGCACAGGAAAATAGTTGCATGTGCTTTCGGCAAGTATAGCTGAACTCAGTACAATGTCTACTATGATCTACCTGTAGACTCTGCATTAAAAAACACATCATTTAAAATTTAGTTACTGTAACAATAAAAACCAAAGCTTAAACATAAGCCATCCCAAACGCACCACATTTACTTGTATAGCTCTTGTCAGGTTAGCGGTAGCTAGACAAATTAACACAAGAGTTTGTTGTGTTCTAGCTTAATTTCTCGTATCTTTTTATTAGGTTTCCATCGACGTCCAAGTTTCATGCATCTTCTGCGATGTTGGAAATGATAGCCAAAGGTAGGAGGAACAAAAGGAGAGAAACATTAAGCTTATGTGGTAAGGCATGAGAGAATGATGCATTGAGGAGACAAGATAGCGAAACCTTGTAGAAATGTCGCCAGCTTGCGTCGGTGTTTGAACATCTAGCTCGTTGTCATAGTAGTACTCTAGCAAATGGCTCATAGCAATGTAAAAGAGGGGATATTGAGTGACCGCATTTAGCTATCAAACTGCTCCATGTGGGGTTTGTCTCTCTTTTAAGATAAGCTATTTTCGGTGTTCTTTTCTGATGTACTTTGCCCTTGAAAGCATATGGTTTCCAGTACTGGTAGGTAGCTAGTTTAGGCCTCGTTCTAAACAGCCATGGTTTTTGTCTTTCAAAAGTCAAAATGTATTTGGAATGTATTTGATTTCAAAAGTCATAAGGAGTGAGGAGGTCGTAACTGACTAGGATCAAATCATGGGGTTGTTTTTGCATGATGCATGTTTATGCTAACGTAGGTCAAGTTATGAAGAACTTGTGTCCGAAAATTGTTTCTTGGCTTTTGGATGTGCAGAATGGCTTGAAGGCAACTATGATCAACGGTGAGGATGACAGGGACTCAGGCTAAACCAAGGTCCAGAGCTGTTAAGAGATGCTCGGTGAGATGGTTGAGCTCAAGCTAAGCACGCGGAGTCAAGGAATGCATTTGAGGAAAGGTTTGTGCAACAGGTTGGATAAAGCAGTTTCGTTGGTTCAAGAGAGGTGTAGTCCAGTGTGAGCCAAAATAGGAGAGACTTACTGATGCGAGGGAAGCCATTGATCGACCTACACGTGGCGAGCATTGGAATTGCTTGTAAGGAAAGCTGAAGACCGGATCAAGCAAAGCAAAGGAGAAGTTCCGTGAAGGGTATTATGGGATTTGCCCAAATACCAGGTTTGCAACTTGATCAAAACTGCAGCACAGTGAGGCACTAAGTGAAGTGATTTAGGTCAAGGGCAACTGAAATTGCTAAATGGATCAAATGTTGATTCTTTAGCAAGGTATTGGATGTAAACACTTTGAAAAGCATGCAAGATTGTAAAATCCGATGTTAGTGGGGTTAACGGATTTCTCTAGGTGTCTTAATGGGTTGGACCCATTAGAGTTTTGTTCTAGTTATTTGAGGAGAGGAGAGGGAGGTTTAGATTGAAGGGTTCTGGGGTTTTATGGTTTAGACCTTATCTCCTTCATGTCTTGTTAAGAGATAATTGGAAAGTGGAAACTGTGGTGCTTTGGGATGCACCTTGTGAACCTCTGTGCTATTGTAATCCTTCATCTTGAAGGGGTAATGAATATCAAACCTTGCTTTTCATGTCTCTACTTGCTTATGACTTGATCTTTCTTTGTATTTTGGTATTCTTGATGAGATTTTATCTCTCCTGAGCTCTCTCATGGTCTTGCCATGATCGGTGAAGAGTAAGGGGTAGAAGGTGATCCTAGTTGATCAATCTTCACCCATTTAGACCACTCTTATAACAAGATTCGAGATCAAACTTGGTTTTTTTTATAGCTTTTAGTAAAATTTGGGTTCTTGTAATCTAGACCACTTTGGATTGAATCGTTATCTAGATTAGCTTGCTAGAATATATGAAAGTAGATCTGGAATGTCTCATTACTTGATTCCCCATGAGCAAGAAGTAATTTAGGTGTTACAGTTTTGCCATTTTCTTGACCGATCTTGGCGATTTCCTCAAACTGATGGAACCAAGTCCAAGAAATATGTTATTCTTGATTGGTTTAGGTTCCTAACATCTTAAGTAAGCTATATTTCAAAATTGAGATCATTTGGACAATATTTGAAGATTTGGTGAAGATTTTCATCTTAGCCTAAGTGTTGTTTTTACTAAATTTGCTGATTTTAGTATCTAGCTTTCGCTTTGGCTTTTGGCCAAGTGAGTTATTTTGGGCTATACCTTTGTCTTTTAGCTTATAGTTTTTGAATTCTAGCTGTTTGCGAGAGATAGTATGCAGAAGGAAACAATCGCATGTGATGTTGTTCAGTATAGCTGGACTCGATACAGTGTTTACTATGATATACCTGTAGACCCCGTCTTGAAAAGACGTATTGTTTAAAAGTTAGTTAATGCAGCAGGAAGTGATAAGCCAAAGCTAAAGCCAGAAAAGAACCCAACCCTTGTCTAGAGTAGGTGGTGTAATTATGAGAGACCATGTGAAAGTTCTAGAATATATTTGTGATAAATAATTGGCACTTTTGTTGATTTAAAATTGAATTTTGGAAAAGTTTCAGGAAATTCAAAAGTTCAGAGTTGCTATCAGTTCTCTGGCAGTCTGATCAGACCTGGGATGGTGGTCAAACCAGCCTTGACCTGTTCGTCAGGTTTTGTGCCTAGTGGCCTAACCGCCATGGGGAAGATAGTTTGACCAGCCAGTGGCTGGTGGTCTGACCTTCGTGGGGCAAGTGGTTAGACTGGCCATATGATCTTCTGGAAATTGCACACCAAACACTCGTGTAAGTTTGTTTGGGAATGTGATTGCAGTTAGTGCCACTGGAAATAAAAATTAGAGCTGAAACTAGATAGAGTCTTACTGAAATTCTAGGGAGGCTGTTTTCTGGTGTTCTTAAGGGGTCAAATCGGCCAAACCATGGCAGTCAAGCAGTTAGTGGTCTAACCGACCTGGTAATGGTGGTCAGAGAATAGTGGGAGGTGTTTTTCATTGCTTTGAGTGGGTACATGGCATAGGTACTGTTGGTTGGTTGTGTTGAGTTGCATGATACATTGTTTGACTAACGTGAGTCAAGTGCATAAAACTTGTGTGCTTGATATGATTGCTTAGTCTTTAGATATGCAGGTGGCTTGGAGAACATTAACGGTAGATAGCAAGTGACTAGGACTAGGTGGGGAGCTAAGATCCATGCAGTCATGTAAGTCCAGGTGAGGCTACGTGGCTCAAGCGGAAAGCACAGAGTAAACAAGGATCGTGAAGAGGCGAGTTAGTGTATGTGGTGCACCAAGTGATGAGACCAATACCCGTAGAGACGGTTCAGGAGAGACAAAATGCGTGAATATGTTGTTTTAGGTCTCTAGATTTGTTTTACTAAGCATAGTTGGTGTAATATAAACTTAGTGACTCTTATAGTCACTTGAGTGATTTTGCATATTGTTGGAGGAAAAAGTTCGAGAATCATTCATCCTCTTTCTGATTGCCGACATCGGGCCTACATAATATGCTCTTCTAGGCTTTCATAGCACTAGAGTGAAAGGTTAAGAATATCGAGGAAAAAAAGCAATTATTCACCCTCTCTGATTGCTGACATCGGTCCTGACGAGGATAGAATAATTCTCAAATTATTACATCATTATATTCCTTGAATATACCCTTTATCGATAAGAGATAAACATGGTAGGATGGTTGTAAGCTTTTCTATGATCATATAGTCGTAAGACTTACTATGACTATTCTTTGGTTGTAACTCCTTCTACGACCACGTAGTCGTAAGTCTTACTGCGACTACCCCTATGGCTGTAAGTCATTCTATGACCAAATAGTCATAAGTCTTACTATGACTACTTCATATGGTCGTAAGTCCTTTTACGATCACGTAGTCGTAAGTTGACTTGTGACCACCTCATGGTCGTTGACCTTCCTACAACCAACCTATCTTCAACAAACTTGTCTACGATGAACAACTGCATCATGGGTTCATCTGATAAGGTAGTTATAACGTGCGTTTATTTTAATAACCACACATGATCTCTCTGGCTTGGGGCAACTGTCGTCATTTCACTGGCTATATAAAGGTTAACGTCAAAAAGATAAAGGGGAGAGGCATTCGGATCAAAGGAGGAGATAGTGCTAGGCATTCATATTACTCTCAATTGTAATCCTTTTCTGGTGATTAGTGATCACACATGATATAGAGTTAATATTCTCTTAGGAGAAGATCCGAACCTATATAAAAATTCTTGTGTCTCTACTCTGCATGTGCATACACCGGGTCTTCTAAGAGTTTTTCCGAATCCAAACAAATCATACATAAAATTAATATTAAAATGTCGACAAGTCCTATATTATGTAATTGATAATGAGTAGAGTTTGATAATTCAGCAAATGGTCAATCGCTAAATCAAATAGTAAAAGACCTTCACAACAATAGACATAAAAATACATCGGAGTTTATTAATTAAACCAACAAAAACTCCTATGTGTAGGATGTATTGAACTAACACTGCAGGCTGAAACTACTACAAAAGCCTAGTCCTCTCAAACAAAGTTGAGGCGAATCCTTTGGTTCGCGAGATACTTAAGCCTTTCTTCGCTGTTCTTGTCTGCAAAGCATGATTTTGGTACTTCGTGGAGAAGCTAGACCCTCCAACCAGGCCTAGTATCTCCCTCGATTGATAGACTTGTACAAGCTCTGGAACCAAAGTTTACCATCAAATTGAGGATTTTGGAGGTGTCTGAATTTGCACCCAACATGCCTATGGGAGTAGCCCTTCTGGTGCAACATCAGTAATTGGATTGGGTCCGATCCTATGTCGAACCATGTCGGTCGTGAACCAATCCGTAGGCCCCAGGTGGCACATCATACATGCATAGCATAATTAAAAGGACTAAAGTACGACTAGGACCAAAAAAAAAGAAGAGAGGATGGAATCCAACTTGGAGATTGCGTGATTAAACCCGGACAAAGCTTTGGAGTAGCTTTCTACTCTGAAAGCCACATTGAGCTCATCCGATCGAAAATGGATATGGAACTGTTCAGATATCGACTACAAAGCCTTCGTCTGTCGATATCATTTTGGTCAAGAGAAATTCCAAAATTTGTTCTTGAAGTGGAAGAAGGAAAGTTCGTCGAACTAGGACTGGATCTGAACTGGAAATTTACCTGCACTGATACTGGCACCGTGGGGTCATATAGTGCCCATAAAGTGTTTTTGGGGGCATGAACATCATCTGTTTTTTGGGGGCCGAGGAATGTAGGACTAACGAGAAGCATTGTACATTTTTAAGAAAAACATCATCTTTTTTTTCAGAGGGGAAAAGTTCTCAAATAGTTATTGCAGTAGAAAAATAGCATTTTAATAATTTTGAGAGGAAGAAAATAATTATAGTTTATAAGTTATTTTTTGCGAGGATAATATATGAAGCATTTTAGTTCTGTGAAAAAGTCGGTAACCTTTCTATAGCAGTTCCCTTGAAATAAGTAGTCGTGGGTGCAGAGTAATTCTGACTCTGAAGTCTGAAGTAGAGAAACTATCTCGAAATGATGGAGCTGCCTTTATCTGCGGCCATGACCAGTACCAAAGATATCTCCCGGAATTTGGGAATCGAAGGCCTCTGATTGTTACACCTGCAACCCTGATTAGCAGCCATTTCATGCCAGGTCCATGGCACCAATTAAGCGGATCATGACCGGTGATTACGTGCGAGTTGTTCCAGTCTTAGTGTACTAAGCTATGATTTGTAGCCGATTGCATGACAGTGGATCACCATCCATTCGATCGATATCTTGAAAAGCCAACGCCGAACCGGTTTGGTTCAATATAAATCTGCAGTACAATAGTGTACATGTTGGTGCAGAAACGCAGAACGGCAGAATGTTTGTTTCCCCCTCTTGCGCTCGCCAGACCTGCGAGCAGCCCGCGACGACCGACCTTCAACGGCTGCACGCACGACACGGCATAACGATCAAGTTGAACGGGTCAAAAAGGCTGTACATGCCTCAACCTAAATCGATCGACCAACCAACCGGCCATCAAGTCGCTCCTCGTGATGGACGGCGATTGGTTGGATCGAGATAAAGCCAGATTTGATACGGTAACATAAGTATTTGCAAAACTAACTATATACGTATCGTATTTATAAAAATAGTACTTCTATCATCCGGTGGGTGGTGATGGTAGAGAGTAGCACGAGACGTACTCGGTCTTCTCGTCTCCTCCTCCAGACCTCGCCTCCTCGTCTTCGCCTCCTCCTCCAGATCTGGCCCCCCCTTCTCGGCGGGCTCGCGGCGGCGAGGAGGGGTCCCACCCGAAAATTTTGGATCTGAGCGGCACCGCATGGAGCGACGGCGGGGCGGGCGCAAGGCACGGCTGCGCGTGGCGGCAGCAGCCCGCGCGCACGGAGATGGATGGCGACCGCTCCCACGGGCGGCGGCGGCCCTAACGCGGCGCTTAGCGGCTGCCGAGACGGCGCGGCGACCCCGGCCGAGCGCGCGCGGCGTCGGCGGGAGGCGGCGATGGCGGCTCCCACGTGCTCGCCCGAAGGGACGGCGCGCGCACGCGCGAAAGCGGCGGATCTCGCACGGCGGCGCGCATGCGCCCGGCTGCGCGACGGCGCGCGGCGGCACCGGAAGCAGCCGCCGGCGCGCGCAGCCCCGACGGTGTTGCGGCCGGCGGGCGTCCTCAAGGTCCTCCTCGGTGCAGCGCGTAGAATCGGATGGATGGCGCCGTTGTGTGCAACAGGTCACGTCTGATGTGATCATGGGCGGGCTGAGCAAGCGCGGCATGTCGGGGGATGCGCTCAAGATGTTCGACGAAATGCTCAAGAAGAGATCGTGCCCAGTGTGAAGCTCTTCGCAGTCCTGCTCTCGTCCCTGTGTAAGGCAGGGAAGTTGGAGGACGCTGGGCGGATGATGCGGTCATGGAAGGAGAAGGGGTGCCCGCCGGACGAGGCAACGAATTGATCAGTGGTGGCGCATAGGCGTCGCTTTGTGGTTTCTTCAGTGGCGGTCATTGTAGGGAGCGACTCGTCGTAGAGTTCAAGGGTGGCTATGCCATGGCCTTGAGGCGTGCAGATCCCCAGTGGGTTGGTGGCGGTCTATTTTGTGAGTGGGTAGTACGTGGGGTGCTGGGTGCTGGCGAAAGCCTTACCGGTGATCTTACCGGTCTCGACAACGATGACGTCTTCGGACGCCATTTTCCTTCCTGGAGGTGTTGTCATGGTGCCCTTTAGCCCTCATGTTTACTTGATCTCCAGGTGAAAACCTTGCCTCGGTGAGGCGGGCGGCGTCGGCGACTCGCCGCCTCTTTGGAGGCGTCGTCTCGGAGGTCCTTCTTCACGCACAGTAGACCGAAGGTTAGAGGGCACGGTCGGAAAAGGATAGGGGATTGGTTGAAAATAAGGACGGAGAAGAAGTTATGAAGCTTAGTCTTTCTAGCTTTTTTATAGTCCTTAAGCTTTATTTCTTGTTGTTGTATGCTCCTCAGGTTTTGAGGAATTGAGCCTAAGAGCTCGTGTATCTGTTGGCTGTGTATACCCCTCGTGGATATAGAGGTCGGATTTTATATCCTTTATCTAAAAAAATCATCCGGTGGGTGAACGGCAGCGTTGACGAGGTGACATGTGACACCTGTCGCCCGCTCACCAGACGGTAGACACCTGTCGCCCGCCCACAGGACGATAGGTGAGCCGGCTTGATCACTGCCTAAATTCGTAATTTTACATTATATTTATTTAAATTTTTAAACATAGCAAATGAGTTTGAAAATTTATGAAATTTTATACTCGAACTCCTAACACAACGTACTTTACTGTATAATGTTTTTACAATTTTATCACCTCTAAATATTGCTCAAAAATTCGTACGATTTTGATATTTATAGAAATTGTTACATATAGCAAATAATCTCTAAAAATTATAAAATTTTATATGGAGCCTTCCAACACAGTCGATCTGATTGTGTATTTTTTTAGAATTTATGTACGCCAAATTTATCATGTTAATTCATGATAATTTAATCGTAATTAACCCAAATAAACATGACAAATTTGGACTATATAAAATTCCCAAAAACATTACACAATAACTACGACTATGTCGGAGACTTCACATAAAATTTCATAATTTTTAAAGCTCATTTGTTATGTGTTAAAGCTTATACAAATATCAAAATTGTATAAATTTTTTAGCAACATTCACAATGGATAAAATTATCTAAAAATCAAACTTTCAAGTACATTGTGTCGGAAGGTTGTACATAAATTTTCATAATTTTTTAGCTTATTTGATATATTTGTAAATTTAAACAAATACTGAGCGAAAAAATTAGGGTAGATAATTAAGTCGGCTTAATCACCTGCCGCCCAGTGATTAAGCCGACTAATTAGCTGTCTTAATTATCTATTCTATTTTTTACTTAGTATTTGTTTGAATTTTTAAATTATTAAATGAGCTCAAAAAATTATAAAAATTTATATACAGTTTTCTAACATAACATATTTGAAAATGCAATTTTTTTTGATAATTTTACCCATTGTGAATATTGCTAAAAAAGTCATACAATTTTGATAATTGCATGAGTTTTTACATATAGCAAACGAGCTCTAAAAATTACAAAATTTTATGTAAAGTATTCTGACATAATCGTATTTGTTTTGTAATTTTTTAAGAATTTTATGTGGTGCAAATTTATCATATTTATTCGAGTTAAATTAATCATGAATTTGTGTGTAAATTAACCCGAATAAACATGGAAAATTTGAACCACATAAAATTTGTTAAAAATTATACAATAACTATAACTATGTTATAAGGCTTCACATAAAAGTTCGTAATTTTTAGAACTCATTTGTTTTATATAAAAACTCGTACAAATATCATATGATATGAATTTTTGGGCAACATTTAGAATGGATAAAATTACCCAAAAATGGTACTATGAGTTATGTTATGTCAGAATCTGTACATAAATTTTAGTAATTTTTTGAGCTCATTTGATATATTTAAAATTTAAATAAACACTAAATATAAAAAATTAGGGCAGACAATTAAGCCAGCTAATCACCCGACTTAATCACCTGCCACCCCCTCACCGGACGGTAGGCCTGCTTGCCGTCTGCTGGCGGGGCGACAAGCGCCTGCCACCGGCGGCCTCACCACATGTCGTCTCGCCGACGTTGCTACCCGTCCACCAAACAACAAAAATGTTATTTTTATAAATACAATATATATGGCTAATCTTGTAAATATCATATATAACAGTACTAAATCTGACTTTTTCTTGGATCTAGGGGTGAAAACGGGTCGGATTCGGATGGATATTGCTGTTACCATATCCTAACCCATATTTTTTCTCCGGATTCGGTACCAATCGGATTCGGTGTCGGATTGGTCGGGATTAACCCATTTCGTTTGCACCCCTACTTGTTTGTAAGGAATGCATACAGTGCAGTAAATGGAGTAAGACACACTGACTTGATGTTACTATTTAATAGCTGATGTAGAAGATTTTATTTTACCATTGCAAAAGAAAATGAAACGTCAAATAGTAGCACTAACCTGAAATCAAACTTGAAGATGTATCGGATTCGGACGGATATTCGATTCGGACGGATATTGCTGTTACCATATCCTAACCCATATTTTTTTCTCCGAATTCGGTACTAGTCGGATTCGGTACCAATCAGATTCGATGCCGGATCGATCGGGATTAACCCGACCCATTTTCACCCCTACTTGGATCGATCGATTACGTAAGCGCGCGCCGCTCTTCCATACCGCGCCTTAAATTCTCACATCGACTGACGGCTCACATGGGGAGGTGCATGCACTGCGATACCGCGCTGCGTGGCCTGCCATGGCACGGCATGCGACGGCCGGCCGGCGGGGGGCCGCGCGCGCTGATCGACGTGGTAACGTGTAGCATTGGACGCGGCTCCCGGCGCGCTGCCGCCACCCCACGTTATCTGCCAGCGGAGAGACCAAGCGGCTCGGCCGGACCCACAGGCTGCAGGGCAGGTGTTGGGACGGCAGGCGCACGCGAAAGCCGGACGGTGAGACCTGAAAAGATGCACGTCAACGGAGAGATTGACATGGAGGAAAGATCTTGCATTTCTGTCTACTGTCCAGTACCATAAGATGTCTCGTTGTGTCTATTTATATTGGTCTCTATGTAGAGAAATCAAAATTTAATATAAATATCTAATTTTTTGAAACAGCTTATCTATTTCTCTTTTTTCTATCTCGCTTTGGGAAAAAGCAAAGGTCAGGGTAGTGGCAAAGGATAAAAATAGAGGAGAGATTCAAATGATTAGGCTAAATTGAGACAAGCATAGCAAAAATAGTCTTGTGCAATTCAAATCATAGTTGTTAATTATGTTCCGATGATCATTCCAGTTTTGTGTTTAGAATGGAACGTTTCGTTATCGGAGCATGTTAATTCTAGCGGCGCACTCACCTCCGACAGCTAGGCAAGGGTTTCCTAATAGAATAAGTTGTTGAGCAACTCTATCTAATAAAGATTATCACTTTTATTTGTTTTGCAATGCACTATAGCACCCAAGGTTGCCTCCTTCCCTCCCTAAAGGTCATGGGAGCAATCAAAGCCTTCAGAAAAATATCACAATTCTAGATCCACAACTCATTTCCTTTTAATTCTTCATTGATGGGTAAACGTAAGTTCTAGCCGAACTCTCAATTCCACTTAAATAGCAAGTATACTCGTGAGGAGATCAATACCAAGTCTTCTTCAGAAAGCTGCTCAAATTGTTCCTATGAAAAAAAGACAACGTAGATAAGGAAACACAAGAAAATACACTAGACGAAACAGCCTATATAGGGTTAGTCACAAGAGCTAAAGATGAAGAGTTATCAGTTTTAGATGGCAATGCTTCCATCTCATAAGTTTTCAATATAGAGTACATATCATCCATGGTTAAAGTATCTATATCGACGATTTGATTAATGGTCGTGACAACCATCAACCACTCAGAACCTAAAGATCTTAAAATTTTAGTTACATTATTTTCATTAGCAGGAATAATACTAGCTCTGTGCAAATTACTCAATATCTTCTCAAAACGAGCAAAAAGATCTTCAATAGGTTCACCAGGCTTCATAGCAAAATCAGAGTACTCTTTTTTGACATAGATTGTTGCACACTTTCTTAATTTAGTGTTTCCTTCATGATAATCGCAAAGAGTTTTTTTATATTAAGTGTGCAGAATTAATATGATCTACTCGATCAAATTCTTTGTGAGAAATTCCTGAAAAAGTAAGTTATAAGCTCAAACATTTAAATCAACATCTGTTTTATCTTCAGTAGTAACATCAACAGGAACCACATAAGATTGAGAAACTTTATTCCAAATATCACTACCTTGAGCCTCAATGAAAGCTTGCATACGATACTTCCAAAAAGCAAAATCAGTACCATCTAGCATGGGGGATGGTTCACATATCTCTCTGATGCCATTGCAACTAGCTCTAATACCACTTGTAGAATTGAATACTGCAATTAGAGGGGGAGTGAATGATTGCCGCCACCTTTTGGAATCTCCTACTGATCGATGAAGATTTCGGTTGCACAGAATTCAACTGCCCGATCGATCGCTCAGCATTCGACCGCTCGCTCGATCGCTCTATTCGACCGCTCGCTTAGCTTTGATCTTCAATCGGTTTGTATGTCAACACCAGAAGCCGAACCTCTCGAATACCTTTACATCATCATATGCTTTAATCCAACTGCAATCACTAGTAATCTTCAAGCAAACCATGAACCAGATTGATTCAAGATGATGCTTATTGCTGGATTTTTATGGATTTACAAAGTGCCCTCATAAGCATCCCTAAAAGCCCTAGCCAAAAACTAAAACCACTTTTCCTTCTCCCAATCTTCTCTAATCCACATGTAAAAACTCACGTTAACCCTTAGCCTCTCCCTGCATTTATAGGCCAACATCCCAAGCCATGTCCACCTCAAACGTGGACACAAAACTCTATCTTTTTTGAAAATCAAGGGACCCGAAACCTTTCTGAATACGGGTTTTACACAATTTCTAAGCCTTCCCAGTTGTGAACTCCATCCACAACTCCTAACTCACCATGTAACGAAACCTCCAGGACCACATCTCTTGTATGTTCATCACGCAACTCCTAACTCACCATGTAACGAAGCCTCCAGGGGTGCACCTCCTATATCTTCATCACACATCATCACCCTCATCTGTAAAAGCCTCCAAGACCACACCTCCCATAGCTTGTCCACGCATCACCACCTTTGATCTCCATGCGCTCCAGTGTGAGCCCAACCACTTCGTGACATCCTCGACCGCTTGGACCTCAGATTTTTCCATCCTAGTCTCAGTCCTCCTCGTCATCGACCATGACTGTCTTCATGCCCAACCTAAACATGCAAATACCAAAGAACATTTTACCCAGTACAAGTTCTTCCCAACTTGACCGACATGAGTCTACACACTCATACCACACCTTTAACCATCCATTAACACTAATCAGATCATCCACGACCACAATTTCAACTCTCTTCAGAAAATCAACTTCCGACAATTCATTATGACCAATATAATCGCCAAGCATAGGTAGGTCATACCGCTGGAGCAAAATCGAGATTTTGAAAAAGGATTTGAATTTTGTTTTGATTTTATCTCCCTTGATCCCTAGATTAATCCACACGAATCTTGACCAAAACCCCCCTAATCCCTTGCCAACACTGTCTCAACGGAGGAAAAAACAAAATCACTATTCACCGTTTAATTTTTTTCGGCCGCCGCCCGCTCATTTCTTCGCCACCAAGCTGCTCGGCCTCTCTCGCGCCTTCTCGCACCTCCCTCACTGCCACGCCATTGCCAGAGGCCGTACGCCCTATCCTGTCACGCCCTACCTCCCCTTGCCGTGCGTGTGAGAGACCATGTGAAGGGCATCCCATAGTTGTGATGAGTAATTGACTCTTGTTCTAGGAAGATTGAGTTTAGTTTTTGAGGTTTGTGCTAGTTCTGCATTGTCGTAGCCCTGGCAAAGTGTTCTGCAGCTAACACGACCACGTTGGTCGTGGCCGAAAGTCATGCGCACTGGTTACGACCACTTTGGGCGTGGTCGAAGGTCACCCGAGGGGTCTACGACCACTTTGGCCATGGTCGAAGGGCACCAGAAGGCAGTACGACCACGTTTGGCCGTGGTCGAGGGCCAGTACGACCACATTGGTCGTGGTCGAAGCAGGTTACGACCACGTTGGCCGTGGTCGAAGGCCAGCACGACCACGTTGGTCGTGGTCGAAATAGGTTACGACCACGTTTGGCCGTGATCGTAGGTCTCCAGGGAAGTTTAAGACTGGTTTTGCCATAGTCATATCTTGGTCATGGTTGAAATGACTCGTACGACCATGTTGCCAGCAGTTGGAACCTAGCCGAGATGTCTACGACCACGTTGTGCGCTATCGGAAGCCAGCCGAACCATTTACGACCATTTTGGGCATGGTCGAAGGTCATTCAGGTCGTTTACGATCACGTTGGCCGTAGTCGAATGCAGCTTCGACCACGTGAGTAGTCGGCACTCTCGACTCGTTATTGAGAGCGATCTGGCGTGGTCGGACGTGCTCGCCTGCGATTGGAATCGGTCGTATGACTGCAGACTTGACCATTTGAGCTGGAATTTGGTCGTAGGGCTTTGTGATGAAGTCAGGGACCTTGTGCATTTGTTGGTTTATCTTTTCGATCGGTCGTAACGACTTTGGTTGAAGTCGTAGACTTTGAGCGTTAAAGTCGTAGCGAGTTGTGGGTGGTCGTAGCAAGTTAGCGATGATCGTAGACTCATCGTATCTGGTCGTATGGTTTGATTTTGTGGTCGTATGTCGTGTGCATTCATTGTTCTCTTTTTCCGACTGGTCGTAGGTGGTATACGACTTGGTAAGAGTATGATTTGAGTTCTGTTTTCTGGCTCAAGTGATTGGATACTATTGTGAGCGGTGCTATGTAATGGTTTGCTTGTCTGTGATGGTTTGCAGGACTTTGAGACTAGTCGTGGTGAGGCGTGGATGGTCGAGACTAGGCACGGGGGTGCTGAGGTCGTGATCGGCTGGGAGATGCCAAAGGCGGCGAAGTCCGTGAGGTGGTTGCAAGCGTGTCGGCAAGGCGGGAGGAAGCTTCCGGAAGGCAGCGGAGTGGCATTTTGGAGAAATGCGGAAAGCGCAAAGGAAGCTGTGTCCTGCAAAAGCACGGAGTTGTTGGCGCTAACGGGTAAGCGGTGGAGCCGTTGGGTGTAACGGGTAAAGCACTGGGCTCGTTCTCGCTCTGCTGGGTAAAGAGAGTGGTAAAACCGGTGTTAGGTGGGAGTTAACGGGTTCTCCCCTGTAGCAAGAAGACTATAAATAGAGAGGGTAGAGCTCGGATGCTCGGGAGGTTGTTCCCAGTCACTCTGAATTTTTCGTCTCTATTTGCGTGAGTTGTCTCGGGTAGAGCACGGTTGCTCTTGTACCTCCGATGGAGTGGCTGTAGAAACCTCCATGATCAATCATTTATCTCTCTTCCTCAAGTTAATTTCATCGTTATGAGATGTTATGATTGTTTTGTTTGCGATCTGTTTTGAGAGCTTGTTCTTCATGCGATCATTTTCTCTCTTCTCTTCTTCGTGTTTTGCATCCTTTTGTGTGCTTGATTGGCTCGGAATCGGGAATCTATCTCAAGGCCACTTGGCTAGTTCATTCAGAGCGCGGAGTCGAATCGAGAAGTTCTCTTAATCAATGGTCGTGCGCCTCAAGTCCTCTGTTTGAGTTCGACCATGTCTCTCTACCCGAGCATAGCTAAGATTTTGGTAATTTCTTTTGAGGTTGGATTCTTTCGTGTCTCAAATTTGAGGATCAAATGACCAGAGAGTCTTAGTTACTCGGAAATCGGCAAGCGAGTCCTCCTTTCTTGTTTTATCCGCGCAGTATTCTCTGTTTGATTTCTTTTGTCGGCTTGGGCAAGTGTTCGACCACGTGGTGTTCGATCATCAATTGGCTTACGACCACGTGTGTTCGATCGGAGAAACTAGTTCTTTCACTCGATTTGCTGTGTGAGTACTTGGGGAGTTTTAAAGGCACCATTCACCCCCCCTCTGTTGCCATTTCGGTCCTACAATTGGTATCAGAGCCGGTTAGCTCTAATCAATAGATCTTAACCGGTCTCAAGAGCCATGGCGACGGACAAGTACTCGACCAAGCCGCGTTTTGATGGCATCGATTACCTTCCGAATAGCCGAATGGAAACATACATCCGAGCTCGGGGTATGCCATCCGCGCAAGGTTAAGGTCGGCTTTGTTGTTCTGCCGATGAGAACATCAATGCCGGAACATGGCGATGTTGAGGCAAATGCAAAGGCAAGGAACATCATCATCCGGGTTTGAGTCTTAGTGAGTTTGACCGCATATCTCATCATGCGTCCGCCTCGACATCCGGGTGACCCTCGACGCATACCATGAGGGCACCACCCAGATTAAGACGGTTCGGCAGGACCGGTTCAAGCGAATACAACAAATTCGAGATGCTTGCCGGTGAGTCCTGGACGAGTGCTTTTCACGATTTCACAAAATCTTGAGCAACCTCCGGCGGTCGGTCTCACATACCCCGACTCGGACAACGCTCGTCGGATGCTCGCGGCACTCGATCCGCGTGTGGGAGATGAAAGTGACCACCATCAAAGACACGGCAGACCTCTCGACCACGACTCTTGACGCGCTGTACTCACGCCTCAAGACTCACGAGATTGACGTTGTCTCGTCGGTCGAAGTCACGATCGATGGCTTTGGTCACCGATCCGTTCGCTTCGGTCTCTCTTGATTCTTCTTGCGGTTTTTCCTCGCTGCTCTCGTGACATAGCGATGATCGGTTAGAGCGACTGCGGATGATCGGTGGCCCTCCTAGCCCGAAGGTTTTCACATGCCTACAAGGGTAGGAGAGCGAGAAAGAGAGGAGGACCCGTGATTTGCTTCGAGTGTGGTGGCCCCAACCACATTCGGCAACCGCCCCAAGGCGGAGAAGGGCAAGAACGACTACGGCGGTTCGAGCAAGATCGACTACACCGACAAGAACCGCAACAAGAAGCCTCCAGCTCCGGCGCGGAAAGAAGAAGTTTCGCAACCGGAAGGCCAAGAAGCTCTTCCACCGCGTCCTCACCGCCGACGACCTCGACCTCGGCGAGGTGGAGGGATGGAGCGACGACGACGGGACGGGTGACCAAGAGCCCAATGATGGCGGCAATGACTTCTCCAAGGCATGTGCTTCATGGCCCTCGAGGGCGAACTCAATGACAATGAGTGTACTCCGACTCGGATGAGGTACTCCTTCTTATGACCAGCTAAATGATGCTTTTCTTAAGCTAGGTGGATTTCATGCTAGAGCTAGGTCTAGGTGTACCGAGTTAGAGAAGGAAGTAGATAGAGCATCACGGAGATTACTTCACTTACATCCGCTCCTCCGTGACGATCGTGATACATCTTGTGCCTTGCTTGATGACATGGAAAAATTAAGGACCTCTCATGATAGTGTGTCCTCAGAGCTTGATATTGTTAAGGTGGAAAATGTTAGTGCGCTTCTTGAGTTAGAGTTGAGTAGGATGGTGTTACCCTACTTACTACCGATGAGACTACTTCTCCCACCTCATGTGAGGATAAGGACATTGCTTGCTAGAGGACCTTATGCCATGCTCCTTGATCTGCCCGATCCTTGTAAAAATTGCAATAACTTGAAGATGAACTTAAAGCGGGCGGATCATAAAATTGCTGAACTCCAAGCTTCTTTACTTGAGCCGATTGATTCATGCTTGAACTGTCCCAAGTTAATGCTGAACTTGAAGTCGTCTCCAAGCAGTTTCAAGAAATGATTGATCATGATAGGAAAATGGCTCAAGATGCTTCTAAGGACCTGTTAGCTCACCATGTATTAAGCGTAACAAACTAAAATCTGATTTGATTACCTTTGGATGAGAAATGTGTGAAGGCGACTAAGGACCTACTAGAGAAGCAACCTTACGCTTGTATTGTCTGTCTTTGAGAAGGGAGAAGCCCGGGTAAGGTGGAGACGCCTAGGAACGTGAACCAAGCCGACTAGCGATGGGACTGTCCATTCAGTCGGTGTGCGTGCACAAGCCATTCTTCCCTCTCTTGTTGGTTCTTCATCCGCTCCCTTACCTCCTGCTGTTCCTCTTCCCCTGCTCTCCTTGCACATCTCTCTTTCGGGAGTGTCGGTACCTTATGAACACTCTCGAGAGATTTGTAGGTGGCAAGAAGAAGCTTAATCTTATTCTAGACCAGTCAAGATTTGCAGATTTAATCGGGGTCTAGGATATGACTATTATGAGGATATGAGGAAGCATCCACCGCTGTGCTCGGACCCATAGCACCAGTGTGATCGAGTGAGCCCAGGACCGAGAAGTCCAATTTAAGTCGCGGGCTATGTCGAGGATTTACGATAGCAAGGTGATTGCACATCTTGCCGGCCTCTCGGAAGGCGAAGCTCGACCGTGCTACTTCTACCTCTCGAGGATGAAGTATCACCGCACCTTCTGTCGAAGGATGGACACGGTTGATCGATGCTTGAGCGCGCCAAGATCGCGCGTAGAGACCGTGTTGAGTCTCTAGGCGTATTCGGGTCGCCCGGATCCCGAGTGCACCTAGGACCAGCACGAGGTCTAGATTTACTGCTGTTGATGGGTTTGGGCAGCATCGAGGACTTGGTTTTTCGAGTCTTACATTTTCGTCCTCGTGCTACTCTGGTCATGACTTCGCCGTCACGAGGGTACATCTCGTTTCCCCGTCGAGACGATTACCGCGGCGTGTTCAGCGTGTTGCGGTGTTCGACTCGCTCTCCGTAGCGATCGGACCCGCAACGGCTTCAGTCTGCTCACGCACCTTCCTGCGTGAGTGACGAGCGTAGGGTAGATAGAGGAAAGTCGTGCTTGACTACTTCATCCGCTCGGCGTGTTGTTCAGTATTGGGTGCCAAAATCACTCTTGATTTACCCGATCTCGAGACTTTACTCTGTTTGACTTCAGGTTCGCGGGCGAGAAGAGAAAGGTTTGGCTTGTAGACTCGGGTGTTCTCGACACATGACCGGAGACTCCGTTAGTTTTCTTCCCTTGCCCGTGCTCCGGTGATGAGACGATCACCTTCGGAGATGCTTCATCAGGCGCGTCATCGCCAAAGGTACAGTCGCGTTAATGACTCTTTCATTTTGAAAGATGTAGCCTTGGTTAGTAAGCTGCAAGTACAATTTGCTTTCCGTTTCTCGACTTACGATGAGCGGTTTGAGGTAAGCTTCAAGAAAAATGCTTGTAAAATTCTTGATTCTTGGGTAGTCCGGTTTGCGGGATTTCTCGCTTTGGGAGGATCTTTCGTGCTGATTTTTCCGAGTCTTCGGTGATCCTCTCGGTGTTTAGTTGCTTCGAGTCCCGACCTTTCTTTACGGCATAGGAGACTTGGTCATATCGGATTTGATCATTTGACCGAGTTAGCGCCACGATCTCATTCGTGGTGCGAAACTCAAGATGGTCAAAGACCTTGTTTGCTCTCCATGCCGGCACGGCAAGATGGTTGCCGCTTCTCACCCTCCGGTCACGATTACTATGACCGATGCACGAGACAGTGCTCCACATGGACACGCTTGGACCAGCTCGAGTCTGCGATCGGCGGGAGGAAGTGGTATGTTCTTGTTGTGGTCGATGACTTCTCGAGGTATTCTTGGGTGTTTTTCTTAGCCTCGAAGGATGAGGCGTTTCGCATTTCCGAGGTCTTTTCGTGAGGCTTCTCAGAGCTCCCGGTGCCTTACGAGCAATCCGTAGTGACAATGGCACGGAGTTCAAGAATTCCTACTTTGAGAGTTTCGTGGTGAGGCAGTGTAGAGCACTAGTTCTCTTCTCCATCGTCCCTCGTGAGAATGGCGTTGTGGAGAGGAAGAACCGTACCTTAGTCGAGATGGCCGGGACGATGCTTAATGAGTACTCTACACCGCGAAGTTTTGGGTGAGGCTATAGCTACCGCGTGCCATGTCTCAAACCGAGTATTTCTTAGGGCACACTTGCACCGCACTTATGAGTTGAGATATGGGCGAAAGCCTAGCGTCTCTCATTTTCGTGTGTTTGGTTGCAAGTGCTTTGTTTTGAAGTCCGGGAACCTAGACAAGTTCGAGTCACGTTCTTGTGATGGAATCTTTCTAGGTTACTCGCCTTCTTCGCGGGCTTATAGGGTGCAGGCTGCGAGTCTAGTAAAATGGTAGAGACTGTGAGGTGACCTTTGTGAGGCGGTCAGGGACTAGGCCCGATATCTCGAGTTTTTAGAGCGATCCGAGACCATCTTTGTGGATAATGAGGATGATGGAGCGACGGTTGTCTACACGATCTGTCCCTCATCCACCCCTTGAGGTGCCGTCTTCCACCGCACCTCGAGGTGATCACCATGCCTTCGCTATTACGGAGTGGTGGCTCTGTTCCTACCTCATCAGCTCACGGGTAGAAGCCACTTCTTCATCTCATTCGGACCTCCTAGACATATCCGAGCTCATCCTTGAGCGGATCATTGGAGACCTTTTCGGCGTGTTACCCGCTCAAAATCTGGCTTATCTCAATTCTGTCTCCATTCTGCTTTCATTGCCTCCCTTGAGCCCAAAGATGTCTCTCATGCTTTATCTGATGAGTCTTGGGTCAATGCCATGCATGAGGAGCTAGAAAACTTCGAGAGGAACAAGGTGCAGTGGCTTGTCGAGCCCCGCGAGTCACAATATTATTGGGACTAAGTGAGTGTTCAAGAACAAGCGAGCGAGGATGGAGTGGTTATTCGAAACAAGGCTAGACTGGTTGCTCAGGGGTTCTCCCAGGTTGAAGGTCTAGATTTCGAGGAGACCTTTGCCCCTGTAGCTAGACTTGAAGCCATTAGAATCCTGCTTGCCTTTGCAGCTTCTAAGGGTTTCAAGCTTTACCAGATGGACGTCAAGAGTGCCTTTCTCAATGGCCTTATTGAGGAAGAGGTCTACGTCAAACTGACCTCCACGGTTTCAAAAACCCCAAATACCCAAACCATGTCTTCAAGCTTTCCAAAGCGTTGTATGGACTTAAGCAGGCCCCCAGGGCTTGGTATGAGAGGCTTAAGTCCTACTTGTTGAGTCATGGGTTTGAAATAGGTAAAGTTGATAAGACCTTGTTCATCCGCCAGGCTTGGCGACTTTCTGCTCGTCCGGATCTATGTCGATGACATTATCTTTGGCGGCTCTTCCCATACTCTGGTTTCTCGGTTCTCGGATGTCATGAGCACCGAGTTTGAAATGAGTATGATGGGTGAGTTGACTTTCTTCCTTGGCTTCCAAATTAAGCGGACTCGGAGGGTACATTTCTTCATCAAGGAAAGTACACTCGTGACCTCTGGCGCCGATATGAGTGATGGAAAGCGGTGTCAACTCCCATGGCCGACGGCCTATCTTGACCCGGATGAGGATGGCGAGCGGTTGATCGAAAGAGTTCGAAGTATGATCGGCTCCCTTCTTTACCTCATCGCCTCGAGACCGGACATACACTTCTCGGTGTATGCGTGTGCTCGTTCGAGCCTCTCCTCGCGTATCTCACCGCCAAAGCGGTGAAGCGCATCTTCGGTACCTCAGAGCTACCATTGACTATGGTATCCGGTACTCTTCCTCATCCTGTCTTTCCTTGAGAGCTTTCTCGGACGCGAGACTTTCTTGGTCAGTAGGATAGATAGGAAGAGCACTTCCGCACTTGCCAATTCATTGGCAATTCTCTCGCCTCTTGGTCTTCTAGGAAGCGATCCGGTGTTGCACACCCACCGCAGAGGTCGAGTATGTTCTTGCAGCCATTTCTTTGCTGCGATCAGTACTCGGATGGCCGACCTGCGGGACTTTGGGTTAGTTATCGGCATGTTCCACTCTTTTGTGATAACACTTCGCGATTAACATTGCTAAGAACCCGTGCAACACTCTCGGACCAAGCACATCGATATCCGTTATCACTTCCTTGAGACCATGTAGAGAAGGGCGATATAGTGCTCCGGTTGTGAAGTGACCACCAGGTTGGTGACATCTTCACCAAGCCTTTGGATAGTTCGAGGTTTTCACTCTACGGGAGAGCTTGGGGTGGTGTGTCCTACGGATTTGTAGTGAGGGGAGCTTTGGGCTTTATTGCTTTTCTATATTGATTATGCTTCTGTCTCATTTCTGTTGCTTTGCACTTGGGGTGCATCGGGCTTAGTCCTTCTAGCATAGGTTAGAGTGCTTCTCTTGTCTAGTTGTTTAGACTTCTTCTCTTATCTTGTGCTTCCAGGATGTTTCTTCTCGCTTTCTTATCTCACTAGATTGAGCTCACTCACTTCTTATAGGTTCTAGCGAGGTTGGGCCACCCTGGGTAGACAGGTGCGTGATTGCTCTCTAGTGTGTGTTTTCCGGCATTTGTTAGTCACGGAGTCATATGGGGTAGATGAGAGTTAGTCCGAACCACGCTTGTCTCTATATCTTATCTATGCTTTAAGGATCTGCTGTTTTGGTTTTATTTGCCACTTCTCGACTTAATGCTTTGGTTCAAGGGAGTTCATTTGGGAGCTTACGGAGCTTAATTTTGACTTAACTCAACTTGAACTAAAAGTTGCATCTAATGTTGAGGGGCTGTCTTCGCGCATTCTCGGCATTCTAGTATTATAATCAATCTGCATTGAGCCTTGATTATTATCCTATTATGACATGCTTGATGCTTTACACCTTGCCATGACTTGTGCTTAGCTTGCTAAATTTATCATGACTTCATATGTGTAGACTAGCGTTTGCCATGATAAGTTAAGTAAAATTGATCAACTTAAATTAAACTTATCATGCTCGCATTTGAGTTTAGTCTTTCTTGAGCTATCCTTTTATGATTCATGCCATGTCAAATAGGTTTGAGTAGAGCGTTGAATCTATATTGAGCCTTAGTTTGAGATGTTTTAGTCTCCTGATGATACATGAGTTAGTACAATGTGTTAAAAAAAAGATCTCTTTTGTGCGAAAAAAACTGATCTCACCAATTCTTTCCTATGAGACGACTTGCCATTGCACTTGGCATGAACTTAGGGGGAGTTTTGGATGACCTAGACTATCTTCTTAAGCTTATTGCTTGGAGTAGTCGCATAAGGCTTGAGATCTAGCACATAAACAAAAAATTGGGTTGAAAACAACCATATGCTTTCAAAAGACAATGTTTAATGTGCTCAATTTGCTTAATCTACAATCGAACCACGTACTTTAACCAATGTTTCAATCTTGAGCTTATAGCACTCTATTTGGACTCAATGTTAGCTTCTTTGTTCCGCTTAGCTTATTGACATGGCTGCATCATCCTTGGATGTCTCTAGCTAGACTTTACTCATTGATGACGTGACTTGCTCACAAAATGCATTACATTTCAGATTGTCATCTATGTGCTCTAGCTGGCTTATATATATGCTGTCATGATCTAGATAGCGTTTTATTGAGTTATGGCTTGGTGTATTACGTTATGGTCATTATGGATAATTCTCATGGCTCTAAATGCTTAAATAAACAAACTTGACCATATTCATCCATTGACATGTCATATTCTCTCTATTGCATCTTGATGTGTTTATTGCCAAAAGGGGGAGAATAGAGAAGAAAAAGTCTGTTGGGATCATTTTAGAGCTTTGGAGATCAATTTGCTCTTTCAGTTGTTGCTCTAGTGGTTCCTTCAGTCGACATGGTCATAAGTTTCATTCCCTTCTTTGGACCATGTTGGATTCTTCAAACTCAAACTCAACTTCTTGCTTTTCTGGTTTTGTCAATATACTCATCAAGGGAGATTGAGAGACCATGTGAAGGGCATCCCATAGTTGTGATGAGTAATTGACTCTTGTTCTAGGAAGATTGAGTTTAGTTTTGAGGTTTGTGCTAGTTCTGCATTGTCGTAGCCACGCAAAGTGTTCTCGCAGCTAACACGACCACGTTGGTCGTGGCCGAAAGTCATGCGCACTAGTTCACGACCACTTTGGGCGTGGTCGAAGGTCACCGAGGGGTCTCGACCACTTTGGCCATGGTCGAAGGGCACCGAAGGCGATCGACCACGTTTGGCGTGGTCGAGGCGATCGACCACATTGGTCGTGGTGAAAGCGATTACGACCACGTTGGCGTGGTCGAAGGCGGCACGCACCACGTTGGTCGTGGTCGAAATAGGTTACGACCACGTTTGGCGTGATCGTGGGTCTCGGTGAAGTTTAAGATTGGTTTTGCCATAGTCATATCTTGGTCATGGTTGAAATGACTCGCACGCGACCATGTTGCCGCAGTTGGAACCTGGCGAGATGTCTCGACCACGTTGTGCGCTATCGGAGCCAGCCGAACCATTTACGACCATTTTGGGCATGGTCGAAGGTCATTCAGTCGTTTACGATCACGTTGGCGTAGTCGAATGCAGCCGACCACATGAGTAGTCGGCACTCGACTACGTTATTGAGCGATCTGGCGTGGTCGGACGTGCTCGCGCTAGCTTGGAATCGGTCGTATGACTGCGGACTTGACCATTTGAGCTGGAATTTGGTCGTAGGGCTTTGTGATGAAGTCGGGGACCTTGTGCATTTGTTGGTTTATCTTTTCGATCGGTCGTAACGACTTTGGTTGAAGTCGTAGACTTTGGCGTTAAAGTCGTAGCGAGTTGTGGGTGGTCGTAGCAAGTTAGCGATGATCGAGACTCATCGTATCTGGTCGTATGGTTTGATTTTGTGGTCGTATGTCGTGTGCATTCATTGTTCTCTTTTTCCGATGGTCGTAGGTGGTATACGACTTGGTAAGAGTATGATTTGAGTTCGTTTTTCGGCTCAAGTGATTGGATACTATTGTGAGCGGTGCTATGTAATGGTTTGCTTATGCGTGATGGTTTGCGGGACTTTGAGACTAGTCGTGGTGAGGCGTGGATGGTCGAGACTAGGCACGGGGTGCTGAGGTCGTGATCGGTGGGAGATGCCAAAGACGACGAAGTCCGTGAGGTGGTTGCAAGCGTGTCGGCAAGGCGGAGGAAGCTTCGGGAAGGCAGCGGAGTGGCATTTTGGAGAAATGCGGAAAGCGCAAAGGAAGTCGTGTCCTCAAAAGCACGGAGTTGTTGGCGCTAGGGCAAAGCGGTGGAGCCGTTGGGTGTAGCGGTAAAGCACTGGAGCTCGTTCTCGCTCTTTGGGTAAAGAGAGTGTAAAACCCGGTGTTAGGTGGGAGTTAACGGGTTCTCCCCAGTAGCAAGAAGACTATAAATAGAGAGGGTAGAGCTCGGATGCTCGGGAGGTTGTTCCCAGTCACTCTGAATTTTTCGTCTCTATTTGCGTGAGTTGTCTCGGGTAGAGCACGGTTGCTCTTGTACCTCCGATGGAGTGGTGTAGAAACCTCCATGATCAATCATTTATCTCTCTTCCTCAAGTTAATTTCATGCGTTATGAGATGTTATGATTGTTTTGTTTGCGATCTGTTTTGAGAGCTTGTTCTTCATGCGATCATTTTCTCTTTCTCTTCTTAGTGTTTCGCATCCTTTGTGTGCTTGATTGGCTCGAGCGGAATCTATCTCAAGGCCACTTGGCTAGTTCATTCCCGAGAGCGGAGTCGAATCGAAGAAGTTCTCTTAATCGAATGGTCGTGCGCCTCAAGTCCTCTGCTTTGAGTTCGACCATGTCTCTCTACCCGAGCATAGCTAAGATTTTGGTAATTTCTTTTGAGGTTGGATTCTTTCAGTGTCTCAAATTTGAGGATCAAATGACCGAGAGTCTTAGTTACTCGGAAATCGCAAACGAGTCCTCCTTTCTTGTTTTATCCGCGCGAGATTCTCTGTTTGATTTCTTTTGTCGGCTTGGCAAGTGTTCGACCACGTGGTGTTCGATCATCAATTGGCTTACGACCACGTGTGTTCGATCGGAGAAACTAGTTCTTTCACTCGATTTGCTGTGTGAGTACTTGGGGAGTTTTAAAAGGCACCATTCACCCCCCCTCTGTTGCCATTTCGGTCCTACAGCGTGTCGAGCTGCTGGCCGTGCGCCGCCCCGCCTCTGCACTCTTCTCGCGAATTCCCCCTCTCAGCCGACTTGAGCCGTGCCGACACTTTTGACCGCCGCCTCTCTGCACCCGAGATAAGCTGCATTCCCACCAGCCCTCCTCGAGCTTTCCCGACCACAGAAACGGCCGTCGCCATTGATTTTTCCTTCCCTAGGCGCCGAACCGCCCTAAGCCGCTATAAAGAGCTCGCAAGCCCTTCGTGGAGGTGCACCGAAGCTAAGTGAAGCTCCCCACACCCCCAATCGATCCCTCGTCACTCCCACCACCGACGACCACCAAATTCCCCACGGTGAGCCCTAAACTGATTCTCGTGATTTATTCGATAGCTTTCCAATTCCTCGCTTCCGTAGCTCCCTCATGAACCCATAAACTTACCCGAACTGTCGCCCTAGCGTCCCAAGCCTTCCTCTTCCCCAACCACAAATCCCGCCGCTCGGCCATGAAGCCTCGTCGTGGCCAGCCCTACCCCGGCCTTCCTAGCTCAAACCACTGCATCCAATGGCTTGCCCTAGCCCAGAGCATGCTCAAACACCGAAACTTCAACCTCCCTAAGCTTTGAAAACTGCTATTGCCGTAAAAAATTGTGCCAAATAATTGAGCTCGTCGCCGGCGATCGCCGCCTCCTCGGCCATCGCTGACCTCAAAAATGGAACCCCGGTGCTCCCAGGAACCCGTCCATGTCCTCCTTTCCCGTCGCGCTGCACCCTAGCTCCGCCGAGAACCGCCGCTTGCTTCCCCTGTTTCCCTGCGCGCGCGTGATCTTTTGGAGAAGATGAGCAGTGCCAGGTGGCACTGTTCATTCGGCCCGTTAAGCTGAGCGCCCGAACCCAGTTGCACAGTAGTCACCCGTTAACGCAGAAACCCGCCCTGTGAACAGTAACTCGCCCGGTTTGAACAGTGCTCTACCCGCGATGAATAGTGCCCGACCCATTAAGCCATTTTAAGCCCAAAAATGCAAATTTATACTCGTTTTGACCGTTTTGAGCCCATAAACCCATTTTATTTGGTTTTCTCGAATTTTATTTCTTTATTCCTAGCTCATTTCCTTCAAGTGTGGAATTAAATATTTTCTTTGTTTTGCGCTAGCACCCGATGTTGAAGATTAACTAATTCAAGAAGAAGAAATCAAGGATCAAGCTCAAGATCGAGAAATTGAAGAATACGAGATTGTCGAAATTATAGATCCGCAAGGCAAGCCACATGTTTTTGATCATGTTGAAACTACTTTCCGTTAATTACTATTTATCCATATTTTCACTATGCTATTTTTGCACTGTTATTTTATGTACAAGGAATGTTTCAAATGACAAGCTATTAGTTAATGTCCTACCACCCCGAAAAAGCCCTGTTTAATTTAATGTCCATATTCACCTTGACAAAACCTAGTAATATTAAAAGAATTAATAATGTAATCATGTAGTTTAGAAACTCAGTAAACTTTTACTGTTAAAAGTCTTGATATTCTACTAATAGAATTTTGATATGATTTTACAGAAAGCCATGAGTTGGTTGAGCCCATCCTATCATGGGAGTTGTGTTGTGAATTGATAGCAGTGCTGTGGGCACTGGGATGTGAATTTGTAGATGAAAGTGTTTCAGTGAAAAGTAAGAATTAAAAACCTTATGCCAAGTGAAGAACATGGTGATCGCTCAACCACAAGCGTTGACTTGTCAAACCTGGTTTAGTAGCTGCTCAAATCGATTGAATCTCTAACCGAGTACAACTAGTTAGTATGGAAACGGTAAAACTATATTGAACAATGTTAGATCCTTCCAGGACGGGTAATCTGACCATATCGGCGGATATCCGGGTTTGAGTTGAGATCTACCGGGTACCGGAAAGTTGGTATGGAAACGGTAAAACCATACTGAACAACGATAAATTCCCGCAGGACGGGCAAAATATCTAGCCATATC
Source organism: Dendrocalamus sinicus (assembly GCA_036346575.1). Lineage (NCBI taxonomy): Eukaryota > Viridiplantae > Streptophyta > Magnoliopsida > Poales > Poaceae > Dendrocalamus > Dendrocalamus sinicus. The sequence goes on along the minus strand of CM070666.1, from coordinate 6,625,824 downwards.
GGCAGATAAAATGTCTGGCCGTGTCGGCAGACACCTAGGTCTGTGTTGGAGTTTATCGGGTAGAGCCTACATAAAGAAATGAGCAGTGAAACGACCTTGTCTTCTCAACTCAGTCATGAGGGTTGAGGAACCTTGTGGGTAAAGTTGGGCAGCTCTGCTGAGTCAATTTATAAATAGTATTCGAATACACCATACTGTGTTTAATGGGTGATTCCAATAAGCATGGCATAAGTAGATTTAGAAAGGTTTTGGATATAATTTGGAGTTATTTTGGAAATGTGTAAGTGTGTGTTAAATCAAGTTTGGAAACCCCTCAATTACCGTATGAAGATTATGATTTAATATTTCATGTTTAAAAGCAAAGTGTTTATAGACAAAACTGCATCCACATAAAATAATGAACTGCTATACTCCATTCCATGGCAATCCCTTGCATATAGTTAAATAGTATTTCCCATGTAACTTGTTGAGTACGGTTGGTTGTACTCATACTTGCTAAAATCATTAAACAGAGTGTGCTTGTCAAGAAAATGAAGGAGTTTCCAAAGACGAAGCTGAATTCTACGAAATAGACAATGCCGAGTGTTAGAGTTTATTCTACACTCAGGCCTATCTGTGGAGTTTCTTTTGGTAATGTATTTTCAACCCTTTATGTAAAACTTGGCCGCTAAGCCTTACTTTTGAAATAAATTTTGATTTTATGCTTAAGCTGGCTTTGGCAATGGTGCACATTCTTCTACAGTACTCGCAGCTGAACAGTCTTGGATAGTTGCAAGGGTAACCTAACGCTCCCAGAAATGGGGGTTGTTACATGCTCAGGTACAAACAAAAGCGCCAGGGTGCCTAATCCTCAGAGCAAATCTTAAAAAAGCGAATTTCATCTTTCCATGTACTTGAAAGAGAGGAGAATATGGGTCAATCGATGCAAAACAAACTCAAACAAAAATACTTCGTGCCCAGATTGTTTCTGCTGCATTTTGGAGCCCTAAGAACGCAACACTACCCTAAAAAAGGATAAATCTACTAACAACACAATCTCAGACAAAACAATCTCTCTATATCCACCAGTCCAGCATCAACACAAAAGACTAAAAATCTCTGTGTCCGCCGCATCCAATCCTAGAGTCTCTCTCTCTCTCTCTCTCCACCGTCAATTGCCGACTCTCCCAAAACTGCATATGACCAAAATTGCCGTCTTTAACTACAGATGATGAAAAATGAAAAAAAAAATCAGTAAATATGACCTACAGATTGAAAAAAATGCATACTCAGTCACAGAACTAGAATAGGACCTACATTGTAACGCCCCGTTTCGGTAGCGCGTCTGGACACGACACCCGCAACTATTCACTCATGAGCAGTTATGGAGTGTCGCGCAGAAGATATACCATTGCATGCTTACAACAAAAGACCAGCATATATTTTACATAAGGATTAACATCCAGTTTTGACAATGGGCGTGCAAGCCCAAAGTATACTTACATTACAAGAACTCCGAATCCGCTCGGCGGCCAAGACCTAAAGCCTCGGGTCTTGACGGGAGACCTTTCCAACACGAAATCTTGAATTGCCTTCTTTTCCTTCTTCATTATACGTGGCATTATGCAAGCTTGAGTACTCCGACCCGTACTCAAAGAAATCACAAGGGAAATCTAACTTACTACTTGCGGATCAACAAAGGAAGGGAGTATACTTGGTTTATTACATTTGGTGGATGCGCTTTTATTTTGCAAGCATTTTATAAAATGGACCAAAAACTACTTCTTAAGAACTCGGGGTTTTTCACGAAGAATTCAATTAACCAACTAAACAAGTTCAAACATGTACAAAACTACTTAAGCTTTGTCTTGGAATCACCCAAGTGACACGGCTCAATAACAGGAGCACGGCGTATTCGAATACCATTTATTTGACTCTGCAGAGTTTGCTCACTTTACCCACACGATCCCTTAACTCCCGCGATGAGTTAAGAAAGCGGTCGTTTCAACTGCTCAACTCTTTATATAGGCTCTACCCTGTAGAATTCACTCAGTCCAGCTCTCTCTCACACACACACACACACAAGAAAAGACGGTGTCCGCCGAGTGAACTCTACGTTGTTAGGCACCCACACGGCTTGCCTAACCTCACTGCTAAACCTCTGTAGAGTTTCAATCGAGTTGAGCAGCTACTAGACAAGTGTTGACAAGTCAACTCCCGTGGTTTGAGCGGGTTCTATGACATTTGCTCAAGCATAAGGGTTTCAGTCCTTATATTTTCACATGGTCCGCAACCTCGCTGGGCTCATGACCCAAACTAAGGTAAGCGGTGGGCGTAGACCGTCTCGCGATTTCCCACTCACCCTTACCCTTCTCCAAACCCTAGGGTAACGAGTTGGGCGAAGACCGTCTCGCGATTCCCCAACCCTTACCCTACCTCGTGCACGCCGGCACTCTCCGCTCTAAGATACGGTGTCCCATACCACCCTACCTTAGAGTCGGGTTTTCCAAATTCTATTGGCCCCACAGCCACAACCTTATTAGTATAACATTTTGCATGATAATAATAACCTACAGTTATTTAGATTATCAGCTAATTATTTCTAGGGTTACAAAGGCATGGCAACAAATTTAACCGTGCATTTAACGGTGGTAGGTTTAACTCCATAACATGTCATTCTAAACATTTTATTTTTACTTTGAATTAGCAATTCACGAATAGCTCAATGCAAATAACATAATAACATAATTTAAATGGCATGGGATTTCAACATGATCAAGGACTTGCGACTTGCCGTTGATTTGGATGATCTCGACTAGCTCGAACGTAGAAGCTCACGGATCCTGCGATCGCACTTGAGCTTCCGGAATCTCGACACTAGCGCAAACACATAAAATAAATTAAATCCAGCTTGAGACTAATCAAGCGAGGAAAATAAACTATTCAAAAGGAGTAAAATGCATAAACCCTTCAAATGGAATTTTAGAAATTTATCTGGGATGAAACTGGAGGGATGGAGGCCAAAAATGGGTCTAGAATATTATTTGGAGCAAAGTGGTGAAGTTTGAGAATTTTGGGATTTTCGTGATTTTCTAGGATTTATTTGAATTTTCCGGATTTTGGAAATTGGAAAATCACCGAAAATCAAATGAACAGATGTCGGGCCGGCCCCATAGCTCTGATGCGGCCTGCCCGAGAACGGCCCAGCGGCGGGAGGCCGCGCGCGCCCAGCGCTGCGACAGCGGGAGGCAGCGGGCGACGGGGAGGTGCCGCCAGCCCAGCGCGCCATGCGGCTCGAATGGTCGGCGCGTGGCTCGGCGGGCGGACTAGATGGCGAGAGCAGGCGGATGGATTGGGGTGGCCGGAGATCGGACGGTGGGGATACAACGGAGGCGGCGGCGGTAAGGAGGGATCGGACGGAGGCGAAGAGGGGTTTTATGAAGATCCGACGGTCGAGGAGGCGGCCATCCGACGATCCAAATTAGGCGGCAACGGAGTGATCGGGGCGACGGAGGAGGGGCCACGTGGGTCGTCTTCCTCCTCCGTCCGCTCTGGCGCCACGGGGCCGGTCACAGCTGCGACGGTGGTCGGGCGCGTGGAGAGGTCGGCGGTGGCGACCAAGAACGCCGGCGAGTGCGGCACGAGGTATCCCATTTTGGAGCTTGGGAGGTGAGGGGCTAATGGGGAAGGCGGAGTGGGAAGGGGAAGTTCGGCTTTTGGCGAAGAGGGAGGTCGCCGCGGCGAGAGGGCCGATGGCGGCGGTTTCACGGAGAGGGAGCTAGGGGATTACAGGCGGTGGCGGCGTGGTGGGAGCCGAGGAGGGCTGGCCACGAGAGCACGGGCAGGCGGCGGAGGTCGTCGGCGTCAAGGCTCCTCAAGGTCCTCTGTCGAGGAGAGCATGAGGAGGTCGGTGGTGAGGAAGCTCGGTGCGAGCAATTGGGAATGAGGAGGGGCGAGGATTGACTCAGTCACCGCGCAAGGGAGGCAGCGGAGCCTCGGGCAACGGGGCTCCAATCGGCTGCTCACAGGAGGTGCACGGGAGGTGAATGGAGGCGTGGGGAGCTCGGGAGCAAAGGAGGTAGGAGAGCAGCGGGAGGGTTTTATACCCGAGCGAGGAGGAGGAAAACCGGGAGAAGGCAGCAGCGCGGCCGGAGGTCAACGAGGCTGGTGGGAGTCTTCTCGCGGGATGGAGGTGACGGTGTCTTTGCCAGGGGAGTAATGGCGGCCGGACGGGAGAGAGTGGGTGGAGCTGCGGCATGGGCGGAGGAGCGCGTCGCGCGAGAGGAGGAGGCGGCGGCGGCGGTAGGGTCGGGCGAAGAACGGCGACACGTGGAGCGGAGATGCTGCCGGCCGTCCGGGCGTCGGGGCGGCGGCGCGAGAGGATCGAGCGCGTTGAGCGGTGCGGCGCAGTTCCACCATGGCGCGCCGCGCAGCGCGCGCGAGAGAAAACGGGAAGGAGGAAGCGCCGCCACAGGGAAAGGCGGGGCGCTGGCGGCGGCGGCGGAAAAGACGGGCGCCAACGGAGAGGAGGAGCGCCTGCCGAAAAGGAAAGCGGAAAGCGGGAAGACTTTCCCAAATAGGAAAGTTTCAAAACACTCAAAAATTCAGGAAAAGGCTCAAAATTTTTGAAATTTTTAGGGCTTTTCAACCTACCCCCTTAAAAGGATCTCGACCAGATCAACTTGGTCGAGGAGTAAGTTGGGGAAGTCCCATTGCAAGTCGACTTCGTTCCCGGTGGACTCATCATTGTGTGACTCCTCCATTGAACTCTGCAGAATATGACATTCTTGTTTCTGAGCTGCCTCTCTGATGTTTCAAGTATTTGTAGTGGTTCTTCAGCATAAGTACAGTCATCCTGCGGTTCAAATTCTGATAGGGGCACTTCATCTGTCGGCCGACATAGACATTTCCGAAACGGGGATATGTGGAACACATCGTGTATTCTTGACAAGTTGGGCGGCAGCTGTATTTGATAAACTACCTCTCCAACGCTTCCGATAATTTGAAACGGTCCCACATATCTGGGTGCCAACTTCCCTTTACTTGAAACCTCTTGACTATTTTGAATGGTGTGACCTTGATAAAGACGAAGTTTCCAACTTCGAAGCTCAAATCCTTCCTTCGGTTATCCGCATAACTCTTACAGCCGGTCTTGGGCAATCTTGAGTCTGCTCTCGATGATTCTAACATGTGCTTCGCGTCTTGAGCAATCTGAGGTCCAATGAGTTGTCGTTCTCCTGCTTCTGTCCAATTCAGTGGGGTCCTGCGTTTTCTGCCATAAAGTGCTTCAAACGGTGCCATTTGGGCGTTGGCTTGGTAGCTGTTATTATGTGAGAACTGAACAAGCGGTGGCGGTGTTACTGCTGCACCATATCTGATTGCACAAGCTCTTATCATATCTTCTACAATCTGGCCGGTTTTCTCGCATGCGTACATCCGTCTCACGGGTGATATGCTGAGGTGAAGTTCAAATCGGTGCCCATAGCCTCATGTAATTTCTCCAGAACTTGGATGTAAACTGTGCTCTCTATCTGACACAATCTTCTTTGGAACTCCATGGAGTGTCACTATTCTGGTCAAATACAACTTGGCGAGCTTGTCCTTCCAGTAGGTTTGCTTAATCGGGAGGAAATGAGCAACCTTGGTCAATCTATCGATAATGACCCAGATAGCATCATATCCCTCACGAGTCTTGGGAAGTCCAGTAATGAAGTCCATTCCAATGCTATCCCATTTCCCTTCGGGTATTGGCAAAAGTTGCAACAATCCCGATGGTTTTTGATGGTCTATCTTGATTTGTTGACAAATATCACATTTAGCTACATACTCTGCCACTTCCTTCTTCATCTGATTCCACCAATACTGCTTCTTCAAGTCTTGGTACATCTTAGTGCTTCCTAGATGAATTGAGAATTGAGAGGAGTGAGCTTCGGACAGGATCAACTCTCTCAACTCTTTCTTGTTGGGTATACAATAGCGACCACGGTAGGTAAGGATTCCCTGTTCGTCTATCGCATACTCTGATGGATCTTCTTCTTGAATTTTCTTTTTCAGTTTTTGAATCTCTATAACTTCATCATGAGCTGCTTTGATCTGATCTGTCAGTAGTGGTTGGATCTCTAAGGTTGCTCCTTCACCTTGTTCTGTGATCACCAAATTCAGCTGTAATATATCCCTCTTTGCAACTCTGGTGGGTACTCTGACCCGCTAACTTTGCCTGGACGAGCCTTGCGGCTAAGGGCATCGGCAACTACATTGGCCTTGCCCGAGTGATATCGAAGTTCAACATTACAATCCTTTATCAGTTCCAGCCATCTGCGCTGTCTCATGTTTAATTCTGGCTGTGTGAATAGGTACTTTAAGCTCTTGTGATCAGAAAATATCTCACATCGATTCCCCAGGAGGTAGTGCCGCCAAATTTTTAGTGCATGCACTACAGCTGCTAGTTCTAAATCGTGGGTCGGGTAGTTTTCTTCTTGTGGCTTCAACTATCTTGAAGCATAGGCAACAACTTTTCCATCTTGCATAAGCACACAACCCAAACCTTGCTGTGTAGCGTCACAGTAGGTTTGGAACTCTTTCTTTGGGTTGGGCAAAATCAACACTGGTGTTGTTGTCAACTTGGTCTTCAACAGCTGAAAACTCGCATCACAAGCATATGTCCATGTGAATGGCTGTCTTTCCTCGAGAGTTGAGTGAGTGGACGGAAATCTTGGAGAATCCTTCTATGAATTGGCGATAATAGCACGCCAATCCAAGAAAGCTCCTCATACATCCTTTGTCTTGGATCAAGCTCCGTTCCATAATCTGCGACTATCTTTTAGGTCAACCACGACTCTATCTTCGATATAATGTGACCCAAGAAAGCAACTTATTTCGGTCAAAAGATGTATCTGTCGAACTTGGCATACAATCGGTGTTCTCTCAATCTGGTCAAAGTTATGTGCAAGTGCTCCTTGTGCTCTTCTTCATTCTTGGAGTAAATCGAATATTGTCAATGAAGACAATCACAAATCGATCAATTTGTCCCTATGCACCAGATTCATAAGGTTCATGAAATACTGTTGGCGCATTGGTTAAACCAAAGGAACGGCCAGTGAACTCATATAATCCATATCTGGTGATGAAAACTGTCTTCTCTCGATCTTGCTCTCGGATCTTGAGCTGATGGTAACCCGAGCGCAAGTCGATCTTAGAGAATTCTTTGGCACCTTTGAGTTGATCAAACAAATCATCAATTTTTGGGCAAAGGGTACTTGTTCTTGATTGTGACAACATTCAAACCTCTGTAGTCGACACACATTCTTAACTCTCCATTCCTCTTCTTCACAAAAGTAATCAATGACCACGGTGAAGTACTTGGTCGAATGAATTCTTTCTCTAGTAGCTCATCTAACTGCTTCTTCAGGTCTTTCAACTCACTAGCTGACATTCTGTACTGGTGTTTGGCAATTGGCTTTGTGTCTGGAATCAATTCTATGACAAGTTCTACTTGTCGGTCAGGGGTCTGTCTGGTAATCCTTCTGGAAACACATCAGGGCATTCTTGTACTACTGGCACATGGTCTGGTATAACTACTAGCATGTTGATCACGCGCTCTCTTGCATCCTTCAACACTTCTCGGATAATTTTTTTGACCTTCAAGGGTTACCCATGATACTGTTTTGATCTCATAATCTACCTTGTCTTTGTTCTGAGCTAGCCAGTTCATACCCAAAATGGCATCTAACCCTTGCATAACTGGACAAATCTGCTTCAACCTTCTCTGGATTGACTCGTACCTGTACATCGTCCTTGCGTGTGTGGTGATAGTTCCCACTTAGATGAATTATGTCGTACCAAGGTTGGATATGATTGGGTCTGCTAGGATCAACTCTATTACAATATGGCCATCACACCCATTTCACTGTACACAAATGGTCTTCATACATCTTCATAATTTTGCCACAAGCCTTGATTAAAGTAATTTACAGACAACCCATTAAGTTCTTCCAACTGGTTTACAAAAGGATAACCAAAAAGTACAACATCCCTATTCCTTGGTTTACATAGCTTACATCTTCTTGACGGTGTGCTTTGCTTCTCTTCTTTATATCATTCCTCCAGGTGGACTTGTTTCTTCCTCCATTCTTGGCTTCTAAGGGTGAAATTCATCTTCTTCCATCGGTGGCGGTCGTGATGTTGAGGTGCGCCTCCTTGCTTGCTTCCTTGCTTCTTCTTGGGTAAGAACTTGGTGGGCATTTGTCACGATAATGCCCATCCTGTTGGCAGTGAAAACAAGCTGTTGGTGATGGAGGCGAAGGCTTCTTTCGCTTCATGACTTTCACGTAACCTGGTCTTTCTTCTATCTGTAGAGCTCGATCAACCAGGCTCAATAGGCTTGACAACTTCATGGCCCGAAGGCGTTGCCTCATATTGGGACGTAGACCTTTCATAAAGTACTCCATCCTTTTAGCTTCGGTGTTAGTTTCCTCTTGAGCAAATCGGGATAACTGATGAAATTGTTGTAGATATGCTGTGATGGAGTTTTCTCCTTGTCGAAGATTAAGAAAATCCTGATATTTTTCAGCGACAGCTCTAGGAGAGACGTAGGTTTTACGGAATCTCCTCACAAAGTCTTCCCAGGTAATGTCTTCCTTATTTGGATGTATCCACTGGATAGCATTCCACCACACAATGGTGGTTCCTGTCAGCTGATAGGTTGCGAAAAGAACTTTCTCCTTAATTGTGCACTGAATAGTATTCATTCTCCTTTCAATATCTTGTAACCAGTCATCTGCATTCAGTGACTCTGTGGTTGAAAGGAATTTTGGGGGTTGAGTTTGTAAGAATGCTATAAACTTCAATGCAATTGCGCTTGATGCTGGCCCGACTCATCAGTGTCACATTGACAATGAACGGTGGCTGCAACTCTCCTTGGTGACGGTTCTGTTCCATCATTGCTATTGTGCTGGCAACTGTTGCTTGATCTGTGGCAGGTGCACCCTGCCCGTTGGTCTGACCACTCTGCTGTGTTGGATCCATCTGCCAATTGGGAACTGGAGATCAGCTTTGCAGCGGCTTTTGGAGAATAAGAGGGGATAAGTAAGACTTTGAATTTCAAGGTAAGTATAGGGTGAAAAAGGTAAGATCGAGAGCGAAAGGGACGGAGAAAGCTTTGAACACGGGGATTCTGATAATTAAGCAAACAACATACAAGATAATGAACATAAATTTACAATATGCAAGTGGTACACAGACCGCTTAGGGTTCATGATTGCACCTGCTTTACATTACAAAAGTACTGCTACTACTCAGGGTCAGTCTAGTCTAGCGAACAACGGCTACTCCACTAGTCGAAAGCGTGAAATTTTGAAGCTAGACAAGCAAGCGATAAACATTTTGCAAAGGCAAAACTTAAGCAGGAGTAAACTAAGATAGATAAGGTAGCAACAAGAGAGATAAAGACAGCAATAATACTTATATTTTTCGTAAATCCTTTTTATGGCTTAAATTAAGTTTTGCGATAAAATCGCTTCCTAGTTTGCCTTAGGTCTCAACCTACGGTCAAGAGCAGGCTCTGATACCACTTCTTGTAACGCCCGTTTCGGGCGCGTCGGACACTGACACCCGCAACTATTCACTTATGAACAGTTATGGAGTGTCGCGCAAGAGTATACCATTGCATGCTTACAACAAAAGACCAGCATATATTTTACATAAGGATTAACATCCAGTTTTGACAGCGGGGCGTGCAAGTCCAAAGTATACTTACATTACAAGAACTCCAGAATCCGCTCGAGCGCGGCCAAGACCTAAAGCCTCGGGTCTTCGACGGGGAGACCTTTCCAACACGAAATCTTGAATTGCCTTCTTTTCCTTCTGTTATCTGTGGCATTATGCAAGCCTGAGTACTCCGACCCCGTACTCAGCAAATCACAAGGGAAATCCTAACTTACTACTTGCACGGATCAACAAAGGAAGGGAGTATACTTGGTTTATTACATTTGGTGGATGCAGTTTTATTTTGCAAGCATTTTATAAAATGGACCAAAAACTACTTCTTAAGAACTCAGGGGTTTTTCACGAAGAATTCAATTAACCAACTAAACAAGTTCAAACATGTACAAAACTACTTAAGCTTTGCTGCTGGAATCACCCAAGTGACACAGCTCCAATAACCGGGAGCACGGCGTATTCGAATACCATTTATTTGACTCTGCAGAGTTTGCTCAGCTTTACCCACACGATCCCTTAACTCCCGCGACAGAGTTAAGAAAGCCAGGTCGTTTCACTGCTCAACTCTTTATATAGGCTCTACCCGGTAGAATTCACTCGGGTCTGCGCTCTCTCTCACACACACACACACAAGAAAAGACGGTGTCCGCTTCGAGTGAACTCTACCGTTGTTAGGCACCCACACACGGCTTGCCTAACCTCACTGCTAAACCTCCCAGAGAGTTTCAATCGAGTTGAGCAGCTACTAGACAAGTGTTGACAAGTCAACTCCTGTGGTTTGAGTGGGTTCTATGACATTTGCTCGGCATAAGGGTTTCATCCTTATATTTTCACATGGTCCGCAACCTCGCTGTGCTCGCGACCCAAACTAAGGTAGCGGTGGGCGTGAGCCGTCTCGCGATTTCCCACTCACCCTTACCCTTCTCCAAACCCTAGGGTAACGAGTTGGGCGAAGACCGTCTCGCGATTCCCCAACCCTTACCCTACCTCGTGCACGCCGGCACTCTCCGCTCTAAGATACGGTGTCCCATACCACCCTACCTTAGAGTCGGGTTTTCCAAATTCTATTGGCCCCACAGCCACAACCTTATTAGTATAACATTTTGCATGATAATAATAACCTACAGTTATTTAGATTATCAGCTAATTATTTCTAGGGTTACAAAGGCATGGCAACAAATTTAACCGTGCATTTAACGGTGGTAGGTTTAACTCCATAACATGTCATTCTAAACATTTTATTTTTACTTTGAATTAGCAATTCACGAATAGCTCAATGCAAATAACATAATAACATAATTTAAATGGCATGGGATTTCAACATGATCAAGGACTTGCGACTTGCCGTTGATTTGGATGATCTCGACTAGCTCGAACGTAGAAGCTCCTGGATCCTGCGACTGCACTTGAGCTTCCGGGAATCTCCGACACTAGCGCAAACACATAAAATAAATTAAATCCAGCTTGAGACTAATCAAGCGAGGGAAAATAAACTATTCAAAAAGGAGTAAAATGCATAAACCCTTCAAATGGAATTTTAGAAATTTATCTGGGATGAAACTGGAGGGATGGAGGCCAAAAATGGGTCTAGAATATTATTTGGAGCAAAGTGGTGAAGTTTGAGAATTTTTGGGATTTTCTGTGATTTTCTAGGATTTATTTGAATTTTCTGGGATTTTGGAAATTGGAAAATCACTGGAAAATCAAATGAACGATGTCGGCCGCCCCATAGCTACTGATGTGGCTTGGCCGAACGCAGCATGGCCGGAGGCGCGCCCAGCGGCCAGCGCGCGTGATGCGCGGAGACAGCGGTCGAGGAGGAGACGGCCAGCCAGCGCGCCATGCGCTCGAATGGTCGCGCGTGGCTCGGCGAAGCGGGCAGATGGCGAGAACGGGCGGATGGATTGGGGTGGCGGAGATCGGACGGTGGGGATACAACGGAGGGGGCGAAGCGGTAAGGGAGGGATCGGACGGAGGCGAAGAGGGGGTTTTATGAAGATCCGACGGTCGAGGAGGGCGGCCATCCGACGATCCAAATTAGACGGCAACGGGAGCGATCGGGCGACGGAGGAGGGGCCACGTAGCTCGTCTTCCTCCTTCGTCCGCTACAGCGCCACCGGGACCGGGTCACCACTGCGACGGTGGTCCGGGCGCTTGGAGGGTCGGCGGGGCGACCAAGGGCACCGGCGAGTGCGGCTTGACGAGGTATCCCATTTTGGAGCTTGGGAGGTGAGGGGCTAATGGGAAGGAGGAGTGGGAAGGGGAAGTTCGGCTTTTGGCGAAGAGGAGGTCGCCGGCGAGAGGGCCGATGGCGGCGGTTTCACGGAGAGGAGCTAGGGGATTACAGCGGTGGCGGCGTGGTGGGAGCCGAGGAGGGCGGCCACGAGAGCACGGGCGGGGCGGCGGAGGTCGTCGGCGTCAAGGCTCTCGAAGGTCCTCTGTCGAGGAGAGCATGAGGAGGGTCGGTGAGTGAGGAAGCTCGGGTGCGAGCAATTGGGGAATGAGGAGGAGCGGGGATTGACTCAGTCACCGGCGCAGGGAGACGGCGGCGGAGCCTCGGGCAACGGGCTCCAATCGGCTGCTCGGGAGGTGCAGGAGGTGAATGGAGCGATGGGGAGCTCGGGGAGCAAAGGAGGTAGGAGAGCAGCGGGAGGGTTTTATACCGAGCGAGGAGGAGAAAACTCGGGAGAAGGCAGGCGCGGCGGAGGTCAACAGAGCTGGTGGGAGTCTTCTCCGCGGGATGGAGGTGACGGTCTTGCCGGGGAGTAATGGCGGCCGGACGGGAGAGGAGTGGGTGGAGCTGCGGCATGGGCGGAGGAGCGCGTCCGCGCGAGAGAGGAGGAGGCGGTCGGCGGTGGGGTCGAGGCGGAAGAACAGCGACACGTGGAGCGGAGATGCTGCCGGCTTGGTCCGGCGTCGGGGCGGCGGGGCGCGAGGATCCGAGGCGGCGTTGAGGCGGTGCGTCGCGGTTCCACCGCGCAGCGGCGCCGCGCGAGGAGAAAAGCGAGAAGGGAGGCGCGCCGCACGAGGAAAGGCGCGGGCGCTGCGCGCGGCGGAAAAAGACGGGCGCCAACGGAGAGGAGGAGCGCCGCGAAAGGGAAAGCGAAGCGGGAAGACTTTCCCAAATAGGAAAGTTTCCGAAAACACTCAAAAATTCAGGGAAAAGGCTCAAAATTTTTGAAATTTTTAGGGGCTTTTCATACATACTCTCTATTTAACAAACCCAAATCCCCCTACATCTGAAACTTAAAAGAGAGACACAAATCCCCTACCTCTGAAACTACAGAAACAGACATCAAATGTGACTAAACTAACTGCGAACCGACCATAAAAAGCACATAAAACAGATATTTCACTACATGTTTAGCTCTAAGAAGGTGAAGCAAAACTCATAGTCAGCGAAAAAGAATTCCTGAACTCACCCTAGTCGCCAGTGATTACTCTCATCTCACCGCTCGCTACCACCTTCTCTCTCTCACACACAAATCAAGATGGGGAAAAACCAAGAGACCCTACAAAAATGGGACGTCATCAACAAACAAACTCACCTCGCCGGGTCGATCCGGTCGAACACCAGCGCTGCCACTCCGGTTAAACGGTAGCAATTTATCCGATGCGCCCTCTTGTCCTCTACTCTCCTTTTTCTCAAACGAAACACGCATTAAAGTTAGAGAGAGAAAACATTTGGATTAGCGAACAAGTTATAGGTGAAAAAAAACACTAGAAAAATATAAGACCATGTGAAGATCGTGTATGCTATTAATGATAAATAATTGATATTTGGTTTTATTAGAATTTGCTATTGTGAAAGTTCTTATCGATATGTTTCTCTACTTGAGTTTTCAAGGTGGCAAAATGACCACGTTTGGTAGTCGGTGATCTGAACGGCTTGTATTGTTGGTCCAAACAGCTCTGTGCTAGTGGTCAGAACGGCCTTGTCCGATCCACAAACTTCAAGCACGTCTGGCTTCGACCATGGCATTTCGACCTCATCATTTCTCAATTACGACATTTCAACCACAGAACACCATTTACGACAGAATGGCCATACTTGGTCGAAGATGAGAAGTTACAGTACTTTTCGATGGTCGTAGCTACATTACTTTACCGGTCGTACTCGATAGTCATAGATCTTACTGGTCGATAGTCATAGACTTTACTGGTCAGTGGTCTTAGACTTTGTGATCGGTAGTCATAGGCTATGTGGTCGGAATCCAAAGACTTTGTGCTTGATTGTAGTAGACCTCATAGTCTGTACTTGTAGATTTCATGGTTGGTATGAGTATTTTAATTCTTGCTATCTTCGAGTACTCATGTTTGGCCAGCGGTATGACTGGCTGGGGCAGATGGTCATAGTACCCAGTAGTCGGAAGGACTTGGTACTCAATAGTTGTGGTTTCCACGATTGTGGTCTGCGATCGATTGTCAGAGATTTGTAGTTGGTGCTTTGGTACTGTAGTCCGTTGCTATTTCCTTGGACTCAGATAATAGAAGTGATTTTTTTGGATCTCTTATGATTTTTGTATTAATCTAATGTATTTGAGATCATGCAAATAGATGAGTTATGTAGCCATTTGAATAAACTTTCCATAAAGTCCAAGATCACTCAATTCCAACATCGGAGTCAAAAGTTATGACCATTTTCCATGTGTAGTTTGTTCTAAAAACCGAAAATGGTAGTACCACCCTTATATTTGCGATATGACCGTAGTGAAGTTGTACCGCCCTTATACATGCAGTAGTACTACACTAACTTCCAACAACTACTTATTTTGAACCCCAAATAGTCGTTGAACCTCAAGTGCGGTAGTACCGGCCCTATAACTGCGGTACTACCCCTTGGTTAGTTGGGAGATAATGTTCGGCACTCCATTTCACTCTCTTAGGATAGTGTAAGGTTCTCCTCTCAATTGTGCATGTGTTGCACCTTGTGAGCAAGAAGAAAGGCTCTAGATTGCATGTATTGTATCTAGAGGTAGATTTCGTATCCACTTGAGTTTGTGTATTCATTGCACATGGTGAGATTTAAGCAAGAGACTTAACTTGTTACTCTTGGAGGTTGCCGACTCCTAGATGGCATTGGAGGCGTCGTGCGTGGTGATCTTTTCAAAGAAGAGCAGAAAAGAGCTACTACTAGTGAATTTGAGGTGGAAGACTTAATTCGACTCGGCGGCTGGGGGCGGGCCGGATGGGGCTCAACTTTGATTGGATTTGGGGATTAGGGTTTCCCACTTTTTCCACATGACTTGGTGATGGGCTGCTGGCTCTGTTGGGCCTTGGGCAGTTGGGCTGCCGTCTGCTCCCACTGGGTTGTCGGGCTAACAATTTCTCATGCCTCGGGCCTGGTTGCTATTCAATGTATTTTATAAAGGAAGCACTAAAAGGAGTAGTACGAGTAGCATTGATGGGCCTCGGGCTATAGCCTACCTAGCCCGAGGCCTAGTTCCGCCCCTGCGTAGAGCTCTCATGCAACATGTGCATACATTCTCTTCTGGATCCTTGGCATCCCTCTTGCATGTAGGAGGCATATTTTGATTCCATGCGGCCAGCACATCCGTATAAACTCTTCTTTTGGTGCCCCATTCTCCTGCACCTTCTGTTGAGCATGTACTCCTAGACAATAAATAACCTTCTTGGGTCCCAAAATCTCCTCATGTACAAACATGAGAATAATTAAAATACTTGCATTAGGTAGTAACTAGTTCTCATATATATGAAAACCAAACTCAACTAGGAGCAAGTTCACTTATTGATTAATCTTTTTAACTCGTGCTAGCGTAATCGGTCCAATCGGGATATCCTCATCATCCTCCCCCTCTGGAAAAGGAGTCGTCCACGACTCAAATTCTTCTGGTTTAAAGAACGGTGACAAATCAATAACATTGAATGTAGAACTCACAACATAATCATCACCCAGAAGCTCTATCTTATATGCATTGTCATCGATCTTCTCAAGTACTTTGAATGGACCATCTTTTCGAGGTATCAACTTAGACTTACGCTTGTTCGGAAATTTTTTTGCATAGATGCACCCAAACCAAGTCACCTGGTTTAAATAGCATATTCTTTCTTGACTTGTTTGCCTTTGTAGCATAGTAGCATGCCTTCTTTTTAATTTCTTCTTTAGTCTTGACATAAATTTTCTTCATATATTCAACATGTTTTGATGCCTCCATATTAATATGTTCATGTAACAGAAGTGGTAGCAAATCAAGTGGCATGATTGGTTTAAAACCATACACCATCTTGAACAGGCACAGTTAGGTAGTAGAGTGTACCACTCTATTGTATGCAAACTCCATATGCGGCAAACAATCATCTCATTCTTTAAAGTTCTTCTTGATCATCATTCATAGTAGAATTGAAAGTATTCTATTTACCACCTCCGTTTGTCCATTCATTTGTGGGTGACAAGTTATCCAAAAGTAGCTTATGAACTTGATGTCGCGATATGAAACAATCATCCTTAGCATGCCATGCAATCTTACAATTTCCCTAAAAAACAACTCAGCTACATGCAACGCATCGTCGCTTTTATGATAAGAAATTAAATATGCCACTTTAGAGAGCCTATCCACAACTACGAAAACCGAATACTTCCCCCCTCTTAGTCCTAGGCAATCCTAAAACAAAATCCATACTAATATCCTCCTAAGGTACAATAGGAACTGAAAATGGAGTATATAAACCATGTGGATCAAGTTTAAATTTCATTTTGTTGTATGTCACACATCGTTGTACAAATCTTTTGATATCATGCTTCATTTTAGGCTACGAAAAGTGATCGCTCAGCATAATGACAATCTTTTCTCTTCTAAAATATCTTATCAATCCACCTTCATGAGATTCCTGCAATAAAAGTAAATGCATAGACAAATCTGGAACACATAAAAGCCCATCATAAACATGAAATTTGTCCCATCCTTTCTCATCTTTGCATTTAGAATATGGTTATAAAAATTATGGTCGGAAGCACATAAATCTTTCAAACTATCTAATCTGGGTACCTTTACTTTCAATTGAGTTAAAAGCACATCCAATCTAGCTAAAGCATCAGCTACCACATTCTCTTTTCCTCTCTTATACTTAACAACATATGAGAAACTTTCAATGAATTCTACCCAGTTAGCATGTTTATGATTCTGTTTAGCGTGGCTTTTTAAATAATTCAAAGCTTCATAATCAGAGTGGATAAGAAATTCTTTAGTCCAAAGATAATATTGCCAGGTTTCAACCACACGCACTAAAGCATATAATTATTTATCATATACAGTGTAGTTCAATTGAGCACCTCCTAATTTCTCACTAAAGTATGCTACTATTTTTTCTTCTTGCAGCAAAACACCACTAATACCTATTCCACTATCATCACATTCAATTTCAAAAGTCTTAGTGAAATCAAACAAAACATGTAATAGTGCTTCAATTAAATGTTTGTTTCACTCTTTAAACACTTTTTCTTGTGGTGCACGCCATTAAAAAATAACACCCTTTTTAGTTAACTTATTTAATAGAGCAGCAATGGTGTTGGGATCTTCAACAAACGATGATAAAAGCTAGCAAGATCATGAAAGCTTCTGAATTGACTAACATTCACAGGGGTAGGGTAATTTTTAATTGCTTTAATTTTATATTCATCTATCTCGATGCCTTGTCCCAAAATAATATAGCCTAAGAACACAACTTTATCAGTACAAAACGTGCATTTATCAATATTAGCATATACTTTATCATTTCTAAGTACTTCTAGCACTTGTCTAATATGTTCATCCATTGTTTTCACTATAGATCAAAATGTCATCAAAGTATACCACAACAAATTTACTAATGAATGCTCTTAAAACATAATTCATCAATCGCATGATTGTACTAAGCACATTAGTTAAACCAAAACGTGTGACTAACCATTCATACAATCCAAATTTAGTCTTAAAAGTAGTCTTTTATTTATCATCAAGTTTCATCCTAAATGATGGTATCTACTTCTCAAATTAATTTTGGAGAATATAACATCACCACTAAGTTCATCTAGCATATCATCTATCTTAGAAACAGAATGATGATATATAACAGTGATATTATTAATTGCATAACAATCAACATATATACTCTATGTACCATCTTTTTAAAAACAAAAATTACAGAAACAACACAAGGACTAAGACTTTCGTGTACATACCCCTTATTAAGCAGTTATTGCACTTACCGCTGAGCTTCTTTGCCTAAAACACCACCTCCCATCCCTTCCCCAAGTGCTTTGTGACACATTTTGGTAGTCATTCGTGCGCTTTGTGCCGCCTCTTGCCATCACCGGTGATGCCTAGAGCCACCGCCATGTCTCTTCTATGTTTTTTGTCTCCTTTAGCTCTCTCCGCTTTCTATATCACTAACAAGCATGTCCATTGGATAGACTTCCTTTCATTTGTTTTAAATTAGAGAGAATATTCCATCAAATATTCCTTTCTCTCTCTCAATTTTCAGCAATTTCTTTTCTGTCAAATCTTCCAAGAGCCCATTCTCCTTCATTCTAGCTCTAACTGGTTCTGTTCTTTGTTTTATAAATTAGTCTAAAATCCTAGTATACCCATTTATGCCATCCTTTTAAATTTTTGGATTTTGTTTGGATTTTATTTGAATTTATTATTGTTTTGGTTGCTTTTTACGTGTGGACTACGACGTTTCCGAGGAGTACAACTTTGTTGATGATTCTCACCACCAGACCGCTGAGCAAGGCAAGTTACATCCTTGATCATATTGATCCCAATTTTTAAATTAATATTTTATTTTAAATTATTGCATGCATAATTTTTATCTGTTGTAATTTAAATCCCAATTTTAAGCGTTTAGTTAATCCTAATTGTTATAGTCTACCTTTGGTATTGAGAAACTTGTACCCATGTGACCTTAGGTAAAAATGTCACTAGTTGGTATGCTAATATAGTATTAACTAGAGCTTTTTGGTAGCACAATGCTTGGTCATGCTTAGACACGAATTTATGATTTATTTGGGATTTAAGCCAAACAAAAACTCAGTTGAGATAAAAATTGATCCTTAACATTGGTATACCATAGAAACCTATGAGATGTTTAGCAAAATAAAATAAAAGCATGGTTTAAACTTAGACAAATGGTTAGGTGGTGGGTGCTTGGTGGCACAAGATGGGAATGTAGAAAGTCTGTCTAAGTCAATTAATGACCAGTCTATGAACTACTGCTACAAAGTCACACCATACAATCACAAGTATGGTATGGGATAGACCTAGCTAACTAATTTGTGGTTTCCAGCATTGGTTTTGCTACAGGTTGAATGTGGGCATGGCAAGGCCACGGGAAGTCCCATACGGCACAAGAGGGAGCCCCAACTTAGTTGATTCTATGTTGTGATGAAATCTTAGTGGGGAATGACTAGGTTAATGATTTGTATTATAAAGGACTTGTGATAATCATTTAATTGCACATCTAAGAAAGTGTGTTATGGCCAACAATGTAAGTTGATTATCTCTTATGGATAACGCTATATAACCTCTACAGAGTGCATAAACTATCCTGGATAGCTGTGCCCATGGTCATGGGCAAGCTGAGTAAAGTTGTTCATGGATTAGACTTTGGTTTTCTAAAGAGATTTCAGATAAATGATTTATGGGAAAACTTGGGTGGAAACCCCAGGTTGGAGACCGTGCTTAAAATAGTGACAGGTTGGTGCCTGCACTAGTGTTAATATATGATTAGAAATTTAGTTTTATATTATAATTATGCTTTTGAAATTATTTATTGTATTGTCAAACGTTGCTTTATGCTCAATAGCCCTTTATGCCTTCACTTGTGGGCAGACTGGTTGGGCTTCTTCCACTGGTTATATTTAATTTTGGCCTTTGGGACGTTGATGTAACTTTGGCCATAAGACCCATATTTGGTTAATTAATAAATATCATTATGGTTGATACTTATCTTTATTATCCTCTCTGTGCAAGTTTGTTACAATCGTGATTCTAGTCATAGAATCGTACGATTCTATGATCCTACGAAACCAATCCGACTCAAATCATATCTTGAGTCACACCTACTAGAATCATGGTAGAAGCATGATCCTAGTCACAGAATCGTGTAAAATCATACATCGTCCAAGATTATAAAAGATTTAGGTGTTTGGTTGTGTTCTATCTCTCAATTCAAGTTATATATTAAATACTAAGTAGTTAATATTTTAGACATTAAGATTTGGAGGTTTGGAATAATAAAAATTAATTTGATCATCTATTTATTTTACCTTTTTATGTAAAATGATTAGTTTATGGCAATATTGATAACATCACTCTCCTAGTTGTAGCTATCAATGACATAAAATTTAAACCTTGATTCTACTTATGAATAAGATACATTTATTAATCAAATTAGAAGCCAAATGACCAAATACACACTCATGTCACTCTTGGAATACACGGTAAACTGGAAAAATATATTTTTGGTAGTATTAGGTAGGATCTTATATTCTACAATTCGATCCTAGAATACGATCCTACTAGAGTGTCTTCAATCCAATCTAGGATCACGATTTTGACAACCTTGATTATGTGCACTAGTTGTTCCCAGACTAGTGCGATTTACATAGAGAATTCGGAGGTATTATTTCTAGGTTCAACACTAAGGTCCGAACTAGGCTTACGGAGGAGTTGAGGTATTGAATAGTCAAGGAATTCGGATGTCTTCATGGCAAAGATGAAGCAAGGGATTGTTTCAAGGCGAAGGAAGTGGAAAGTTTTGTAGAATGCGGTAGAGGAGTATTTTGGTAAATTGCTGGTCTAAATGGTTTAGGTCATATATATGCTAAAAATGTGAAGTGGATCAAGTGTTGATTTACTAACGGGTTAATGAGTGTGTGTGCTTTGAGAAGCGTGTGTGTGTGTGAGTGAAAAACCTGTTATTGTGTTGGGTTAATGGATTAGCCCATGTAAGTGGATCAAACCCAACTAGCAGTGCTGGTTAGGGTTTTTCTTATGAGCCTTCATATATAAGGAAGGAGAGAGGTAGCTAGAGTTGAGCTTTGGGTGAGTTTAGTCAAGCCTTTGAGAGGAGTTAGGGTTCTTGGAGAGAACCTTTGGAATATGGGTTATGGCTCTTTGTATTGAGTTTGTTGTCATCCTTAAGCTTGTGAAATGGCTAGGGAGTGGTTGTAAACATTTATTTATATATATCAATAGAGATCAAAATTCATCCAACTATTTCTCCTCTTTGCTCAAGTGTTAATTTCTTGATTTGGCTTGGTTTTTATTGTTTCTCCCTTCCCTCTTAATCTTGCTTTGTGCCAAGGGTGTGTAACTGATGAAGATGTCTCTTGGAGACTAGATCTCATATATTTAGATACT
The DNA here is from genome assembly GCA_036346575.1 of Dendrocalamus sinicus. Lineage (NCBI taxonomy): Eukaryota > Viridiplantae > Streptophyta > Magnoliopsida > Poales > Poaceae > Dendrocalamus > Dendrocalamus sinicus. The sequence goes on along the minus strand of CM070666.1, from coordinate 6,604,765 downwards.
TGTTATTTGTAAGTTCTTATGTTTGTCCGGTTTTGCTCATGGGAGAGGTGATTTTTAGGGTTTTGATCTTGTAGACGTTTTGGCTTGAGTTCATGCTATGATCAAGCTTGATATGATTTGTGAGAATCCATTCAAGGTCATCTAGATTATCAAGAACTCATGAGTAAGAGCAGATCGAGATTTCTCTGTTTTGCCCAGTTTTGATACAATCTTTCTTATTTTGGATAAAGGTAAGACTTTGGCATTAATCTTCATGAATTGGCATAGCCCTTGCCCTTTATTTAAAGAAAGGGATAATTGACTAAATGCCACTACAATCATCTCAGCTTTGTGAAATGCCACTGCAATCATATTCCTTTGAAAAATACCACTCCAACGTGAAATACTCCTAGAAATGCCATTGTGATCAATACTAGCTGATTTTTATTGATATAAAATGGGTTTTTATTGATTATAATGGTATTTATATGAGTATGAGATGTTGGAGTGGCATTTATCTACACAAAAGTACAAAATCGAAATACGGAAGGTGTATTAATGTAAAATCAGCTTGTATTGATCATAAAGGAATCAATAAAAGCCCATTTTATATGAATACACCTCCCTTATGTCGATATATATTTTGTTCATAAAAAATAATCGAAATACAGAAGGTGTATTTATGTCAAATCTGCTAGTATTGATCATAATAGTATTTCTAGGAGTATTTCACGATTGCAGTAGCATTTTTCAAAGGAACACGATTACAGTGGTATTTCTCAAAGCTGAGACAATTATAGTGGCATTTAGTCAGTTATCCCTTAAAGAAATGGGCAAGCATGGTGCCTCCAACTAACACTGCTTTACTTAGTTATATAGACGGTGAAGGCTGGGCCTGAATTGTACCAATCCACAACACTCTGAGGATAGATTACTCCTCCAACTAGGAAAGCCGCAAGGACGACAGCCACCCAACATTTCCTACCACGATTCAATGCCATTTTGCCAGTTGCCATCCCCAATTCAATAGCGAGAAGACCGGGTTTCACCGTCAAAGCTTGCAAGACCAGGTTTTAACATGGAACAGTCCAGCAGCCGCCGCCGGCCGCCTTGTATGCGTGGAGGAGGTGAAAAACTAGCGCGTGAAGGAAAGGGATGCGGCGCGCGTGGCTTTCGCTGCCCAGTTTTATCTACACGGAAGCGGCACCGGGCAGCCGGGCGCCGGCAGCTGGGAGAGGGACCGACGGCAATACAGCGTCCAAATGACTATCCAAAACACGGTGGATTATTTGTGGGGGCCGAATAATTCCATGCTGGACCGATCAGTATCCCACATGGGGTTGTGTCCATCCGGTCAACCACCGGAGTTAACTCCAAACTTTGATTCGTTCAGTTACAGTTACGCATCGCCATGGCCAGTGTGCGGAGTAGATTCGATTGGTGATGGCGAAAGTCTATAAATTGCACCCGGCGTGCTGCTTTTTTACTCGCGGCAAGCACTTCCATCGAGCACCAGAGGAGCGCTTGCATACTTACTAGCCAAGATAGTAGTGACCGGTAGCTAGAGTTTGAGAGCTAGAAATGGCGCCGACTTCCTCGTTCCCGATCGTCGACATGGGCATGCTCGGCGGGGAGGAGAGGCCCGCGGCGATGGAGCTGCTGCACGATGCATGCGAGAACTGGGGATTCTTCGAGGTGAATAGTAACAATAATATCTAACAACATAACAAGAACTGGGGATTCTACGAGGTGAATAGTGACAACAACATAACAACATAACGGACAATGAGAATTGACCAATGCTGTAGCCTGGAACAAGAACAAGCTAGCTGCATAAATATTTCGTGTCGATCTTATTGTACGCTGCTAAGCCACTTCAATTTTGTTTTCGCTGGTGCGGCACGTGCAGATCCTGAACCACGGCATCTCGACGGAGCTGATGGACGAGGTGGAGAGGATGACCAAGGGGCACTACAAGAGGGTGCGCGAGCAGAGGTTCCTCGAGTTCGCGAGCAAGACGCTCAAGGACGGCTGCGACGCGCAGGGCGTCAAGGCGGAGAACCTGGACTGGGAGAGCACCTTCTTCGTGCGCCACCTCCCGGAGTCCAACATCGCCGAGATACCCGACCTCGACGACGACTATAGGCGGGTCATGAAGCGCTTTGCGGCGGAGCTGGAGAAGCTGGCGGAGCGGCTGCTGGACCTGCTCTGCGAGAACCTCGGCCTGGAGCAGGGCTACCTCACGCGGGCCTTCCGCGGCTCCAAGGGCGCCCCCACCTTCGGCACAAAGGTCAGCAGCTACCCGCCGTGCCCGCGTCCCGACCTCGTCAAGGGCCTCCGGGCCCACACCGACGCCGGCGGCATCATCCTGCTCTTGCAGGACGACCGCGTCTGCGGCCTCCAGCTGCTGAAGGACGGCGAGTGGGTGGACGTGCCGCCCATGCGCCACTCCATTGTCGTCAACCTCGGCGACCAGCTGGAGGTGATCACCAACGGCAGGTACAAGAGCGTGCTGCACCGGGTGGTGGCGCAGACCGACGGCAACCGCATGTCCATCGCGTCCTTCTACAACCCGGGCGGTGACGCGGTCATCTTCCCGGCACCGGCGCTGGTGGAGGAGGAGGAGGAGGACGGCGGGGCGTACCCCAAGTTCGTGTTCGAGGACTACATGAATCTGTACGTGCGCCACAAGTTCGAGGCCAAGGAGCCCCGGTTCGAGGCCTTCAAGTCCATGGAGAGCGAGAGCTCTAACTGCATTGTCATCGCCTAACATCTGCATGCACCACCGTGCTCTGCTCTTTGGCTTCAGTTAGTGATACTGTTCCATAGGATGCTTCAGCCTTCAGAGTTCGTACTACACCACTAGTATTTCGTCACACTACTACTGCTTGGTATATTGAATAAACGAGCTTGCTGCCATGCTATGCCTAGCTAGGTAAGGTACCTATGTATTTGGCATTTCCGCTGTGTAGTGCTCCTTCCGACGAGCATGAGACTTGTCCTGTACTGTATCTGTTCTTATTTCGACATATATCAGTGTCTCGCTATTACTACACGTGCTGTCTCCCTGTGTACTTTTTTAGTGTACTGGTTGGCACTTGACCGTGTGGTGACGGTGTGATGATATGGAAGGCATCAAACTCTCAAAGCCACCATGGCAGCAAGCAACACAGAAAACTGAACTTCGCCTTCGGCGTTTGGAGTACATGGGAGATTGGGGATACAGACCTGTCACTATTAGATCCGGGATCAAATCGCAATTTGTGATATCTACGCATAACATTGTCACAAATTTCTAGAGCTACTTTGCCAGACAGCACGATGTAGTGCATTTGTAGCTCCACTATTAGACCATTTAGCAAGATCTAGAATATTTATGATGATAAATATTTGATAATATTGTTTATTGGTATAATTTGAGGCGTGTGGTATATGTGGACTCATGTCAATCAAATTGAAAAGAATTTATATCGAGAAAAAATATTACTTTGGTTTTTGTATGTGGAGGGTAACTCGGAGGCGATCATAGTTTACGGCGAAAATCGGAAGATGGCTTGGTGCAAAGTCTTGTTCCAGAGAGTCAAGAATGTTAGAGGATACAGTCGTGCTCGAGTTAGGGCGCATGGAGATCAAAGATGAATGTCGCATGTTGGAGTTACGGGGTGCGGTCCAGTGGCTACAACACGTGACAATTTTGAAGTGTCTGAAATTAGATAGCGTGATAAACGTTGGAAAACCCGTTGTTGTAGGGGTGGCCCAACCCCCGTGACTGGATCTTACAACTGGCCTAATAGTATAAAGGAATGTACCAATGTAACCTTACTTTATGTAATTATTAAGAGGTAGAATGGGAATTTCCCATCCTACTCCACTCATGTATATAAACCCCCAAGAGGGGCGTGAGGAAGAGAGGTCCACTCATTTCTCATATACCGTCTCTCTCTGTTGGCTCTCCTCTTCTAGTTTCCCTCTTTACTGTTTGGTCTGTAGCTACAACACCCGTGTCACGTAAAGATTTCGGGTCCCTTATTTTGTTGGAATTGGAAAAGAACTCATGGTCTTAGAGATAAGCTCATGATTTGGGCATTAGACTATAAATAGATATGAGGTTAGGTGCTAACCTCAAGGCTGAATAGATGCAATTTTCGTGCTATGATTTAAGAGGAGTCAGAATGCCCCTTTGTAGCCACAATATAATGATCCAGCAATAAAAATAGATCTAATCGAAGAAAATTATTTCTGGCAAGCTCGAGACCATTGTCTAGGTCTCAACCCTCGGTAGACGAGCGCATCACGGAGAAAAAGGAATCACGCGGAGGGCTATCTTGCGCATGCATGGTCTTTATAGGATATAAGGCACTAGAAAAGTCTAGGAGCTTTTTCGTTGCATGTCCATCACGTGAATCAACAAGGAAGCATGCAGCAGGTAGCTAGCATCACGCGTGCATCTGGAGACCAAAGTCAAGCACTGCTGAAGCAAGGAATTAGGAAAATTTCAACGAGTGTCCAACAATGGAAAGCAATGTTTCAATTTTTTTATCTCTGCATTTGCATGCTACATAGTAGCGCATAGGAAAAGTGAAGGTGATGTGCTAAATTCATTAGTCTGGTATAGTAGTTGCTACAGTAATTGGTACAGCAGTTTGCTACAGTACCCAAAAAAAGAATATTTTTCTTTGTTGTCTTTTTTGCCCTATTTTTGTTTTTGCTGTGTCGACAAGATGCACAATCAGAAGACAGTAAATTTGAGAAAAAAAAAAGCTTTCGTTGCGGATTATAATCATTC